>CM065921.1:5695532-6210532 GCA_033439105.1 Magallana nippona
TTCACCACTCATGAGTCGAGTCTGTATCTTCTGTTACAGACCCTGTTTAGCTCCGGGATTTCCCTTGGTCCGTACACTGATCATTTCCCTAGCCTACGCCAAACATACTCCCACATGCTCAACGATATTGTCAAAGCTGGACTGATTGATGCATATGAAGAAGAATTCTATCCTGTGACTGCCTCTGGAGTTTGTACCAAGTTTTTGAGGTCTGATGCCTGTGTTGGCACAGATAATTACTATCACACTACAACAGAAGTAGAAAAAACTTGGGAGGAACTGCGCAGTGTTGTGTTTAGCCCACCCACCCAGCAAACAAGTGTCTATGAAAGACAAATCAATGAAGTGGAAAAAGAAAACAAACTGTTTTATCAAAGTTCAAAGCAACAGAGCAGTCAGGCTGAAAATCATCATGTAGAGGAAGAAACCAAAGCCAGTAAACGAAAAGGAAAACCCAGAAAAATGGTCCTTGCAGAAACATCAGAAAAAGAACAAAGTCGGGAATTGAGTCAGAGTTATAATCCGACAAAACACCAAAGAACTGTGCATGTGGAGGAGAAAAAAAGGGATGAAAGTTCACCAAAGAAAAGGCATAGAAAGGCAGGGAAAGGAAGAGGGAGGCGATCTGTAAAATGTGAGCCAGAGAGTTCTCCAGAAAATGAAGATGCTACAATGGAAGAGGATGAAGAGGAAAGGATGCCGAGAATGCAGGAGAAAGGCAAGAATGAAGAAAATGTAGATGACAATGACAGTGATGATGATAATATAGAGGAGAAAGAGGCAGAGGAAGATGAGGAGGAAAAGGAAAACGAAGATGATGAGTTTGAGGAAGAAGGATATAATGACAACGAAGACATGGAAGAGGATGAAGGGTATGAAAAGGACATTCTGGACAGATCAGAGAGAGATTTTGAAGGTGAAGATTTGCATGATGATTCAGAGGAAGAGGATTGGGTGCCAGAGGAAGGTGTCAAAAAAGAAGCAAAATTAAAAGGTATCCGAAGGTCCAGCCGACCGCCGAAACCTTCCAGGCTTGTCCGAAAGAAGAAGAGAACAAAGCTGACTCTAGATAGTAGCAAGAAAACAAATAACAAGGAAGTTTTCCCATGCAGCTTATGTGAATACGAGACTAATACCCAGAATAGACTTGATACTCATATGAAACGAATTCACGAGTGCCATATGACATACAAATGCATGATGTGTGACTACTCCACAAAATGGAATAAGGCGTTCTCGGAGCATCTGAAGGAGGAACATTTCACAGGGCCTCCATTTAGGTGTAGTGAGTGTGACTTTACAGGGAAGAAACTTCATGTGCTGATGTCTCATCGCACTAAGCACGGTGAGGACCGTCCACATGCCTGTGATTTCTGTGACCAGCGATTCAAAACTAGAAACAACGCCCTGGCTCATATAAAAATTCACTCAGGTAAATGTTGTTGGCTCTTTTTTATTTACCTGTAATCAAAAATAGAAAGTTGAAATTTTGTTGCCCGGTAATAAAAATTTTAAAATTGGAAACACATGCTTTTGAAATTGTCGACAACATATCCCAAGTTAAAAATCTTTGACAATCAGCGGTTATTTATTTTGTTCATTTCATATATATAGGGCTTTAACCTTATGAGTGTGATATTTGTAAGCGGACCTTATGTTTATTTGATAGGGCTTCGTCCTTTTGAGTGCGACATTTGTAAGCGGACATTCGCCACCAAGAACACGATGGAGCAGCACATAGTGACCCACAGTAGTGACCGCCCCTACCTGTGTGACCAGTGTGGATTCTCCTCCAAATTCCAGTCCCACCTCATCTCACACAAACGGATACACACAGGTAACTACCCACCTCATCTCACACAAACGGATACACACAGGTAACTACCCACCTCATCTCGCACAAACGGATACACACAGGTAACTACCCACCTCATCTCACACAAAAGGATACACAGGTGCCTATTATAAAAACTATCCACAATATCTCGCACAAAAGGATACACACAGCTGACCACACAGGTGACTATAATACAAACTACATATATACACAATATCTCACATAATGGATACACAAAGGTGACCACACAGGTGACTATTTTACAAACTATACACAATATCTCACATAAACAGATACACACAGGTAACTGTTATTATATACCCATCAATCTTCTTTTCTTAATACCGTCAATTTTACGAAGTGTGATCCGATTTTCCGCATCACTACACTGTGGTTTTCCAATTCCATATCACCACTCTCTAAAACTGATGACGTAGTACACATAGAATAATGTCTGTATTTTAGCGTGTTTTTAAAGAATTCATTGAAAAATAGCTTTGTTATACAAGCAAACGTCATACAATTGATTTTAAAAAGATAGTTTTGTAATTCAAACTTATAAATGGACAAGGGTCTATAATAAATTTATCATTATAACAGTAACTTGATCCAAAGAGCCAGATCATGTCTTGTTGCCAGGCGCAGATCATCAGATCAAACTCAACACTTTGTGTGTCGTTTGATCTGATGATCTGCACCAAGCAACTCGACGTGATCCGGCCCTTTGGATATCAAGTTACTGTTATAATAATACATATGTATAATACAAACTATCCACCTCAACTCACACAAACGGATACACACAGGTAACTACCAGCATTTTACAAACTATCTACAATATCTTCCACAAAAGGATACACATAGGTAACTATTATTCAAACTATACATGATATCTCACACAAATGGATACACACAGGTGACCAGACAGGTGACTATCATACAAACTATCCACCTCAACTCACACTCGCACTATTGTACAGACTATCCACAAAATCTCACACAAAAGGATACACTCAGGAGACTTCTTGTAGCAAACCAAGTATACCGTACTTCATGTATTTTACATTATAATATTTGTGATATATGCCTGTGGGATTTGCCAGTGGTCATGCCCATGTGCATGCATTTATACAAGATTGAGATTTCCATCACATAAGTGTGAAGGAGCCAATCATAATATGGCATGAATTATTCATGAAACTGAGAAAAATTTAATATGGCCTAATGTCTGTAATCCCATGGAAGACTTTTGATGGGTTGCTTTTCAAGAGAAAAATTAATTCTAAAATTTGAGTTATACATGTATCAATTTACCATGCTATTACACTGAAATGTATTACAACAGAATCTTATGATAACATGATTTATTTATTTTTTCTTCCAGGTGATCTGTTTGCATGCAGCTATCCTCAGTGTCCATACAAAACACCAAAGAAAAGTCAATTAAAATGTCACATGAAAAGTCACCTGAACATTCGCCAGCATATCTGTCTAACTTGTAACAAGGCCTTTATTGAGAAAAGTCATCTTGTACGGCACCAGAAAATTCATTTAAATGAAAAACCGTACAAGTGTCAGGAGTGTGACTACCAGACAACTCGACCCGACAAAATGAAAGAGCACTTCACAAGGCATCATGGCCCGGACGCTTCAGTGAAGACTCCGTATAAACAAAGAAAGCCGCGGGTCCAAAGCCGGAAAGTTAAACAAACACCACCATCATTTCCCCATTTTGATCATGCTTCCTACACAATACCCCCCACCCACCTCCAGAGTGACCATGAAGCATACACACTGCAAGAGAAAGAAAGACCGTCAGATTTCAATTCTTTTATTCAAGACATTCGAATGCACCTTGCTGCAGAAAACAGCAATAGCGGAAATATGGAAAGCATGACAATAGTGAACGTGCCGATCATGGCGGATCAGATGGTGGATGCTGCAGTTGGAGACAATAGACTGGCATTGGCTGATGCTACACAGAACTCAGCGACCACTTCTACAACGATGGCCATCATTCAGGATGAGCACCAGGCTTTTGTTGCGCAGCAGAACATGCAACAAAATAATGCAGCTCTGCAGCAGAACATAGGGCAGGGACAGAACCAAGACTACGGGGGGCTGGGGGCGTTTATGACTCTGTTTTGAGACTCTATTGTCTTCGTATTGTTATTTTGCCACTTACATACTAGTCTTACTGTTGATATTTAATGTTATACATTTTACCATACTGATTTACATATACATGTATCATTTTTTGTGGATATATTTCGCCTGAGATGTGTTTGTTATATTGTCATTGAATAATTATGGTTGTATATTTATGCATGAGAGAGAGCAAATAATGAAATATTAAAATAAATTACACCAATATTCCAAGACGCTTTGTTAAATATGTCTAACTTGGATTAGCCTGCAGACCAATTAATTGAATCTGAAGTACCAAATGAGGATAAATGTAACTGAACTGTTATTCCTATCCCACCCTTAAGCCATATAGTTTCTGAAACCATTCAATATTTCTTGGAGTGAGGGTTTCTAAGGTCAAGATTTTCACCCCATTTTGCCATATATTCCAGCATCTCCCAAATTTTTAAAATTTCAGAGATTCTGTAACTGAAGACATTCTTGTATTATGTATACATATAATAGGAGTATAATGGTTGGTACATAGAGAAAGGCCATAGGTCTGCACTTCATTTATGGTGTGATATGATTAAATCATACATGTACAAGATTTCTATTCTAAAACCATGTATGTTCTTCATGTGTCAAGTGAAGTTTAGTAGTAGAGTGTGGGACATCTCCATTTTGTAAAGTACTTTTTTTGGAATGAACTATATTTATAATTTTATAAATAATGTATCATTTTTCACCGTCTTGATGTTTAATACCTAAAGTTTTAATTCAGTTGGGGGAAGAGGTGTATGGGGTGTGGGATATCTCCAACTCAGAGCAATGAAGACAAAATATTTTCAAATGTGGTTAAAATATTAATTTTTGGCTTGTGTGCATTATTTAAAGTCGAAATTATTAAAGAGAAGTCTAGACTTATAATATGCAAAATTAGTGGTTATCACAAAACGTTTAACTTTATAAATAACTAGATGCTGTCATTAGACAGTAATACCCACACCAAGTGTTTGCCTTGCCTCTAAATAACACTCTTGTACTAGTTTTAGTCAAAAAGAAGGCGACATGCAATATGTTACAATTAAATGATCTTTGTCTGAAGTTACGTACACAACAGAGGTGTAAAGGTTGCATCGGGTACTACTTTTACCCAGCTCTTTGGTTAGATGGGTTTCACGTGGTGTACATGCATATGTTTTCTTGATGTGCAGAATAGGATTAATTAAGATGAATAAATGTTTCTTTTGTGGTGATCAGCAAAAGGAATTTGTATTGTGCTAATTGGATTATCATTATGATGTTGACCGTCCAATATAGGTAAGTATAATACATGTAGAAGCGCAATATTATGAGACACCGGTATACAAAACAGATAAGTTTTACTTTCACTTTCTAAAATGTGATCTCCCTTTGCCAGCATACTGTATCATCATCTTTATTTAGATAAGCTTATCTACAGTTTCTGTCATTTTAATTGCAGATTTTTTTTAATTTTTTCATTATATGAGTTATAATAGGGAGGAAGGGGAAGGGGCCTTAACCGTTCCCCATCCCCAGGATGTGTGGATTAGATATACATTTTTAGTGAGAATGAAAGCATGCTGCAGCTTTTTTTTTCCATTATACCCCCTACCCCATCATCATACACCAGTAATAGCAAAAGAGTTAATGACTAATTTTCTTTTATTCTAAATTGCTTATTCTTTTTTGTCAAGAGATATGTGGTATGTCAAGATTTATGACTCATGAAAATTTATGCATTTTAATCCTGATTGTTAACATACATGTATAATTATATATAAAAAAATACATGTGATATTATACTAAGGATCATGCAATCAATTGCAGAATTGCCAATCGGTTATTTATAACTCATTTTGACTGATTAATTTCTTAATCATTTTGAAAATAAAGACATTTCTAAATACATGTATAACATATTATCAATATTTTTTGTAGATTGATTCTGTAACTATTTAGGGCCCCACTCTGCAGATGCCCTATAGTGATCATTCTGTCCAATTCTGCTGATCATTCAAGATACATTTAAGACAAATTGGCCCCTGCCCCTTGGGTCATTCCCCCACCCCCCAGAGTTGTTTTTAAACACTGCCCCCTCCTCTGAAATAGGAAATGATAATACATTTTATTAACTGTTGAGATCCCCACCCCTAGACCATATTTATTCTTCCTCCTTTGTCATTGCAAGTCAATTGGTACATGTATATAGGTTATGCCCCCTTTGAGATGCCCAGTGACTTTCCAGAGTTGGAACTAATCAAGTAATCTATCTTATTCATATGTAGTGTAATTCCTAGCTTTAGCTCAATGTTGACCCTGCTTTGTTTTTTACAGCAAGCTCTAGGTTTTTGTTGACTGACGTTACAATTTCTACAATTACATATAACATTTTGTTTATCTTTAAGGTTAAAAAGCAATTTCCAAAATCTCTTTATGTACAAGAAATGATTTTGCTATTGTAAAAATGTGAGAAGAGACTCTGATTCTCCTCCCCCCCCCCTCCCCCCTCCCCCCCCCCCCCCCCCCCCCCATATATATTTTTGTTTCTTGAAGGCAAATCTTTTTGTGGTATTAGTGGGTCATGGCCTCTGGGGGTCACCTTAACCCCACCCCACCCTTCCAAAATCAGAAATGATCAAATAACTTGAGAAAAAAATGCTTGTGATCCCCACCCCTAAAGCATAATTTTATATATTCTTCCTCCTTATGCATTTTATGGTACGTTATTTCAATCACAAGATATAAGAGGAGGTCCAGGAATAAGGTTTTTTTTATGGGACGGAACATCATTTTGCAAATAGTATTGACCCTCAGAATCAAATATATATTTCTAAAACCTTATTGCATATCTATGGCTCAGCCCCTGCTATATCCCTATAGATGATGTGGCTATTCATTAAATCATGAGAGGAGTTCTGGGAAGTAAGTTTTTTTTAGGAGTGATAAACGTCAATTTTCAGCTACTATTTGACTCCCTGGATAAAATTTAAATTTTTAAAACCTTATTGCACAACTAAAGGACAGTCCCTATCATACCCCAAGATATGATATGGCTATTCATTAAATCATGAGAGGAGTTCTGGGAAGTAGGTTTTTTTTTAGGAGTGATAAACGTCAGTTTTCTGCTACTATTTGACTCCCTGGATGAAATTTAAATTTTTAAAACCTTATTGCACACCTATAGGACAGCCCCTATCATATCTCAAGAGATGACAAAGCTACTGCATAAATTGTAAGAAGAGTTCTGGGAACCATATTTTTTTGGCAAAAAAAACATCATTTTTTTATGACCACAGACCCCCGTGATAAAAACAAAAATTCTGAAACATGATTACACGTCAACATGACACCCCGAAGCATATCCTATAAGATCATTAGGCTACTGCAAAAAGAAATTGACGTTTTTTGAAACCAGACTTTTTGTAAAAAAAACGTCATTTTTCAGCCATTTAATGACCCCCAGGACAAAATTGAAATTTCCGAAACTTTATTGCGCATCTATAGGACACCCCAAAACGTATTCCAAGAGATGATTTGTCTACTGTTGAAAATGTAGAAGGAGTTCGAGGAAGAAGGTTTTTTGTCAAAAAACGTCATTTTTTACCAATTATTTGACCCCCAGGACTACCAGAGAATTTTTGAAACCTGTTTACAAAACAAATGACACCCCAAATCATACTCCAAGAGTTCAGTTTGCTGGTTTATAAGATGTAAGAGCAGTTTGAGAAAGTAAAACGTGACAGACGGACGGACGGACGGACAGACGGAACAGGGTAACAACAATATACCCGAACTTTCTTTAGAAAGTGCGGGTATAATGAGGAAAGTACCAACTGAAGTATAAATGTATATACTTGATAATGTGCCAGAGAATGCAGTTCTGTATTAAACATAATTATATATACCGATGCACAACTTCAAAAAGATATCATTATAAGATATAAATGTATGTTTGTCATTAACTTTACATCCTGGGTGCGGGGAATTTGACAGGCATTTTACACCATTGTTCTTTTAACCTTTTTTTTGAATATTTCAAATGGATTTTTGGTCAAATCTGTTCAATTTTAAATTTGTCAAACTGTGATTTTATTTAAATCAATTATGATATCGATGTACTTTCCTGCAGATCAATTTAATATATTCCATTCCACCTTAAACTCTGGTCTTATTTTACCCAGACTCCATAGATCGTAGATGATCGATCATTAAAAAGGATTTCCAACAGTACACCAAACTTCATCTCACAATATATCTATAAGTTTACATATAACATTTATATTTGCATATTGGATGTTTTTAATTATAAACATTATTTAAACTAAATTGATAATCACTGAATGTAGTCCATGGAATTTTAAACAATTCTAATGGGGGTTTATTTTTTACAAATTTGAATTAATATCAGAATATTATGCAGATATTATATTGACATACTTAATAAAAATATTAATCATTTTTATCAAATGAACTTGTCGTAACAACATTTCTAAAGTAAATAATTAAAGAATTTGTTGAATGAAATCAATTTCTTTTTTATAAGAAATTGATTTTTTTTTATTTTTTTGAACATTTTATCTTAAAATTACAATATTGTGTTGGCGTAGAAAACGAATAAAAACTCGAATAAACAATGAACGATCTAATATATTTTTCATCATTGACTCACCGGAAGTTTGAAAGTCTCCAATGACGACGGCGTCTCTCTCTGCTAGGTATGTAAGAATAAATAAATAATTCAAGAAGGTAAGGCATAATTATCTTCGCCAAGTTAGTAAATTACAGATCAATAGCCCATTCAACGTTTCATCTATAGAATAATTACTATGAGAGCTTTTCTGTCACGTAATCTTGCGATATCAATTTTCCCACCATAAAATGCTTGGAAATCATGAATGATTAAAACCATTTCAATACGGAAGTTTAATAAGTTAGAATCGATCATTTTAACTGTTTTCAACATTAAATGAGATTTGATATTTGGATCGAAGTTAAATATATATATTATTTTAGTGGTATTTATATTATCATAAGATGTGAGCAATCTGTATAAGAGATCAAAATCCTCATCAGCAATTTTGTTTTCAATAAGTATAAATTTGTGTCATGTATAGCATTAGGAATACATATTTAAAAATGAAATAACATATGTTGTGCAGAGTATACAGATACAATAGTCAATTATGATGTTAATTAAACTATGTAAACAGATTATATTTATAATGTGTACGATATTTGGTGGAAAATGATTTTTTCAGCAGGTTAGTGTGGATTTCCTTAAGTTTATTTCTGAATTTATCTATTTATCCACATATACTTGTGACATTTTGCGACATAGATTAAACAGCCACATATAATACATTTACAGTAAACACACATTCTTTTTTTATTAGTTTTGGGGATTAGATTTTTGGAGTCATGCATGCATCATTTTAGCATCCTTATTTGTTTTTTAGTTTGGAGAGAAAATGGTAGTTAAGTGACTGCTGCCCAGAAAATGATGTGGTAACAGTAGAGAGGCTGAAGAAGACGATGAAGAAACCTCAATAGACAAGTTCATAATCGTATGACAGGAATTCACCCAGACATGGTACTCACCAAAACATTAAATATATATATCAATATATACATAAGATAAGTAAAAAGAGTCCAAATATAAATGATATTAGGCAAAAACGTTCACATAGGGATAGAAACACCTTCTTATTAATGTTAATGGGAGTCCCTATAGTTAATTGTTTTATTCAAGTCGTTTTCAGAATATATATACATGTACCTGGAAGAGAGTTTCAATAATACCTAAATTTTAATCGAATAGCATCTATCATAAAAAAAAACTTTTGTTTGTAAATTCATTCTACAAAACTTACGTTTGCAGCCTGGAAAGAAAAAAGGTGGAAAGAAGTCTGGGAAAAAATCAGGGAAAAAAGGGGGAAAGGGAAAGAAATCGGCCAAATCAAGGTCACAATCTGCAAAGTCTGATAAGGGAGAGAAATCAGCGCCTGACATAATGAGTCCAGCGGCCATGGAGAATTTGTACTATATTGCACACAATGCGCCTGATGCACTAGACAAACGGGGGTTTGGCTGGCCAGATGCAGGGAAAAAGAAAGGGAAAAAGGGCAAAGGGAAGAAGAAGAAAAAATAATGACAGCTTTTCCTAGATTCTGTGTTAATATGTCATAGTATAGCTGTTTTATGGAGTGTTTTGTGATGTATGTACTGCATGTAGAGGTGGCCATTAATATTTATAGATACTATGATATCATTGCCAGAAGCGCAGTGAAAATTAAGTTACGACAGTTGTGCCAAAGATTTTACACATAATCTTTAGGAGAAAATGCCTTTAATATGTACCTGTCAAAAACAGCATTAGTTAAGGAAAAAACTATCGTTAGACCTTCAAGCCAAAAATAGGATTTGAAGTGAATGGCTATATATACCAGCATTTAATTCAGGGTCTTCATCAGAATGCATGTCTTTGTTCAGTTGAAGACAGGGATAACATGGATTCCGCAGCATGTGATGTGCTGGGTATGGCTACCGATGATTGCTGCTGCGACAGCTTCAGTTTTGATATAAATATATAGGATTTAACCTCTGCATATCATTAGTTACACGAGGCTGTGAAAGCATGTATGTATATTCTTTTGCGAAGCTAAGTTATCCCCCTTTATATTAAATGCTGCTGAATACTGAATGCTGTTGACAAAATGACATGACAGTGAACTATTTTGGCTCAATCTCAGAATGAAAATCTTTAAGGATAAAAGTCATTTTTGATAGATGGAATAAAGAAATTATGTTCATTCCTTGGTTAACCAAAAATGAGAGGGAGAAAGAGACAACATATATTTGATTATCAGAAAATGACCATAGCAAATTTGGTGCTGTTTGTGAAAATGGAAGGAGAGTGTATACCTTCGTGTAAATGAATTCATTTTTCCAGTTTTAATTTATTAATAAGTTGTGATTCAGAGGAAATTAATATCCATTTTGATTTGGTGATGGTTTTAATATCATTGTGCATCTATTTCTTGTCAAAAATGACCATATACTAACAAATGAATTTTCAAATCAATTCTTTATAAGCTTCTAATGATAAAGAAGCACATTATTTCAACTCAAGGTAGTACTAGTGGATGCAGATGAATCTATTTGTACAGTAATAACATTTTTTTAAATGAGAAAACAACCCCTGAAGACTTGTTGAAATATATAAATTGTATGGTTATATGTTATGTTGCTAGCACAAGTTCTACACAATGTGTTGGGATATTGAAAATATCTCCGATATGTCCTGGGTTTTTTTTTCTTTGTTTCAAGGACATTCTACTGGGGCATATGTTAGTGTATAGGTGAAAATAACAAATTCAGCAGCAAACTTGACACAGGATTAATTTGCAATATATGAACGGTAATATGTTTCCTTTACAATAATTTCTAGTGCTTACAAATAAAATCTGCTTAATGCTGAAGGCAAAATTGATGTTTATTTTTTTAAGTTATGTAAATGCACACTACCTTGCCTTAAATGTACAAAACTTTACAGGGTTTTTTTTTTTATCTTTACAGTCCAGAACAGTGCAGGGTTATTTTTTTAAATATGATATACATTTAACATGTGGTATTTTCCCAAAAAGCTAAAATGAGTTACTTTACTTTGTAGCTTATACATTTGCAGAGACAGTTTTTTTATGAATATTTTATAGAAATATTTGATAGATATTAGATATTTTTATTACTGTTTTAGTCCTCTTTTCTGATGATAAAGTTGTTTATGCATGTTATTTAGTGTTCAGATTTTGCTGTGATGTGTCAAAGGAAATAAACGTGTGCCAAAGATCACAAGGTGATTTCCGTCCAAGAAAAAAAAAATTGAAATCGAAGAAGGTAGATTTAGTGGAAATTTAGTTTTCATCAATTTCCGATATGTTTAACTTGTACTTGAAATAAGGATGGTACACTTTTATTTACATTAAAAAAAAAACCCTACAATATATGTCAATATCTATTTTGCTCAATAAGACTGCTGAATGTTAACACTAATAATTTAGATTTATCTGTGATAAAGTAATAAATATGTTATTGCATGTTTTTTTTATTTTAAGAATTATGTATATTTGTTAATAGAGATGCAAATTTTAACAATAAATATAATGGAAAAAGTCTGCATGGATTTAGTTTGTCTAAACACAGAAAACCTTGTTGTTGCATTCAGACAATTAAGTTTCACTTTGTAACGATAAGCAAGTGTTCATTGACAGATCAAAAACTGGTCTTTTATTTTCATTTGCCTCTTGCAGACTTTATTGAGACTTTGTCATTGGATGAGAAATATTACTAATAACTGTTTAAATTTCTATAATCTATGATGACAAGAACTGGTATAGGATGGAAACCTTGTGTTGGTAAATATAAATATTCATGATATTTCTTTCTTGCATAAAATAACCCCCAAAAATGTTTTTGTTGCTAACAACAACAAACTATGCATGCTTTAGGTTTGTTGCTGAGTACAAAGCAATATGTCCAATGACATCTCAGCTCAACCCCACCTTTCTTGTTTGCTCAATTTGACATACTCCCAAAGTAGTTAAATAGCTAATAAATTAACTAAAAGCAGATTTGTCTCCCTTAAAATATCTAACAAGACTGCTGCTGTTGAGAAGCAGCTTTATCTCCCTTTAAATAAGCTGGTGTATATTTTTGAGAGTGATATATTGCATGCAATTCAGAATAAATCTCTCTCCAACATACTCAAGTCAGACGTATTTTAGGGATTTATAAAACGGCTTTATCAAGTAAACTGTAAACTAATAGAGAAAGAAACAAAAAGGCACATTATAACAAGTTTTATTATTGGATCTGTACACATGAATTGATTCTGTACATTACAACCTAGTAATCTGTACACGCTATGTTATTTACATCCTCACTACCTATATTACACATATATTCACTGTGGTACAAAGCCTGTGCTGCCATTAACAACCGATAGTTAAGAAAATGAATGCAGGGGGAGGGTGAAACCAGGTCAAAAAAGAAATATACGACTCAACTCACAGTATAAATACTAAATAGAAATGTCAAAATTACGTCACAAGTTTAAATGCCATAAACATGAACAAAGAATATGAAACTATTAAACAAGAATGCTGATAATTGATGGGCAGGGACGCAAAACAGCAAATATGCCCATACTTGACAATTGTTTCATCTAACTTGAAATTGCTAAACAACTTTAAAATTATGATATATTTTTCAAGCCATAACAACCTAGAAAGTGTAAAATTATAAAGTATATGAAGATACATGGCATAAATAGTGTATAAACTTCTTCTATGGGTATACATATCATCAGTCACAACTTGTGTATAGGAGTAATTAATACAGCCATTAAGTTAAGTTAATTAATATGTAAATGCCTTCTGATCACTGATACTATCAAATACAGAAATTAATCTTTCATGCAAGAAATTCGAATCAAATAAAGAAACTTGAGGGTTTTACATCAAGATACACTTTGAAAATTAATTTGTCTATACATTGTATAAGATATTTACAAGAAACTTTAAACCAGCTTTCTACCCGACTCCGATTAAACAGCCCATTAAAATATAGGACAAGTGTTACATCACCTGTTAGATTTTTCTGATTTGTTGTTAAAAATATATATATTGTATAAGGTAGTACATAAATAGGTATAGAGTTCACTGCAGCACTATCTGCCATTTCACTGGGGACATACTTTTACAGATAACAAGAAAAATAGAGATGTCCTTTATAAGGCTTTCACAACACTATACCGAGTCAAAGAAAGAAAATCTGTCAAATCAGCAGAAAAAAAGAAAGAAGTGTTCTATGAACAGTAAAACAAACTTAGCTACAAAAATAAACTGAAGCCATCAAAATTACGAACAGAGAAGTTCACTTTACAATATAAAGAGGCATGCCGATTACTAAAGTATGCATATTTCATAACATAGCATTAAAGAAAATTAGTTAAAGTGTAAGACTTCATACATTTTGCATACAAGTACATGTTTTTCAAAATTTGATCAACATGAAATAGACATATTTTTATCCAGCAATTGTGAAAGCTTTTGGACTATCGACCTGTTGATATGTTTTGTCTATATAAAGTGTTGCTGAACATAAATAAAAAGCAGAGATCACAGATTACATACTTCAGTATCAACCTATTACGACTGGCCCCAATTAGTTAATTTGTAATTAAACAAAATGTACATATTTTTGCAATTTGTATATCATTTAAATATTGATTACAACCTTCATCAAGTGGCATAAGACTTCAAGCAAATTTGACAACATTATACATGTAGTAAAAATTAATTAAATAAAAAAAATTGTTAATAAACAGCTTGCACAAATTATTTCCATTGCATCACACATTTACAAAAACTCTGAAGAGCACTAGGTACAGGAACTATTGCTTTCAATATGCCCCTAAAATGACTATTATTCACATCACATTTCAAAATATGTTTGATATTTTACTGATTTTTATGCCTGGCTGAAAAATTGACAGGAAATTATTGGTTCACAGTTGCAGTGAAAAATATTATATTGACCAGCAACCTTTACAAACTGTATACAGATTCGATGGATGACAGTTTAGCTCATATGTTTACTGGTGTAGTATACCATACAACAAAGCACATGTAATTGGGTTAATGATGTTAATGACAAGTTATTCAATGAAGATAATGTCAATCAAGAATGCTTTGTAAACATGTCTTACATAACAAGAGGCAGAGTATGAAAATCATTATAAAAATGCAAAAATTCTCTCTTCCACAACAGTTACACATCTCAGCAGATTCACTGAAACCACTTACAAAATATCACATGACAGTAATATCAAATGTGTATCACACTTCACAATCTCTGCAGTCCTCCCTGGGGGGCTGGGGGGTGGGGATCGGACACCCCTCCCTACTCGGCCCGGTTTCTTCCGTCTCTCAGCCACCATGTCTGGCTTGGTTTTTATTTTTTTTTTACACTTCCTTTGGTTTTTGGCACCTTGATACTTTATCGTTCATTTTTGTTCTTTAGCCAGAGTATTGCCGATTTCCTTGGTAACCAAAATAATTTGTTTCCCTAGTGTCAATTTGGCGGCGACCCAGATACGGTGAACTTTGACCTATTGGGCCGTTTGTCATTGGTACGTTGTTTGATGGGGAGTATCCTCCACCCATAGGACTAGGGTCTACAATAGAAAGAGTGAAACATCATTCAAAAGTCCACCAAAACAAACAGCAATCAATGAAAACCATGCATGCATATTTATAAATCCTGGTATGTTTATAAAATGTTTTGGGGAAAACTAAACAGGGAAGTTGGCAATTGTTATATTTTAACTTTATTAACTTTTTTCATTCAAATTTCCACATTATTTTTTGTTAAAATAATTGCACCAGATGACAATGAATCTGCCAACAAATGAACTTACCAAATGCTGGCGGCAGTTTGCCCGTCCTCCTGACCAACAGTCGCACTGTCTGGCCTCCGTTCTGAATGATGTCGATGGCATCTGAGTGGGTCATGCTTTCCGTCTTGTAGCCATTAATCTCCAGGATCTGGTCCCCCACCTGTTGCAGAGATTGTATACATAGTATTAAATGACATATACTTTTACACATTAAAGATAGTATCCATTATCAGTGACAATGATATATAACATTGCACTAACTTCTGGTCACTTGGAAAAGACCTCTCTGTGACTAGTATATAAAATGACATAAGCTTGCACACGTATAAAAATATGACCCAAGATGATATTGATATAATTCATATTGACAGTTAAAATGAAACAATTTGTACTGACCCTTGTTCACATTTATATATTCATAATGACTCTTGGTCACATTTATATTTTCATTCTGGCCCCTGATCACATTTATTTACATGTATTCATACTGACCCCTAGTCATATTTATATATTCATACTGACCCTGAGTCTCCCATCTATATCTGCTGATCCTCCCTCTGCAATCCTGAGCACAAACAGCGGCATGCAGTTAAACTCCTGCCCACCGCGGATGGAGAATCCGAACCCTCGAGATCCCCGGGGTAGTTCCACATAGTAGTCACCCTCCTCCTGGGGCCGGGACATCATGTGGAGTTTGTTGGTGTCCTTGTAGCCCCTGTCTGCTGGGGAGGGAGGGGGAGGGAACCTGTAAGCAATAGTCAACATCAGCCTTGTGTATATCTCCTTGACTTTTTCACTGAGTGCAGAGAATTCTTAGCATTTTGTATTTCTGTAATTTTTCAGAGTAGAAATACATTTAGTCAATATTTACTCATTACCAGTATATTATTGCAACTTTCTTTTCTCTACTAACAATAAATACTCTGATTTCAGAAGCTGGATCACAGAATTTAACATTTTACTTCATAATTCATATCCAAAAATAAGAATCACTGATATACAATCAAGGCACATCACATGAGTGTCTTCTTATTGATACTTATGATCGTTTTCACTTGTAACAAATCATCTTTGGCCTACCTTCTGAGTTCGCTGTCCGGAACAGCTGGATAAGCCATAGCGTTAACCATGGATCCCTGAGGGCTCTGAAATTTAAGGTGTGATGGTTAGATGTCTTTACTAGATATTTACAATACACTAATCTATTAGTGACAGGGAGAACTGTACACTATTGTTATTGAAGAAAAGTAAAACAGGCTATTACTGCCTGCTGTTTCATAACTTCTTCGTAAATCCTGAATGAAATATATCTTATATTTAAGGTAGTGAAAACCTGCATTCACCAGAAAATTACAATACATCTATCTATATACCAGTGATTAAAAAGGTTACCTTTTGGGAGTTTGATGAATTACTGGCAGTGTCATCTGTAAAGAAAGGGACAGGAAACAATTAAAATTTCAGAGACCTCACCTAATGAATTCACTAATACCAATATTTTGAGATTTTCTACAGCAGGCCCCATAGGTAGATGGAAATAGCTTTACCTATGGGTGGCCCCACAGTCAGGGTGACCGAGTACCCAGTGTCCTTGATGAGGTTGACGATGTCCTCGTGGTGCATGTGCGAGATGTCCACCCCATTGACGGCCAGGATCCTGTCCCCCACATGGAGACGCCCACACCTCTCAGCTGGACTATTCTCTATGATTTTACCTGCAAAACAGAATTCCACATTTAGCTATGAAGGAATCCCAGATAAGGTTAGAAATTTAATTTTCTAATGATCAATTAATAATTTACTTAATATTTATCTCTTGCAAGTGATTGAAAAAAGTAAGCAAAACATTCACTGCAATGAATGATGCTCTAACATCACAAGTTCTAATTATAAATGTGCAGTCATGTGCTACAGACAGCATTGATTTCTACAGTTTAATTCCAAACACTGCACAATGCATAGAATGATGACACAGTTCATATCAAACTTCAATTGACCCGTTTATGCTCAACACAAAAAAATAGCAAGGGAAAACCCTATTCAAAAAACAAAAAACAAAACTGCACTGACAATCAGATCTCTTAACATCAAATGAATGAAACAGTCAGTCAAATTTTGACACATACACAAAACATTCAGATTGATTTGCTGTTGAATTTTGACTGTGATGCAAAAGCATTGAGGATGGGAAGGGTATGTACATGTATGTATGTGGTAAGTACTGGTAGCTCTAGGAGTAATGAGGACTGATGGAGAAATGTGACAGATGGAAGGAGGGGGGGGGGGGGGGGGGCCAAAATCTGGTTATCTGTGTTGCAAAAGAGGAAATTTCACCACTGAAGTTCAGACTGTCCTCTCTATGTAACGAGTAAACCTTAACTAGGTCGTCAGGGAAAACATAACTTGTTAGGTAGCAAATAAAAAGAAAACCTGTGTCAGTATTTTCAGGCATAATTCTAAATTCACTGAACAAAAACAAATAGTATGAAATGAAAAATGCACATTTCTAGAAATGCAACCGCTTGGCCATCACTAACATGCCATACCTAGAGTCCTACCATAGCTACAGTCTGCACAAGACACAGACCAATAACCACTTCACAAGCATCTAACTTAAGACAATAGCGACCGCCAATATGACCCTCCCCACGCTGCCATGCACAATTTCACACTATGGTTACATCCCTACTGTCATTCCTGACCAGCTCTACACAGTCAAGGTCTACAACTTCACAGTACACAGCAGTATTAATTTCCCTGTTGGTAAAACTGATAGTATGTCTGGTAATAAATGGTATCATAACACTACAAGTTCATTAGTGCCCATCATGCCACTGCTAGTACCCTTAATAACATAATTCGCCAGTATCTCAGACAGGGAACACATCACACTGCTATCACTCCTTGTCTACCAGCTAAAACACTCTCACTTTAATTTTTCATACAGTTCTACACACAGCAGCAGCAGCAGTCAACACAACCACTAACACCATTCTCACTGATGGTGAACATAGACAGAGGTGCAAGGCAGGACAGACAGGAAGGAGTATAGCATTCTGGGTAATAATATCCAGGCAAAACATGGGAATGTCTCACCAATCCATGGATACAGAGTTTTCCTATCTAGCCAGTCACTGACTCGGTCTGCAAGAACCAATATCATGTCATTGTTCCGTAGAACCAGTTCTCTCGCTCACTTCCCTTCTTATCTTAAAGAGCTCACTCTCACTTGATACATAGTACAACTTTAACCTCCCGTGTGTTATGTATAAAATTGCTTACATTTAAGTACATATTAGTTCAACAGGTTTTATGTACACATCAATACATTACTAATTCAAAAGGTTGAAAAGTATGTTTGAATGTAATGAAAAGTACTCATAGTGGAGGTTGAATAATGAAAATTGCAAAATTGATAATACATGTATTTGTGATTATGTATGTGTACAATTCTTTTTACTTTTCTTCTTTATTTCTTCAAACACAGAATTAAAAGGACAACTCAAGCACAGAATCATTTAAAATCTAATCTCATCAGCTGTTCAGTTACAGAATGGAACAGAATAATATGGAAGTAAAATAAAAATTCTATTTATAACCCATTGTAATTCTTACAGGAGCTGAGGCCCTCTACAGGCACAACCCAGTAGCTCTGATAGCACTAATTAGGAGACACTGATAAGCCGGCTGTACCTACCTATGGACTCACCTATCACGGATCCCATTTTGGATATGGAGGAAATGATGACAAATCCGAAACCTTCCGTCTCCCGCCGGGTCACCAGGACATCGTATGGATACATCTCTGATTGTCCTAAGGATAGATAGCCAGAATCTAATAATAGAATGAAACGGAAATCACTAACAATTGCTAGAGTCTTATAATAGAACAATGTGGATGTCATATAAAATAGCTAGGATGTTACAAAAAATTAAATGGATATTACTTAAGAGAGATGAAATTTTAAAACAGAACAAAAATGTCTTGATCCTTTTAATGTTAGTATCCTTCAAATTACTCTCACAAAATTTGAATCCTATCAAATGGGAACTATTCTGAGTACCTCCCAACACACGCCTCCGCACGCCTAAGGTCACATGACCTCTCTGTCCGGCCAGCGTCATCAGGCCCACCACGCGGTGATGCGAGGAGTTGATGACGTTTTGTCCATCCACATGTGTTATCTCATCGCCTGTACGCAGACGACCATCTAGATCCGCTGATCCATTTGGTACAATGTGACCAACAGACACCTGCAAGATTGAACAGAAGTTTGTGAACTAAACAGATTTCAAAATCATTGACATTGCTTACAAATTATATCAAATTTTAGTGTATACATCCCTTGTATTTCAAAGTGGGAAAATTGAACCAAAGTCCTTCATGAATTCAATGTAATTGATCAATGAAATATTTGGAATGTCTCTATTATGTTAACAATTCACATTCAATTGATCCAGTTCAAGTGCACCACATATTATGAGCATTGGCACCATTTTTCTAGAAGCATAACAACAGCATTCTGTTATATCTTCAAAATGCATCGTAACAAAGCAAGTTTTAATTTACCTTGCACTACTAATTGATGCCTTTAACAACAACAACTACATGCAATCATGTTTACCTGAGAGCCCTCCTCCGTGCCTCCGATAATCCGGAAACCAAACCCTGTCTCCTGTTTCTGTAATGTGATGGTAAATTCCATGCTCCGTATTGGATCATCCGTCTCAGGGAACCTGGCTCCAAATCGAGACTGTACAGTACTTCCGAAGGATGGGTGAGACTGCATAGGGAAGCGTTTGGGGACCTGGGTGATGTTACTGGGGGAGGGGGTTACATCCTCAAAGGAGGTGCTCTGTCTGGGAGGAGGTCCACTGTTCCACTGAGAGAAATTGTTCACATTGTTTCTATTCACTGTGTCTCCTCGACGTAATGGGGGAGGGGATGTGGGTAAATTAGGGTTCTGACCCCATGACCTTTGATTGTTTCCATAGCCCGTACGTCCATTCATAACATTTTGATAATGTCCACCACCAAAATCCTGGTTTGCATTTGAGTAACCATAACTATGCCCCGGTAAGGGAGTCTTGCTTCTCATATCATGAGCAGTTGGGGTTTTAGGTCTCTGAAACTCGTTTCTATACTCTGAGCCACGGTTGATCATTTCAGGGCCGGGGGTTCGACTCCTGAACATGCCTGGCTTAGCAGTCTCCCTCTCCCTGTCGTGATGATTACTGCGACTATTCCCTGAGTCGTGAAATCTTCCATAAGGTCTGTGCTCAGATCTCGGGTCGAATCTTGAGCCCAGAGGAGGTCGTGACACATCGTTATTTCCGGGCGGTAAGTAAAACTCTGACGAACCATGACTGATGTTTAAATCCTGGTTATTAGTATTTTTATTGTAATCGTCGTTTCTGGGGGGTGGGCGAGCTATAGGGGGTTTCCCTCGCTGGTCGTTCACAAACATTCCTGCATTCCTTGTTGGGGTTTTTGGACGATTTTCGAGATACGTTGGGGTTTTAGGTCGAGATTCTGAAGGTGTTTTAGGTCGTGTGGGGGGTTCCATTCCATCGACAGCATCCCGGTTATCTGAAAAATAACACAAAATACATTAGATACAGTGAGACTATCGGCTCTCTACAAATAAAACACACTGAACAATTTTTGTAAAAATAGACACACTTGTCAACATATCCTGAAATGCTGGTTTAGAGAAATCTATATCCATACTTTAAAATTTCACTCTAAAATGAACAAACCTCCTGTCCTCTTGCTCTTTGAATCAAAAACTCATTACATAATAATCTAAGGGAATGTTAGCAAACTCAATCTGTTATTAAAACCTCATCTCCATGGAAACAGAGAAATGTACAATGTATATTTCACTAACATTTCTGAAGACGACAGAGACTCTTTCAATTTCAATTCTACAATATTGATTGAAATTTTGAAAGAGCTGAATCAAGGAGTCTGAAAAACTCATCAGGATAGATAATTGTTCTAACGAGTGCTGCTATCTGCATACAGTGGGTTGTGATTGATTTCTTCTCATTTATCCCGGGAAAAATTCATCAAGTCCTTTTTGGTGCAATAATGCTGTCTAATATCTAGTTTATTACATACGTATGACACAAAACATTTCCACAGTTTCGATTCCAGGTCTTACATGTATATCTACAGAGAGATCACATAAGACAATCCAAATTCTTTAAGCAATACTAACATTATTTGTTATTCTTATTCAATAGCTTGATCAAAATAAAATTTGGTTTGATATGAATATATGTAGATTTAGTTATGGATTTTTTAGCATTATAATAATCCTATTTGCAACACTTAATTTTCTATGTAGAATTACATTCGAAACATATATCATTGATTTCAGATAGACAATTAATGTTGCCTTCTATGGGAAGCATAACTCTGTCGAAAATTATCAAACATGGATCAAATTTGAACTTGACCTGTATTTTCCAGAAAAATACCTGACTGTATATAAAATTTCATCTTCATAATAAACATTCCTTCAAAAGTTAGAGCACGAAAACTAAGTTCAAGGGGCATAACTCTGTCAAAAATCATCGAAACCTGGACCAAATTCAAACTTGACCTTTATTTTCTGAAAAAAATACCTGTTTATGCTATTTCAACTATACATATACATCAATTCAAAAGATAAAGAAAGGAAACTGAAAATTTCTTATTTTTTTCTAAGTTCAAGAAGCATAACTTTGTCAAAAATCACCGAACCTGGACAAAATTCGAACTTGACCTGCATATTCTTATGATGTAATCATTTATCAAATTTGAGTTGAACATGTGCAACTTTTGCCACAATAATGAACGAAAAGTTAATGATGATGGAATGATGGAACAGGGTAACACTATATGCCCCTGGCAATTTTATGTCAGGGGCATAATAAAATGTCTGTCCTGCAAGTTTAAATATGGATTTCTATGAAAATATGTTTGATACCTTAAGATGGATATTGAATATTAATATATTATACACATTCACACATGCATATGTACTGATATACATAGGGTCTATAACAGAATTTTAGCCAACAATTTAGGCGGAATAGTAGATACATATATAGCATTGGTGTGTGTTTGTTACATTCCGGGATTGAGGGAGACTGACCTAGAATCTGGGAGTGGCCGTCAAAGAAGTAGTGTCCAGGCGGTTGGTTGGTGCTGCTGAAGCTGGTGTCGGACATGTTGTTGGCCTTACTCTCCTCCAGGGAGCGCGGCTAGAAATCACACAATTACAGGGGTCATTAACAAACATTAATTAAAGTTACAGAGGACATAAACAATAGAATTTTTTTGGAAATACTAGTTATAAAAATATGATGCTGTCATACATGTACATTAGAGAATAAACTTACAGATGATCGGGAGGGTTTCTTCACTTTCGGTGGGAGACCTAAAATATCAAAGTTAAATGAGACTTCTTAACAACACATAATAATTAATCAATGATTCAAAACTCATACAACCATTAAGCTACAGAGACAAGAGAGCAATTAAGATATGTCATCAACTGAACAATGTTTGATTACTATTGATTAGTGATTGATTTCTCTTCTGATCTTTTAGACATGTTTGGATCATTCAACCAGCACTAGTAATAAAGCTTAAAAACAAGTACCAATTGTGTGTACTTCTATCAAATCAACACTAATCCTATGGAACTTAATTAACACTAAACCTACATTAGGCTACAAATATTATTGACAATATGTCAAGTGCTGAGATATAGAATACAAGTAGCTGTGGTCAGGTGTGGAGAATAATAAATTGACTACAGGTGGAAGTCCTAGTTTCTGGACAAACCCCATCCCCAGCTTTACAGTGTGTCAGTTAATTTGTTTGCCTCAGTAGGAGTGGTGGTATGAGAGTAATGGAATGAACAGGATACCAATAATACAGTACGTGTAGTCTGTACATGCGATGAGCCTTTTTCCATTTGACAATTTGCAAAATTTAAGACCTATTTTAGAAGACTGTGGGGTGTTGTGCAAAGAGTAATCAATATAAATATATACGGTAAACTAGCAAATTCTACTGTCTCACATCTGTTCTACTTTGTAATATTGCATCTATAAATTTTATTTTTAATTTTTTACTGATGAAATGAGCATTTTTACTCAGATACATTGTGTAAATGTCGACTAGCAAGCATTCTAAAGTTTGTTCATCTTACATGCTACGAATGATTACCTATTCGATAGACTGAAATCAGAAAGGATAGAAGGCTTCAGATTTTAAAATTACAGTTGTAATTCTTCTGTAAGCTTTAAAAAAAATCAATCTTTTGCACAATAACTTCAACTGAAATGCCAATAAATGCAAAGATTGTTCAATTTATGTTTGCTTGTTTTTACAAGAGTTTTCAATACATGTATTTCTATTGAAGTCAGGCAAAGGAAATATTTCTACATAAATATACAATCTTAATTCTTCTTGGTTCCCCTTGTTAAAACAAACAAATTCTGGAAGACTAAAGGATAATTCTTCTACATAAAATGTCAAAATGGGGTAAACATGAGATATTCTGATAACAATTGGTGCCTACCTCCCCTCTGTATGACAATGCGAGACTCCACGTTTTTGGGGCACTCTTTGAGGACCTGTACGATGTTGGAGTGAGCCATCTCCTGTACACTGGTGTCGTTAATCCTCTGTAAGATGTCGCCCTCCTGGAGGTTCTTACACCGAGTCTTGTCCAGAATCTGTTTAACTTTCTGACCATACACACTGTCAGCTATAGTGAACCCGAAACCCATCTCCCCCCTCACAATGTTAATCGTCAATATTTCCGGTTTCTGGATTCCCAGCACGTCTGGTGCTTCCCCTGTTCCGTTGGGTTGATTGGAAGAACTGGGACTCAGCTGTATGTTAGTGGACCGCGTTAAATCCGGCAGAGACTTCATGCTTTTTGCCGATGTATTATGCTGGTCGTTTACACCGCGAGTCTCTTGAAAATAGGAGTAACTTGGGGGCTGCTGAGTGACGTTTGAATCGTTAGGTAAGGTCACGGCCACAGTCACTATGATCTCTGTGTTAGGGTCATCCGGGTCAAAGGGTAAAGGGTAACCTCGACACACAGTTAACGTGACACTCTGGTTTGCGGGAATTGTTTGAAACAGATTCACTATGTCTTGATGGGAATATCCCAGTACACACCGATCACACACATTGACCAGCACATCTCCTGTAAATACAAAAGGCAGCATTGTGAAATATATGTTTATAACATTTCTATGTAAATACAATAAACAACATAGTAAAGAGCTGAAAACACATGGAGATTCCTGTAAACACTTAAAAGTCAACCAAAAAATCACTCTGTTAAATTCTTCCTTTTGGTTTTTTTTTAAATCAGAAACAACTAAAAATAGTTGATAGGAGCAATACCTAGGGACCTCTACTGTGTATAGACGTTTCAGTTTAAATATAACAAGGTATCATATGAGATCGAAATTCACAACTTTTTGTTTGAAGTGAACAGATAAGTAAACTAAAAGTTAGGGTCTGTTAGGGATTTCTGCATCAATGAAATATCAAAATCATTTACTTCAGTATACTGAAAGTCTTTCAGATTTACCTTCTACAAAATAACAAACCACTTCACTCAGCTGTTTATAAAACAGAAAGGAGAGTCAACAGACACCTGCCCCAGATTACATAACCCAAGGACTGTTTACAATTACACACATGCTTGGATCTTTGAAGGGCATCTTATTGCAGCAAGAGCGAGCCAATTAGCCCACTGCAGTTATTTTAGGTAACTACATGTAGCAAGTTCTTCTACAGTCAATATCTAAGAGAACAGCTCTCACTGTTTCTAATCAAGTAAATGTATAAAGAAAAAGGATGCACTTGTATAGCAAATTTTCCTTACAATCAAAAGAACAAAAAAAAGAAAAGAAAATACCTAAAGGAAAAAACCCTATAACACAGAGAGACATTTATGTTAGATAGTGTTGGGGCTTTATGATATTAGTCTTTCACTACTTGCCTGTCTGTAAGGTTCCATCTACATGGGCTGGTCCATTTTCTACCACTTTCTTGATTTGTAAGAATTCCTCGTCTGTGTGATCACCCCCAATGATTGTAAAACCAAAGCCCCGGGCACTCTTAACTAAGGTTGTCGTAATTATCTCCCCTTTTAACTCATCAGGGTTCTTGGTAAATACACGCCTCTCTGAAAAGTTCAAATATTTTTTAATTTCATTTTCAACAACAACAAAAAAGATGATAATATTTAATTTTTTCCAAACAGATGTTATTCCACTTAATAAGCAGTTTCGAATGAAATTAATTTGCAATAACACATGCTGGTTTACATGGATTTTTTTTAATAAGCTTCTAGCAGAAGAACTATTAAATGCATTATATAATGTCAAAGGGATTCCAATGACATGCACACATTTCCTCACATGACTAATTCTCTCTACCCTCTATTACACTTCACTCATTAGAAGCAATTTACTTCTGAACTTTAATGGCTGGGAAAATGGTGCCTGAATTCCCATCAGATAAAAAAAAGAAAAAAAAGCTTAAGAGTGAAGTGTGGAAAGTTAGTAAACAAATCCAACCTCTTTGTTTTCTGTTGACCCTGCCCAGCTGGTGGTACTCTGTAAACAAACACATGCCAAATTACACACTAATACAACCAAGGGGTCACCATGCACAACACAACAGCCAGAGATTGACCAACGACACAGTACACAGCAAATACAGACACTGCGCACACGCAGCATGATCTGGTCAGCATTACATACAGGGCGCCAGATTAACTAGAAGTACTCTATCTATGGAAAGTTTCATCATTTCAAACCTTAATTTCTTGTTACGTTGCAACTATTGATAATGATGATGACTGACATTTTGGCAATCCAATATTAATTCTACATGTGTAAACATGCATTTTTTCTCTTCCAGAAATCTTGTATCACAGATCATATTTTGACAACTTATTTGAAATTTATATATATCTGTGGTAAAAACGACCTTCATTTTAATGTGTTAAATATATATATATTTAATCTTTTCAATGTGTTCTTTTAAAAATAGGAATAAGCTAACGCAGTTCAATTCAAGCATTTTTTTCTACTGCATATCATGAAATGATTAAAGCTCTTGTTATAAACACAGCAGGAAACCCAGGGCTTTCTGGGATACATTACCAGGCGGGGCTCGCCCGTTCATGTTGTTATCACTGATGGACCGCTTGGTCGTGTTGCCGGAATCTTGACTCCGTTTGGTTCGAGGTAGTGTGCTGTTTACATCCGTGCCTGTAAATAATTAATCAACCATAAAATAAAACAATAGTTCACCATAACTAAGCATCAGCAACTCTACAGAAAAAGTTCATTCATAAATCATTTGGGGGGCTCATCAATATTCTCTCTTTAAATATCTTTTCAATGACCAAGCCCACAACAGTTGTGTATTACATCTCACTTGCTTCAAAAATTTTGAAACAAATCCAAGAAATAAAAAAATGAAGATAACCTAAACCCTGTTGTTTCTCTTCGTCTAACAAAATATTTCATTCAAGTAGTTCACATTAAGGCCAAGCTTCCTTAGACAAACTCACTGATTCAGCTATAATTGATTATTAAACCTTTAATTCAACATGGTAAATTAAATCTGAAATTAATTAGTTTTGTTTATTTATGTATCGGTGTGGCGCCTTCCAAGCAAAACAGTTTCCTGGAATCTGTGTATCAAAGAAACCTTCCTCCAAGTCTGCATCACTCAGTCTCCTATATAAGCTACATGTTAATCCCATGTTTGTAGAGATTTGATATAATCCTCTGATCTCTATTACCTGTTAATTAACTATCTACCATGTAGGTAGGTGATCGTTCAGAGGACTCTGAATCCCTCACTTGTTTTGCTAGCCTTTACAGTGAATGTTGTTCTTGCTAAGAATCTAGCTATCTACAACCTGAGATGAACTATGCCAAGACTAAAGGTAATGTTTAGCTGGTGTCAGTGATGTTACTCAGGAACTCCCTCTACAAGTATCTACAGAACTCAGAACCCCGGTCCTGTCCTCTCCTATACATCTCAACCTCGGTCCTCCTGCCACAAGATTGCTGGCATACATCTCACTACTTGATTGGTTACACCCTTGTGTCACAAGATTCACCCACAATATCTTGTTCTCCTCCAACATCATCTTTGTTTACTTATGCAATGATTGTCTATTGGCCTGCACTACCAAATTTTTCACACTACATTACCCAAAGGTTTTCACTTAGGCAAAAACTATTAAAGACTTGTACTGATTTTGTCTTTAAAGTCCTATTATCCTCTTCTTCCTGTACCAAAAACCACTTAGTATATCCTTTTCTTATTAACTTCGTTTACACAGATGGTCCCTTCTGGTTTGCACAGCATCCCTCATCCCACTGAAAACTTTTGTGCTACTTATGTAATGTCTTTTGTTTCACTTACCCTGATTTTGTCTCTTGGCCTGCGCCACTGGATTCTCATATTGAGTCCTTCTGTTCACATGGCTGCAAAATAAAAGAGAGAAATTATTTTCATGTGTGACCGAAAAACACAAATGTGTGTAGTGAACTGCCAGAGAAATCAACCCGCAATGTTTTTGATGAAGTGCTGCAGTTAATTCACCATCAGCCGTGCACATACACAGTGCTTTACCAGCATCTGCTGAACCCAAGCTCTGGGGTCACAGAAAAAAAAAATCAGAGGTACATAAACTGGTCAAGATTCTTCTTGTTTACTCCATACCATTGTTCATCAGAAAGAATTCTTATATTTACACCTTTCAGGGAACTGTTCTAAGATCTAGGTAGCTCTCTCATCACAGTTCACATCCAGAAAAACAAAGAATTTTACAGTCCTGTTAAATCACCATTTCTTTTAACTCACATATGTAGCTGATTAAGAAATGTGAATGAGTTGAATTATATACTTACTCTATGTAATAAGTCCCATAGTGGGGGTCCTCCACTTTCTCCCAACCAAATGGAAGCTCTGAAAGAAAGAACAAAAAACTTCTCAATACATAAACACACATCAGAATTCAGACAAAAAATGCTGCTGATTTTTCTGGGCAGCTTTTGAACCTGGAACTCATCCAATTTCCTTGGCAGATAATATGAATTATATTTTTATCATAAAAAGATTTTTCCAAAAGCTAAACAATAAGATAATGCATTTTTTTCTACTTCATAGAGTGCACTTTCAACTGTTCAATTATATCAGAAAAACAAATCAGGTTTTTTGTAAACAAAACTATTGAGAGGCTTTAATGACCACTTCAAGTAATATGCCTATTGGACTGGTATCTCTCTGAAAAATCAGTTATTTCTGTACAAATAAACACTTGACATTTTGAATTTTAAAGCTATAATGGTCCCAGAGATCTGAATCTTCAGAGACTGTAGCAAGCAGTCTCCTTACACATCCTGTGTTAGTACGTACTTCGGTGATTTGTGTCACCTTCTTGAACATAGAGAAGCCTTGAGGACACATACAGAAGCTGCCGAAGCTGATTAACAAAGCGTCGCACAAAGAATTTCTTGAGCCTTCCATCCATGCTGCTAGTGCTATAATCCTACACACCAAATCCACATCCTCTAACCATGCTTACTCAGAGCAGGGGAAAAAATTCCTTTATCTCTTTGAATTAAAGAGATTTCCTCTCGAAAATAGCATCAGATGCCCTACAAAGCACTGTAATCCACAAAAACAACACAGACAAAAAAAAATGTTAGGGAGACAGCAAAATGCACTGCAGTATCATCACACACAGACACAAACACTTCAAGGATATGGGGGAAATTGGAAATCATTTAGAACCATCTGCATTGAAGTGACCAGGAGACAGGCTCACAAAGAAAAATCAATGACCACTGACTGATTTATCGCTGGCTTCAGGTCAGTCTAATCTGTAGCAGGGGGTAATTAGCCCCACCGGTTCAAGCTGTCCAATTAGTCAGGGCTAGGCTTTTCTCACCCATCATCTTACAATTAGTGCCTCTTCAGGCTACAAGGTAACACTTAGTGACTATGACATATGTGTGCAAAACTTGTTAATGGCAGATAAAAACATTGTCTAGTTGGTGTCCATCATTAATATTGGGTCAAATTATCTGTGTATACTAACCTTACCCCCCAATTTGTTTGTTTGTTTGGGTTTGTGTGTGTGTGTTTCTTGTAAAAATTTCTATAACAGATGGAGCACTTGCTTAGCCTATTGAGCTAGCTGGCTTCCATTTTTATCACCTCCAAAATACTTGATGAAAGTAAACACACCCCAGAGATAAAAAGGACTTGCACAAATCTAGCAGACAGAGTCATGCAGGGGGAGAAATAAAGAAAAAAACCTTACCAGATTTTTCCTAATTTCCCTTTCACAAAATTCCAGATGGACAAAAAAAGTTTCCAGAGTGAAAATACCTCCCCAATACAGTTTGGGTTCTACTTTTCCTGCCGAGGAAAGATTTTGGTAGCGTCTATAAGAATGAGATTGGGAGGAGTTCAACACATGGAGAATTGTGAAGATAACAGAGGCTGGGAAAAACTGCCTCAGATGGAGATTTAGATAATGTCTATTACAACTCATATACTAGCGGTTTTTATGCTTTGGCAGTCATAATCATTTGGGTTGTTACGTAGCAAGCATTTTAGCCATGCATTAATAGCACACCAAAACACTAGGACAGTTGGCACAAAAACAATGGAGGCATGTAAGTTTTCGTAAACAAAATTGTTGCCGCAAGCTAAATCAAAATCAAACTTTTCTTTACTAAGCCCAGATTTTGATGGAAAGATTAAAGAAATATGTGAAGTTCATTTGCAGCACATGGATAAAAAAAAAACAAGGGATAATTATCTGGAGACAAATCAAATGCATTAAGAATTTGCACTTAACAACGTAATTGCAAAATACAATTTGATCAACAGGAAATTATAGGATAAAATAAATGCCTTGATTGATGACATAGGGACATAGAGTTAACAGTGGGAGGACACAGTATGGAGTCCTACAACAAAATACAGCCGTCCTAATAGTCCTCAGAAAAAGCCAACAATAATTGGTCTGAACTTGAAATCAAAATATTATCTTTTAAATATTCAGATCCTAAAAGAGTACAATGCCAGTGGTCTGAACTTAGAATAAACCAACACTCAAAAATATTTCTCCCTATAAATATGCAGAGTCTATAACACAGAGAACAATGCCAGCATCACCAATAATTTGTCTGAACTTATAAAACTTAATTCCCAATCAACATTCAGAGTCCATGACAGTAAAAGAATCAGGGAGGATGTCCTACCTTTACAAGCCTTGAACACCACTTGACATCGGCAGTCCTCATTGTTCCTGTGCTTCTCACACCCTGGTGGGGGTAGAGGTGGGGGTAAGGGAGGAGGGTGGGGTGACTTGACCACTACAGCTGGTTTAGTCGTCTCACTTTTCGATAAGTCTAGGTAAAGATTAGGATGGCTTCTTTTCAACATGGCAGTTGTCTGGATGACAACCATCTTTTGAAGCATTAAATAAAATCCCAGCAGCTCAATAGAATGGCAGATTGTAAGTGTAAACAATATGGGGAAATTTGTTTACATGTACATCAAGCCAGTCTCATTGTGAACCAGTGTATATCCAAACATCATCATCAATAGTGGGCCTTTCACATGTTTAAAATGGATACACTTAATGGTTCTCTTCCTATTCAGGCCCAAGAGAGTGTAGCCACTCATAACATTTCACCTCGGCTCATTCAATTAAAACAAATGAGGAAGCCATCTCCTCCCAGGGCACTCTACATCTGTCCTTTCACAATAGAAAAACACCAATTTGTCCCGTTCAATTTTTATCAAAAAATCTATATGACAGCCACCAGGTTTTTTTTATTCTTCCTCTCGGGAGGACAGCACTGGCGGATCTATATGAGTCGAGATAGGGGGGTTCATATCGATTGGACGGCAATCAATGCCCCCACTTCCTTCCCTTTGTGGGCTCGTCAAAGAAAACAGCTTAAAGTCTCCCCGCAAAGTAAACATGTACAGTCTCCCGGTAAATTTAACCTGCCTGATTGAGTCAACAACCAAAATAATTAATTAGCTCCCAGTGATCTTGGTGTGAGAAACAGCCCCTGTACAGCAGCTGTTGAGGAAATAGTTGAAATTCTTAAAAACAGTTTTTAAATTGGTTTTAAAGAAACATCAATATTTGGTGCACATATGGAACAGGTAGCGTTTTTCTCTCTCAAGTTTCACTTCACCTCCCTGTTTAACAGATTAGTTGTCCACGGTTTTGAAAGTTCTACCTCCAGCTTCACTAAGATCATTTTTAGATCTTATATCAAATTTCAAAATTTGTCAATAATTGCTGCACATATGGTAAAGGTAGTCTTATTTCACACTTTTTTTTCACTTTTCCATTCTGTCCATCAAATCAGCTGTTCTTAGTTTGAAGTTTGCAGTTAAAGACAGACAACTCTTATCATATGGTTTGAAATTTAAAAGAGAGTACACAATATATTATAATTTATAACAGATTTGGTATTACAGAGACAAATATTTCACAGATATGACAATGTCTTATTTGTGCTTAATACACACATCAATGATGTATAAGGCTGGAAGTGGGCAGTAATTCCATTAGTCTGCACACAGAAAATTAATCAGCATTACAGAATTACTATTCCTTTCTCCCCCAGAGAATCTAAAAACAGAGATAAAACGGCAATAGAGGAGAGAGATGCACGCATGATGGTCTAGCATTGCTTGTCACACAATGAAACAGTAGGATGATACAGAGCTCCACCCCAGAGAGAAGATCACCGAACAACCCCACAGCACAGAGCGGACGTCAGAGGGGAGCTGTCACATATAACACACTGTACACAGTCACAGAGCACAGAAGAATCCTTCTACTTTAAAAGATTTATCAAACTGATAAGTACCTCTAATAAAGCAAATATTGATAGATAATTGGTAAAGTCCTCATGGCACTTGATTTGATACATGTATCTTCTCTGCCTACATTACAAGGATTATGGTATCATAAGTAAACCTCGTCCAACAAGATATACCGGTACATGACAATCTGAAGCAGACAACGCGGACACACAGAACGTCAAAATAGATCAAACAGGCAGGTTATACCACTTATGTTGACCCAATCACGGGCCTGGTCTCACAATGGGTCATAAAGGTTACGTAATACACACATCAAAGGTAGATAAAGATAAGAGGAGGAGCAATGTGATGTCTAGATTGTCACCGACGATGTACAACGACAATGTACACTGTACAACACAGTCATAAAAGTCACTGTGGTATTGGCAGGGCCTTAGACAGAACACAGTCCCTACAGCAAGACATACAGTCACCACCACACACAATAGTGTGTGCCCAACATTTTTCAAATGACCATTCATTAGAATTATAAGAACTTATTAAAAAGCAATGCAGTTAAGTAAAAAAAAAATAAATCATGCAACGTTGAAATTAAAATTGTAGAGCAATGATGTAATTGTTTTCCCAAATGGTCCAAGAGGAATAACTCTTATTTTTGCATGTACTTTACAGAAGTCTGTCTTTGGCAAATATGATATTGGTCAGCCAAGACCAATCATATAATATAAAACACACCAACTTTTTTTGTTAATGAATACTGTTCTGCTACTTCTATTATTTGGAAACTAATTTTCCATTAAACTAAAAAAATTCCTATCCACACAAAAAATACAGAGTTTAAATAAATGTTATGTTTACAAGGGAATTAAACGAATAAGTTACAGACTAAGATGCCAGGATATATGTACATTATGTACTTATATTTCAATCATTTTATTATCGTCAATTTAAAAATGTACATGTATACAAATATTATATTACATTATTTAATATGGCACCTACGTATACAAATGGAGACTTCTGCTGGTGGAAAACACTCAAAATCTGTATTGTGGTTCATGCATTGAAGACAGATATTTAATTTTTTAAAAACTCAATGTTTCCTATAATGACTGTAAGTTTAATGTACCCATTTACTGTTAAACCTGATTGGTCAATGATGATAAATGTATAAAGTGTGTGTATGTTTACAGCAGTTCGACATTAATTTTTCCTAACTTTCAATTATTTTCCCCAATATGTGCTTGATTAACAAATGGGGGGTGAGCATGCACTGCAAAAGAACTGTCTTTACACCGTGATGTCGCTGTGAGAAATAGGACAGGAACAATGAAATACAGTGACAGGGGCGGAGTGAGAGATGGGCGGAGTGAGAGATGGCGCAGAAGATGGTGTCTTAATAAGTCCTTACCTTTTCGCTTGTAGCGCGGAAATGTATGAGTACCTACATTCAAACAACAAAACTTAATAATCTGCTCAAATGGGCACAGACTCAATGAAAAAGGTACATGTACTAATATTTGGGCACAGACTCAATGAAAAAGGTACATGTACTAATATTCATAAATATTTCAACCAGCTCTATGTGCATTGGTGATGAAACAACACGTGTGAGTAAATTATCTCATATTCTCATAATTAATACTATAATTGCATTACATGTGTTATGGGAACTCAAGGTACATGTAAGTAACTGAACCAGCTTTTTTGCTGTATTAAAAACTAAAATCTTTCTCATTCACATGTTCTACATTTAAGAATTTCTGGTGGCCATATCGTGTAATGTCCCTGAATTTTTACACCACATGAAGTCTACGAAAAGTGGTACAAACATTCCCACATCTGACCATAGCACCTTGGAATTCTTGAGTCTATTAACCCCCCTTTCTTAAAGAGTAATACTACCAACATAAATTTTTCTGCCTCTATACTACCATACATTGTACTTTGAGAAAATTCATGATCACATAATACCCCTGTCTAAATTTACTTTTGACTCACACATCAATTGATCAATGCAGGAGGCAACAAATGCCTGTAAGGCAACATTTTCATCATGCATAGTTGAAATAATGTGATCAGTCTACACGACTGTTCATTATGGGTGCACTTAACACTCCGAGTGTTAGATCATGCTGCCATATTAATATCAATTATCAGTCTCAATGAATTATTAATGCTCCCACAGCTCTATTCCATAATGCATCTCCAGTTTCTGACACCCTCGCATATATCAGTTTGAGGCTGGGAAACTTCATCAGTTCATGTAGGAGAACACTTGCATGCTTGGGTCAGTAAAACATGCTCCATATAGGGGCTCTAATATGTCTTTGCTATTCAAACTTAATCCCCTTCAGGTTTGTGGTACATGTACTAACGTTTTGACAATTAAGATGTGAGAAATTAATCAAAGAAATATTTTTTGGTAAGATTACATTATTAAAGGAATGTAAAATACTTCATTGTGGAGATGAGCATGTTGAGTTTCATACCCCATGACTATCTTTCTATGTTACTTTAAAGAACCATGTCTTTATATTTTACAAAAAAAACCCAGTGTACTTGTACATTTGACGGCAGAATGATGTTAGACACATGTTACAGAATTTTACCCCATCCTTGATTGACCCTCCCCTGACCCTGTCCAAGACTGGCTGTCATCATTACAGTTGACTGCCTGTTGTTTGACCCTTAACCTTTGACCCTTCCCTTGACCTACCGTCAACGCTACAATCCCCTGCCTTTTGTTTGACCTTTAAACTCTAATCCTGACCCCCCCGACCCTGACCAGACTTACCGTCATCATTACAGTCCCCTGCCTGCTGTTTCTGGAGCTTTGACAGTCGGGGGTCTAGCCAGTGAGTGGTCTCAGAGGTGTGGCTGAAAACAGAAACACATAGTCACTTAGAATATTGGACATCTCCAATTGTGATAAATTCTCATTCAAAATAAACCACAAAATTAACTCTAACTTTATACATTTTATCTTTAATTTGATGTCTTATGGGTTAGAGTACCTAGCTGGGTAAAGTGATCAGTACAGATTGGAGCTCAGCTGGTGTTTTTTTTTTTTTTTATTACTTTTTCAATCTTTAAATTAATTTTTTAAAAAGCTTTTTACATTTTGAAAATTTTAAACTTACAGTTATTTTATTTTGATTTGATTATTATTTTACTTTCCAGTTTTACAAGTCAAAATGTCCTTTACCACTTTAAATAGATGTATTTGCAATTCATGCACTAGTAATCAAACCTAATTTGTCCAATAGGTAGAATCATTTAGGGATAATACACATACACAGATGTCAGACAATGTCTTGTGATCAGACTGTCTGATGGAGGAGACAGACAGAGTTTATCTTGGAATCCTGATAAATTTCTCTGATAGAATATATATCTATAAGATCTTTTATATCACTGATATGTCAATTTCTTACAGTCAATGATGGGTCATTATAACTACAATAGGATATCAATATTATCGATACATGTATGCACCGACATTATATCTAAACCCAATAACAGACAATTGTCAATAGGGAACATTTCCTTTCATATTGATTGATAAACTTTTCCCTACATATAGGATGTAAATAAGATAAGGACTAACAAAAATACCCCTAAAATTACCTAAATCAGGGGGCTCTGAAACAGTATTCTGCACACTAATAGGTGAATGATACAGTGTAAAGAATACACATATAACTCTAGAGTCCAGACATCACATATTTAATAAATAGATTGAATTTAAATACACATGTGCCCTTCAATGACTGTTCTTTTGGTCTCTATATTCAAGTTTAAAGTACTGATTTTACTCTTTAGTTTTCAGGAGTTCTTGCAATATACAATCCACATTAAATCTATAAAATTTCTTATATAGAGTTCCGAAAATATTCCAAAAAGAATAGAAATCTACCTCAAGATCAATAAACCCCTCTTTAACAAAACCCCAGCTCAAGGACTTACTCGATGAAATACGGAATCCCTTCTTCTGTCATAGCCCGCTCCCAGTTCTGAGGTAGTGGACCTAACGAGTTGTCGATCTGCATTTTCTCCATCGACTTTTTGCGCTCGCCGTCATACTGGAACGGTACCGGTGAGGTTCGGGCAGACCCTCCCTCCGTGTTACTTCTGTTACGTCGCCGTTTGCCGTCACCGGAGGACGGCAGGGCGTTGCCCATGGACGTGGACCGTCGTAGGCTTGGACCCTTGGGTTCACTGGGCGGCTTAGGGGTCCCATAGTGATTGCCTGACATAACAAGGGGAGAAATTAGAAAACCACTCCTAATACATAACCTTTAATTTGTATCATTCATGATATAAAACATTTTAATCAATGAAAGAAGTGCTTTAAAATTACTTAAAACTTTTTTTTCTTTATTTTTAATTTTAGAAATCTTCAACTGATGTCAGGATGGGACAAAGAAGGCTTTGCAAAGATTCTACAACACAATCAAATCAAAATACTGTGCAATATTATTTCAAAGTAGAATTAGAACAAAAAACCTCCAACATCAAATAGACAAATTCTTTCCAAAAAAAGAAATAACTAAACAAAACAATTAATTTTGACAAATATACATGTGTATTTTTGCATATTGATATTACAATACATCTACCGGTACCCCCCCCCCCCCCCTCCCCCCCACACACACACACACACAATCCCATTTGCCCTCATAACCCCTTTTTAATATCTACTTTACTCTGATGCTCTATGCATATTATATATGTGTGTCCTTACAAAGAGAAGAAAGCCTTCCTCTCCTAATGACTAGGAGACAGTGTCACTCAATCACACACTCTATCCTCTTTTCTGATCAACGCCGGGTCACTGACCAGACTTATAATTAAGCACAGCCAACATTTGCATGCGAAATAAGCATTGCTCAGGAAATCTTGTTATCGCTTCCGCATGAATGCATGTCACGATTCCTCCGATTCGACATCCAACAAGAAACTGCTAAAAGAATCTTTATTCAAGATCAACAAATATGCATGTCGCGAGAGCCATCAGGTCAAAAAGCCTGACAAGTGAATCCACAGCACCTGTATCAAGCCTTATACCTGGAAACATCTTGTGACACATGCCAACGACCTGTTTACACCAAAACTCTGATGTAGAAAGCTTTGTTTTTACAACAACATAAAAAACAGAAAATGGAACCTTGTGCCTATTTAATACATGTACTAGGAATTTGCTTGATACAGTTAGCAAAGGCTATAAATAAATCAGACTTCAGTTTTTACACTGTAAATGTATGCATAATTAACTTGTCCATTTCATGCATGCTTCACCTCCAGTTTGTTCAATTTTACACATTTCCAAAGAGAGCTGAAATGCATTCACCAATGATATGCTTGAATGTAACCAAACTCTCTTATTCTAGTCAACGCAGTATCAACATACCTCATATTCACCATCCTATGGACCACTCTACAGTACTTATTGGATTAAGTACTCTATGTACTAAATCCAACCTGTACACTAACATACCATCATATAACAATTAACCACTCTCTAAAAGAAAATACTTAAAACTGAACCAAACTTAACGATAACAGAAATTACAGAATAAACAATTTCTAGGAAAAAAGTACTTTCTGAAATTCACAATAACCCAATCTTAACAATAACATACCATCAGACATATAAACAACTCGATATGAAATTTTTTTCTTGTAAGAGCACTAATTTAACAGTTAAACACCAACATATTAACAACTCTCTTTAAATGTTCTCATAAGAACAATAACTGAGCATTAACATACCATCATATAGGCCACTTTCTAAGAGACAACCACTTCTCTCTAACTGGTTGAATTCCTCAATGGACAGAAATGTGTAATCTACGCCATTTTGTTCTCCTGGTCTTGGTTGTCTTGTCGTACCTGAAGAAACAATAAACCATGTACCCCGAGAAGACAAAAACTGATGAAGTTCTTTTATAGTCTATCTTAATCTATTGTTGAATGGGACATTTAGATACTGATATACCATTATGAAAATGTAATCATATGAGTATCATTTAAATTTCTGAATCTGTAATACTTGAGAATCAAAGTTTTTGGAATAATCTTATAAAAGTGTTAAGGGTAAACCAGTCATTCTTTATCTCACGTCTATTGGATCTATCTTATATTTTCACAATGATATCAATTAAGCAAAATATACAATTATAAGGGTTAATTTTGCTGTATCATAATACAGCACATAATGGATATGGCCCATTGTTACTTATTACTCAATATTCAGATATTGTTTATCCAGCAAAAATCATATAAAATTTCTAGTTAAATGCTGACTCTTTTATGCATTTAATCAAATTAATTTATAATAACAAAAAAATCAAACAGTCATATAAAATCAAGATTAGAGAAGATTCCAATCCTCTGAACGTTTTCTTCTTTCTAATTCTGTCTAAGCATCAAGCAATAACAGTATACATTTGAGACCAATGCAATGTAATCAGAATTACATGTATCAAAACCTAACCAGGTTTCCTTTGAGAAGCTTTCACTTACATGGTACTGTCCGCAGATACAAATTATCCCGAATTGTCTGTTGAAGCTCATGGTCTACAGAACCCTTCGGAAATCGAGAAGACAAAAACTGACGAAGTTCTTTGGGTAAACCTGAAAAACCAATACAGCTATGCTTATCATTCAAATGTATGATGTGATTTTTTTAAACAAAATTTGGGAATGTATACCTATAGATATCAATACTTGTACATTACAATTCACTACACCTATTTTCACATAAAAATATCCGTAACTAAAAATGCATCTAAAATATCATAATAGGTGATAAAGAATATTGTCATGTATTTATAACAGAAAACTCGTAAATATAATAATATAAATATATATTGAGTTGTTCATTTTATTAATTATTTTGTTTAAATTCATTGTTTTCTGCAATTGGGGAAGGGGAGGGGTTAGAGTGGAATGTAAAAAATTAATATTGTAATGCAATATAGTTTTAACACTGTACAACATAACCTGTTCAAAGAAAGAGTATAATAACTGAAACAGGTATCAGCAAGTGCTTATCAAGATATTTCTTTAAAAACTGATGCTGTTTTTACACAGTTTGAATAAAATGAAAAAAATTAATAATGTAACACTTCAAATGCATTGTTTCTATAAAACCACTATACTCTGTTCCGAGTTTTTGCTTCCACCACTTTTCGCTTGATATTTCGATAATAATAAATACCTTTGTGCTCAAACTACGTTCATCCACTAATATGAAAAATGTCTAGATTATCTGTTTTGAAACGCCCCCTCTACCCTTCAGGTTTCAATACACAACCCAAAATAGAAAGACTACGGGGATTTTGCATTACATCAGCCATGAATAACGTTAAAAAATTGTGCGAGGTATTCCGAGTTGTTCTGAATGGAGAAAAGATGTAAACATTTCCCATTATAAATCTCCGTAAGAAATCTTTTTTCGTTCCTGTGAACTTTTATGAGTGAAAAATGAAAATGTGTCAATGAAGATATCTTGGAATTTTCCTCTTTTATCGATTTCAACAGTATTTCTTTCACAGGTATGTGTATTTTTATTAAAAATCATCAAAAAGTGATGGAAGCAAAAACTCAGGACAGAGTATAGTAGATTATTGAAATTTTTATCCATTTGAGTAAAATTTAGCAATTTGACATTAACTGGGTCAATGTCAATTAAAAATTAAATAAAATATACACAATGCCCCATATATACAGCATCTGATGACTGCAATTTGTCAGAATCTTACCTATTTTGATACTCTTGATCATAACAGGTGCCCCATTCTGGCTGACCTGTTTCAGCCAAAAGTTGGCATCCTTTAATGTATAACCAGCCACCTTCTGTCCTTGAATCTCCAGGAGAATATCGTCTGTGTGCAACTTCCCGCTGTGATATGTAAGATGGTCCTCTCTGATGGTCTCTATCCATACGAACTGTCCGTTGTCTGCCCCACCAGACAGCGTGACCCCCAAGCCATCCTCCTGGCCCGTTGACACGACCGTCTCATTGATGCACTGGGACCAATGTCTCTGCTCTCGGCGAAGTTTTGGAGGTATTGCTAACGGTGGAGGTTTGTTTGAATAGGAGTTTGAATTCGGATAAGACATTATTCGGTACCCACAGTAGATCTGCAGATGCACTTACATTTTAATGAGCTGAAATACCTTTGACAGCTAACACTCGGATTTTCTCCATGTATACTGCAGAGGGGGTACATCGTCCCAAAGTAAAGCATATAAATATCACATTTTTCTTAGCAGAAATGACGTAACAAGCAAATCGGGAACATAAAGTACTCAACAAAAACACACAAACATCAATGGAAAGGGCGATATTTAAAACGAAAGGGTCCAAAAATCACTTAATCTTCCGCCCTACATTCAAAACATTACGAAGTATACAATGATATGCGCATGCGCGAAAAGCTAGTAGGCGATTGTCGCAAAAAGTTACTTTTTACTTATTATAATTCTTTTATATTCTTTGCTAAAATCAAAATATATATTCCTTTTTTATTATCATAAAATGAATAACATACTAGTTCTTAATAACAATTTTACCACAATTCTTAATGTCGTTAAGTGGGCGGGCTTTGTTCATATTTGTATGTGGATCAAAGATTTCAAAGGGCGATGTTTGATGAATCATTATATACATTGAATTTTTTTTTTTTGTGTTTCTTTCACTCAAATTTTAAGTATGATATCGCATATCTTTTATTTGATAGCAATACCTGATTAATATAATGAACAAGGCAAACACTGCGTATCTTCAATGAGTTGTCAATTATGCTTGCTTCTGTTGGTTTGACAAAAAAACTGAAAACAGACTTTATAAAAAGTTCAAAAGGTTAGCCACTAACAGTTGGTAACGGCAACATTTCCCAGCCTTGTCTTAATCAATTTTTTAAAATATATTTTTTTTACAATTGTATGGCCTCGTGAAGAATTGAAAAATATTGCAAAATCTGGTGAATTTGTTGCTCCTTATTAACTTCCATGTAGAAGGAATTATTTTTAAGAAATTCATTCACCAATTAAGAAATTCATTCACCAAATAATAACTTGAATATTGTTTGAGATTGGGTGACTTGTTTTGTATAAATAATTTGATTATTATATTGTTGAATTATTGAAAATTATTGAAATTACTTGGGTTAATAACAGTTCAGAAGCTAATGCCAATGATTATAGTGTGAAATGACGAAAATTCAACCATATTTTTACCAAGTTTAGACATTGTATAAGCGCCTGCTGGGTTGAATGCATTCAGTGTTATTTTCCAATTGTGAGAGACCCCTTCGGAAATAAGCCAGTTTTGGCTTTCATTAGATATCTTGTAATATTAATTACTATATACACTTCTCTCATTTGCATGTTTATGTTACATGCATGAATTTATCATACATTTATTGTATGTACCATCTTAGTGTTTTTAAAATCATATTATATAATATGTACCATTACCAAAATAAACAGACAAATAAAAATTTGAACTATTTATTAAAATTGAATGAAATTGAATTTATTATGTAAAATGGCGACAAATTGTAAAGACCGATTATATATTTTCTGTTTAAACTCTCTTATTTACTATTGCATGATAATTCCATTTAAATCCTATATTAACATAATTAGGAAATGAGAGAGGCAGATTTTAGCCTGGGTCCAATTTTTTGTATTGCCAACCCAATGATAACTGTTGACCGCTCAACGTTCATTTATTTAATCATTAGTATTACTTGACTTGAATTTCCTTCATCCTGGTCCCTAAAATTAACATAATTTGCTTATTTGTCCCCCGTTCCCAAAATCGCAGGTATACCTGCATTGTATTTTATTTTATTAATATAAATGATAATGACAATAGGATTTTTCTGGAATTTGTATAAAGCCAAGCCATGACGTCGACATTTTTTATGTATTTATTTGTTAAACAGGTTTTCACATTTAAGCAATGAATGCTTATTTTGGGTTGTCGTCGGTCCTATAACACACCAGGCCGTACAGACAAAGTGAATACCGCGCGCTAGCGCGGTATGATAATTTGTCTGCACGGCCTGGTGTTTGTGACGTCATAATAAAACTCATCATCTAACCTAAGTGTGTTCATAGGAAATTGAACGTCGCAGATTTCCAATGCAAACAGTCTTTATTATAGGTAGATATTTTCCATCTATTACAAAACGATAGACTTATTTTGACTTGCGTGTAGAAATATTTATACACATAAAAGGATATGTTTTAACGACCTTTGAACATGGATTTTCAGTCTGAAATACATGAGCTAACAAAAGAATTGCAGTTTTCTTGAATTAACTCTTTAGCGTTAGACAAAGATTAAGTCAGAGATGGTAACTACAGAGAACTCAATCAATTTTTTTCCCATTAAAACGAACCTGGTTTATACGGCAATGTTTTGTTATCAACAAACACTCCTTGCGCAGTACGAAATCTACAAACCAGGCAGGTGCTTCTTCTTTTTTGTTGTTGAAGAAATTAACGAAACGAAACTATGTATGGTCTTACGTTTCAAAAGCAAGAAAGCTATCAGTTTATGAGAAACTCTTGTATAATCACATACCTAGTTTGATCAGGATTTTTTCACCTCTCTATTTTGGTAGGAAGGGGAGGGGGTGGCGCATTAATGAAAAATAGGTACCACCAGTCAAATAAGAAGCATGCGCGGATCTAGAGGGGGTCCTTCCCCTTTTGAAAATTCAAAATTCTTAAATTCACTTTGTAAAATTACCAAAAATATGTTTCGGACCCCCCTCCCCGGCAATTATCCTTTGGATCCCCCTGGAAAATATTTTTGGATCCGCGCATGAGAAGCACAAAGAAGTGATAATAGGTGCTGTAGATTTTCCCCTTCTAGAAACCATTTGGTATTTGCTGATTGTACTTAATCGTATATTTGCCATTATCTTTGACTAAAAGACAACAAGTTGCCACTGGTTGAATCACTGGAGAAAGTCTACGTGTACAACGGTACATGAATTCCGGTTATTGGTATAACAGTCTCCATCCTATCTAAATAGAGTATGAGTAACGGCCTTATTGAGTACCAAGAACTGTTGATCAAGTCGGCGCCTAAAATGTGACACATGAAGGACGCCGCATATACCTACGCAGAGTCAATCTAATTAAAATTAGATCTAGCTTTGATCCGCTCCTAATCGATCGCCACTAATTTCAATTAGATTGACACCGAGTACTCTTACAAAAACAATAACACAAATTCAATGCTGATATACGCTGGAATCGACCCGAACATCCTGTTTTAGTAGCAAGTGCTTTACCTACTGAGATAAAGGGAAGTAATAGAGACAAGGTCACAATCAATTTCATAAAAGAGGAATAACTCCCAACATTTCATATTATCTGAACTTTACATAAGTTTAAAGACCTAATTTTCTTTGATTGAAAAATCTGAAATTCTATCTTAGTTAAGGATAATTTTCACTTAATACAACTGAGTCTATTTGCATGAACAGATCCTGGGTTTATTTTGAACACAAAGAGGGAAGAAAAAACACTAACATCTGTTAAAAAAACAGAAAACTATTTTGCACCACATTTTCAATTCTTGTCTGCATGCTGGTGATTTAAGAACACTCAACAAACAGAATAAAACAACAATGTAATGATGGAGATGAATACATGTGTGATTTATTAATGAAGATGACATCATGAGTTTACATTAATGAGAGGCGTTATATGGGAAATGAAGCGTGGGGCAAAGGTTATACAATACAATGTATATGTAATGACTGAAGCAATGGTCAGGGGTGAAATAGAAAGTCAATTTTTAAAAAAAAATCTACACTACACGACCCTTGTACATTTGAACACATTTACATATTTCAGTTTTTGATCAACACACGGTTAATTGTCCTTGCCAAAGGAACGTGAGCTGACCCCAGAGATTAACTCTTCTTTTCTGTCTTTTTGGGAGATTCTGCATCCTAAAGAGAAAGAAAACATACCCAATCAAAGCACTGCTCAGTGGTATCTTGTTCAACAAACATTGCTACGATAACGCCTTACTTATTTCCCTACATTTTTTATCCTTTGTATTTTTCCGGGTTTTTTTTTTCGTTTTTTTTTTTGTAGTACAAGTATATGAATTCTGTGACTTAATATTATTTAGCAATTTCTTCATGTATTTAATATGTGTATTGATAAATTTTTGCATTGGTTTTTCCCTGTCTTATATGTTCATAATATTGTTGTTACTGTTTTTATTTTAATCTTAATGAATATATATAAATATTTGTGTATTTTTGTACCTTACGGGGTCTTCCTCTTGATCCTTTGGGCTTTTCCTCCTGAAATATAAAAACAACAGATAAAGAATTTAATTCAGCGCTAAAAGAAATTAATTAAAGGATTAATAATTAATTAAAGGATTAATACGTACAAGCCGAGATAAAGGTTTACATCGGAGCGGCATAAGTATGTTATCATAACATTAATCTCGGGAGAGGCATGGAAGGTCCTCCGTATTGCTATTAATAAGGGTTATTGTTTGCACACATCCCCTACAGTTCCTGACGGGCTTGATGTACTCTCTCTCTCTCTCTCTCTCTCTCTCTCTCTCTCTCTCTCTCTCTCTCTCTCTCTCTCTCTCTCTCTCTCTCTCTCTCTTAACGAACAATGCATTTCTGCGGGGGTTTTTTGGACAAAAAAATGTGATGTTTTCCCGCGTTATTTTTGTTGACAAGCTTACCACACAAAGAACTTGCCCCCGATAATCTGACCCAGATAGCAGCGGATGTTTATCTCACAGAGCATGTTCACTGGGTCATATTATACCAAGAAAAGCTCCCCTTCAAAATACTTTGAAATTTAACAAGATGTCAACTTTCAAGAGCGCCTTCTTTTTTTGTACCGTGGGTCTTGGCTTTTTAAAGGTGCCCTTGGGTCGTCCCCTGGGCCTCTTTGGTTTGGGTTCAGCGTCGTCGGGCTGCAAAACAAAGAACAGAATGCTCACACCCCGAGAACAAAGGAACCTGCACTGCAACATTGTTCCATTGTTATATGTAAAACGTGAATGCGCAACATTCGATGCACGATAAGTTTGGGGAGGTAAAAAAAAATGACGATCTTTCCAAGAAAGTAAAACAAGTAAATGCAGAGATAAGAAAATACATTGTGTAAATATTGGTGTTGTTTCCTTTTGACAAGTGCTTTATATAGAGGACGCAAATATCTAAAATATTTTATTGTCACAACCTGAAAGTGCATTTAAATACCGATAAATCATCACCATTCAACTCTAATAAAAACTCCAGATTTGAAAAAAAATAAATAAATAGAAGATAAATCTTTCAAAGAATGGAAGACTCGGGGTCGATGGGCCACAGAAAAACAAGCAGTAGAGATAAGGCCACGATCACTCCCGTAACACACAGCGTGGCTCCTTGTATCTGACCGTCCCTTTGTTGTGGTACCGTATCGTAAAGCGTTCAACCCGACAGGCAACACAAAGGACAGAAATCGCTGCCTTACCTCCTCAGTCTTTTCCTTCCGGGGTCTTCCTCGGCCCCTCTTTGGGGCTTCCTCCGCTGCCTTGTCCGTGCTGCTACTCTCTCCCCCCTCCATTCTTTAAATGTCTGTAATGCTATATCTCACGTGATAATACCTTAGAACGTCAATATTTCATTCAGCTAATTGCCACCACGCAAAAGATGTCACCCACGGTGATCAAACCATTGTAGAAATCTATGAATGAAACGTGTTCTAGTCAGCTGGAGAATTCGACCCAAATACACCATGCGTATATAGGTCACATTCGTTCACACTGGGGTAAAATCTAGAGACCTTCCAAAGTTTCGTTCCGCGCGAAATATCACGCAAAATCCCACACGCATTCCTTAGTTTCGCTCATCCGATGAAAAGCACTAAAGAACTTCACACGGCGCAACCTTCCATAAACCAGGTCAACTCGTGGTCAGCGGGTCAACGAATACAAGTATGAGGCTATGGTCAATCAATACTTCAACTAATTAGTTATAGTATAATTGGCGGGAAAAAAATGAGGAAGTTAAATCCTGAAAAAGGTGCATGGCTGCAAGCCCATACCTCGATACTGTCCGCCCTCACTATGATGTAAGAGAATAATTAATTAAGATACTCAGGTAAAGTTTATTGTCCTAAATGCAGACTCCATATAAATATATGGTTAAGTCACAGTTAAATGTTTGGGAGAGTTCAATCAAAATTACTTTTTATGCAATACTGACGCACACCTGTATATGTACTATCGTGGGCTGCATACAAGATATACTGACTCTCCATAATGGTATGTTAAAGGTGTAAGAAAAGACAAGCCCCCAGTCACGACCACCACTCGTGTATATTTACATGTATTCATTTTACATAATTTCCTTCCACCTTTCTTACGAACGTTACATCATTTTTTGACAGTGTTTATTCCCTTGTAGCAAAATGAATACCAATCAAACATACAAAAAATATTTCAGAATTCTGGCTCCAATATGCCAGCCTTCGAGTTGTCTTTCTTTTCTTGTCCTTTTCTAACTACATAAGTATATGAAATACTGAATGTCTTAATTTTAAAGAAAACTTCGACCATATGTCATTCCAGGTCAAAGAAAAGATCAATATATGTTATCATTCATAATTTGGTGTCAAAAGTATTTATAGAGGTACCATTAATGAAAAATTGCATCGTTCAGTCCATTGACATCTTTGTTTAAGACTTTTTATTATTTTTTTTCACAAATAAAGTTTTGTTATACAAATATTTGACTATAAATAAGTGGTTCCCAATGTGACAAATAAAGAATATATTCAATTTCAAGAAAAAGGCCGAGCAAAAAAACCCACCAAAAAACCCTGATACAATCATTAAAATATCCCCCCCCCCTAAATTTAATCTATACTATAACCTTTGTGCTACAGAATCTGTTAGATTGAAATATACAGATACACAAATAACAACACAAAAAATGGTTTTAAAATGTGTTTAAACAAATTTATCAGCTTTTAAGAATCATTATGGATTTTCAAATTTTCGTTAATTACATCCTACTTAGTATTTATGTTTATTGTACATATACATAATAATTATAATGTGTACATCTTTTTTGTAAAAGACTAAAACTACACCTTCATTGAAAAGCCAGGACCATTAACAAATTCCAAAAATTCCCTTGCATGCTCGTCCCCTTTTATGCTGTTATATTGCAGAAAACATACCAAAATGTTTCTCTTTGGTTTTTTTTTTTATTAAAAAGTACCACTGTAATATAGAATGACATTTTCATACCATTCTTTAACTTTTTAAAATAAACCTACGTCTCACACATTTGTTTTTCAATCTTTATTTCCTCCTCAAGAAGATACATTAATTAAAAGATACTATGTTTACAATATTATGATTTAATTAAAACACAACTTACGTGGGAAATAGATGTACATGTTTATAAACAATGGTGAAAGGTCCGGATACAAACATCTTTTTTTCGTGAAGGGACGAATCCTTATAAAATCGAACGCGGCAGCAGCCGATGAAAAGTGTAAGTGCTGAAAATATTTAAGATGGTGTCCCACCGGGCTCTACAATTTCAAGGTTAGAGTTTCTGCACATGATGTGGTAACGTAATATGCTAAATAACATTTGTAAAGGGGGAGTTAATAAGAAGCGTGTTTCTGGAGAGATGAAGACTTGAACGATGCATAGTTAAACAACAAATTACAGAGTCTCAGTTCCACTTCGTAGATATTTTTAGGAATTTCTCAGAGAGCTAGAGTGGACTTTCATTCATTTACAATGTTAAAGTGCACTAAATCAGGATTTTAGAATATCTGTTAACGTCTGGACTGTAAACTGTGATTTAAAAGGGACATAGTCATGAGTTTAGCTGAAAATATTCCAAATTTTATTATTCTTTTTTTTAATGGTTTACAATGTTAATCTTACTAGGGTATAATAAATTCGAATGGGTAACTGAAAGAATGTTCTGTGTCGAGTTCCAAGCGAGATACAGCACCCACAATTTTACATGGCTCGTTCCATCGGTGTATATACTGGTAAAAACTTTATTTATTTCAGATTGTTTCTATTTGCAAATTACTCATGAACTCAAGCAAACAGTTCTTAGTGTTTGTCAGATCTCATTTTGTTTTCAATATGACATTTTCTCTTCAGTAATCTATATGTCAAGATAAACACGTCACGAACCTTGGTTACACGACAAAACGTTCTAATTTCTGTATCTAACAAATGGCATTCAAATATATTTTTTTGACCGTTTGAAAAAGCCTTATAAAGAATTTTAATTATTAAAAAATAATTATTGAAGCTCAAATTGTAAACAGGTTCCTCTAAACACTAGGTTTCGTTAGAATTGTCATTCGTTAAAGCAAAATTAGTTATTGATTTTGGATTTCGAAAGAAGCAAGAAAATACTTCGAATGATTTCATATTATTTATATTGCAGGGGATAGAGGTACACAAAAAACAAGAAGAGGAATATTCTCTGGGTTATGACATAAGTGTCCATTTCACAATAACGACCAAAAATTTAAAACTTTTCCTGAATCGATTTCAAGAAAAATATAGAGGTAAACTAAAGAGCGATTCGCAAATATCACACCTAGTATATTTTGGAAGTACCACTGTATGTTTACGTACTAAATGTTGGAAAGTGTTAGGCTTTTGAATGTCGTTTTGCTCTAATTTACACGAATACTCAATACTGCATAAAATGAGGGAATGACGACTTTTTTGTACAGCTATAAGAAATAGTTTTTGGTTTCAAGCGCTCCATATGTTGAAAGCAAAGTATGCGGATTGGCCTTTATACAGGCGATGAAGGTCCATTTTGGAATGCAAAATAATGACTAAATGGCGTTTTTGCTAGGTGAAGGTGGTCTGCGCCTAGTCGGCCTGCGAAGGAAACACTTTCATCAGTTATCACTACATCACAGTATTACAGGAAAACTTCCAATGAACTTTTTGAAACACATTCTATCAAGTTAGTTTATTTCTTCATTTATATATTAATTTTATTTAAATATCTCTCTGTGTGTAAGTGTTTTGGTGCACATAGTAGTAGCTTACTAAATCCATGTTTATTACCTTAATACAGTATCATTTTTTATTCAAATGTTTAAAGCGAAATGTTTATGAAATTTGTAAAATGGAAATAAAAAATGAATACACAGATAAATGGTGAAAAAAAAATCAAGAATGGCCCCTGACTTCTTCGCTTCTTTTGCTTAAGCCTTTTACTCCAGAAAGGAGCATATGCCACTGACAACACTCATCCACTTCGTTTTGTCTTGCAATAATTTTTTAAATTGGTACCACTAGTATCCTCTCTTCTCCATCTCTGCTTGAACACTCCTCCACTACGTGTTATTTGGTCTCCTCCCTGTTGGTTCCACTTAAGTGCATGCACAGTGATGAAAGTTCTCGGCTTCCTTAATGTGTGGCCAGTCCATTGTAATTTCCTTTTTCGACTTTCAAGTTTCTTATCTTCGACAAGTCTTCACTTCGTATTTTCTCAAGTCATCTGATGTTAACAATTTTCGCTTAAAACAATTGGAATTGAAGAGAAATATCTTAGTTCTTAGTTAAGCTTTTCTAATTATGACTTTGATGTCCGTGTCAGATCCCCCGGTGCTGTCTACCTCACTGCTTAGGTATGTAAATGATGTAGTTATGTAATTAAGTTACAAACATTACTCTTATGTATGACATGTGGTGATAACGAACAGTGTTCAAATTCAAAAGTCCAAAGGAAAATTACAAAACAGGAGCAGAGCAAACACGGACCTCTTAAAAAATAGAGGTAGGATCATGTGCCATGGAGGAGTAAGCATCCTCTGCTGACCGGCCACACCCGCCATGTGCTCTTTGTCTTAATCGGGGAAAAAAGGAAAAGTCCGTAGACAATTAGGTGATTAATGATGGTCTAACAATTAGTATGAAAAACGTCAGTCAGCATGCGACCCAGTGGATGATTGTATTTGCTGACAAGGTCGTTATATCGACCATAGAACTTACGATGACTTCAAACGAGACTGTTGATAGTCCTGTTTTATCAACTTGTTTGTCAGTAGCTTGCCTCTCCTTAGAAACTGTTCATACGAAAAGTATGCCCTTGCGTATCTAATTAACTGAGAGACAAAAACACCATATGCAGATGATGAAGGTATATTGTTATATAAGTAAGGAAAGTTGACTTTAGAAAAATTCAAGTAATCACGTCTATCATAAAGTTTTGTTGTTAGGTTACCACCAATGTCCATTTCCAGTAAAATATCCAAATATGAAACAGATGACACAGACTCTGTGGTATCTTTTATTTCAAGTTCACTGGGATATATCGAGTCGACGTAAGTATGGAAGTAACAATTGTTAACTGATAATACGTCGTCGATATACCTGAATGTTGAGTTGAAGGCCACATCGAGTGATTTATTTTTTTCACGTACAAGTTTTTGAATAAATTCTGCTTCATTAGAATGCTAAAATAGGTCTGCTAACAATGGGGCACAATTGGTACCCTTGGGAATTCCAACAGATTGCTGGAAGACCTGATTTCCAAAAACTACATATATGTTGTCTATCAGAAACTCAAGCATATTTTTAATGTCAACTTCAGAGTGACTTTTAACAAAATAGTTTTGCAAATGACCGATGATAAGGTAAGAAAATTTACGTGATCCATTTTTATTAAAAAAGCAGTTATCAATGATGTCAAAAAGACAGGACTTTAATTTATCGTGGGGGATGGTTGTATAAAGTGTAGAAAAGTCGTAAGTTTTGGTGCTATTGATTTTGGTAAAATTTTGGGATTTCAGGTTTTCTAAAAGTTCCTTGGAATTCTTAAGTATCCACATCTGATTTACACCGCTTCTTGAATATACTGTTGCACAGTACTCTTGAAGTTTCTCCTTTACTGCTGTTAATATTTTGGTAAGGAGTAAAGAAAGAGGCTTGGTAGAACATTTACTGGAACTGTATATCTTTGTTTGTAAGGAGTTTTATGAAGTTTAGGTATCCAATAAAGATAAGGTAATTCAAATTGATTTTGGTTGTTGGGAATATTGAAAATATTCAAAACTGACATATGATTTTGAAGAATTTCTTCCTTTGAAAGAGAGCTATGAGTATAATTTGAATTCCACTTGCGGAATTAAATCCAAGTTCTTCCAATATACAATTTGTATAATGAGCCTTACAAACAAAGACAATATTGTTTCCTGTTTTGTCAGCAGGGACCAGTACAAACTGATCGTGTAAACTATCTTGTTCTTTTTTCACTTCTAAATTATCAAATATAGAAGAATAGACGGTTTTCATACTGCGCTTTAATCAATTCATACGAGAATTTAACATGCATCGATCAGTTCTCTTTCATGTTTGGCCCATCGTCTGGCGTATTCCTCTACAGAATTCATAATATGTATGAAATTAGAATGCCAGTTGAAAGATCGGGGTTCCCTAAATTTTGGACCTTTAAGAATAAGTGATTTAAGGTAATCATTGTGTACTATATTTACGTCACCAGTAAGACATGTCCAGCAGGACTATAGTTGAAGGGTGAAGAAGAACAAGAACGTGTTGGAGGACTATTTTTCAGATGCTCGATGTCGAGGCATTCTAGAGTTTTTTTGTAATTAAAAAGTTTGGAAGCAATGTTCCATGTATTATTGTAATAATTGTAATAATATTCTTCAATTCAATTCAATTCAATTCATTTATTCTCTCAAAACCATGTAAATGGTACAAGAGGTACATTATAAATATATAACATATATACATATATACAAAGTCAGAATGAGCAGAGCTTGCTCATTTGGCATATGGAGAACAGATCTCATAAATTTTTGTAATGAAAATACATAGTTTTTGTAAAAATAAAGAATTTGTATTTGTCAATAAATTACTGAACTTATATAACTGAATATTTGGTTGGACATATTATTTTCTTGCTAAAAAATCTTTTCTAATTGAAGCTAATGCATTACATTCTAACAGATAATGAAATTCGTCCCCAATTTGGTAATTATTATACAGATTGCAGATTCTTTCGTGGCGTTGTAGATTATACCAGCGACCAACCTCTATAGGAAGACGGTGATTTTACAAGAATATTTCTAAATTTGCTAGATAGTGTATTTAAATATTTTTCACAAACAAAAGTTGTTTTAAAAATTCTGTAACTGATTCCTTTACTAGAGTTGTTTATATCACTGTACTATTTTTGAAGAAACTGATCTTTAAGCTTTTGAATAATTAAAGCACTTATCCACTTGTTACTGTAAAAATCTTGATCCATCCAAATATTGCTCATTCCTGTTGTATTAAAAATATTATGTATACATGATATCCATGGATTGGTGGACTGGTTTTTGGTATATCTATTATACAAATGCTCATAAACAATTCTACACAATTTGTTATCATTTCTATATATCAATCTCCCCCAAAGTGATATCATTCTTGTAAAAATACTTACATAAAGAGGATAACGTCCAGTTTCTCCATACACCGTATAATTTGGAGAACTAGCTTTAAGGTTTAAAATATATTTCAAAAAAATTAAATGTAAACGTTCGATTATATCAACATTTTCAAAACCCCAAATTTCACATCCATATAACAGGACAGGAGTTACAACTTTGTCCAATAAATCAAGCTAAAATTCAAAAGGTAAATTATATAGAGGATACCTATATTGTGTGATTTTATATTTGCTTTATCCAACGAGTTGAAATGGTGTATATATTCGCGAGGCTTACCGAGCGAATATAACCATTTCAACGAGTTGGATAAAGCAGATATAAAATCACACAATTATAGATGTTCTATTATCTCATATAATTTGAATTATATCATGAAGCTTTTGAAACAGCCCCTAATACGACCGGAATTGATTTTTTCAAAGATTAAACGATGATGCAACGTTGTGTTATGCGGTTATTGTGACCTTGCGCAATACAATTTAGTACGTCATTTCGGAGATAAATATAGCTGTTTTAATGTAAAGTTTCAATGAAATAAACCTTGAAATAATTGTTCATCTCTAAATAATATTCCTAGAGCTTAATCACTTAATTAAATGGAAATACTGATCAGAAGACTTGAATAATCAAGTTTGTTGACATACACAATGTTGCGAATGCTCGTTAGTTTGAATTGACTCGAGCGAGGAACAGTTGTTGATGTTTTATAATAGTAATACGAACACTAGCCTAATGATTCGAAGTTGAAAATATTGAATAAGGATGCTTACTGCTGGTGAAATAAAAGTCTTGGGAGACATTATTTCGGTAAGTTCTTGTATAGAAACACGACCAAAGCGTTCTGTTTGCATTGCGTCGTCAGAATGAACTCCTTGATAGCTAACGTGATTTGCAGTTTTATAAACTTCACAGTTATGTGTTTTCCTTTATATTTGTAATTTAAATCTTCGACAAAATCCATTTTAAATCAATTTTTGGTAGTAGATATAGCTATATGGAAAATACTAGAAAGTGTTCGAAAATAGGTCACTGAAGCGTTTAAGCGAGGGGCTGTGTCAAAAATAGTTTGGACCGGAAGTATTTGATAAAGCATCAACCGTTTGATAAAGCAAAGGTTTATCACACGGGTAGTATACACCACACGTATGAGATAAATAATCGTATTTTTCTAATAATGCCGTACATGGCTTTTTGTGCTTGGTCACAAAGATGTTTTTTTTGCCTTGCAGAATGATCCCGATCTTGAAAATAAAATACCCAAATAGTTAAACTCTGACAATTTCTGTAACTTCGTCGTTAAATTTAAATGTATGTTTAGGAGCTGGTCCTTTCGAAAATGTGACAATTTTAGTTTTTTTAACATTAACATGGATTTTCCATGTTTCACAATATACAAAAATTTCGTTAGAGCATGCTGAAGATCACTTGGGGTTTCAAATAAAATTACAGTATCGTCTGCATAGAAAAGTATAAACAGTTTCATAAAAATACATAGATCTTCAATGTCTTTAGAAAAATTCTCTAAACCACTTATTCCTTATTCAATAAGATATTTTTTCAAGTCATTAATATAAAGTGAAAATAAAAATGTGATAGATTTTCCCCTTGACGGACCCCAGCATTACAATTTAAAAAAATCAGATGACATGCCGTTCACTGTAATTTTTGATTTAATACCAGCATACATATTTTTAATAAAGATAAAACATTTCCCGGTGATGCCACTAGAAAAAAGTTTGTACCAGTGGCCATCTATCCAAACAGTATTAAAGGCCTGTTTGAAATATTCTACAATATTTGTCCAAAATATGTAATCACCATCTCATCAAAGTGTTTTAACAAAGATTGATTTATTCATTAATCCCCCTAGAATCCCCTCGTAAAATTGTTCTAAGCTTGATTATGTCACATACAGATGACAAATCAGGAAGTTGGCGGGGAAATGCTAAATGCTGAGTGGAATAGGTATCAGATTGAGCCATTTCCATTAGAGGGGTGTCAATATATTAAAACAAAAATGTGTACAATCAATTTTAACATTTGAAAATCAAAACTAAAACACAAACTTGTTACTAGTCTAGGTTTTGTCTCATTTGATCCCAGAAAACAAAATTAGAATATGGAAGACAATACTGCAGTACTTAAAGTAAAAGTATGACCCAGTCATTTTGCTTCACATAATATGATATGGAGCATACCAATCCTGAAACAAAAATTTACTTATTTTCCTATTGTTGAATAGCACTGTTTTCATTAAATATTGCAAGTCCAGCAAAAAAGAGAAAAAGAAATCCTTTCAAATGTTTTCCAATTACTATTTTTATAGAAATAATATGTGAAATCAATTTAAACAAAGATTATAGTATGAATTGTTGTTCTCGATGATTAATGGACCTGGAGGGATTGGTTAATAGAAATATTCAGAACAATGTTTCCGAAAAACAAGGTTATGATTTGTAATATTAATATATATGTTTATTAGAATTAAAGATTTTGAAGTAAATTCACACCAAAACCATTGGTCAGAGAGAAATCATAAAAGCGTTTAATGGCAATTTTACTTTATATAATAACCTTTTGAATCAGATGAGGCACAAATTAGAGATTTTGTAAATTTATTGATGATATTGAATGTCTAAGTAAGTCCGCTATCTTGTTTTAAAATATGGCTAATATGGCTATCTATCATATGGTGATAATTGTCCACCTAATAGTTAGTCTTTGCTGTCGATAAATCATATTTATCATCATAATTTATTATATAAAAAAATTTGATGCATATTAAAAATAAAACCGGTCAGTTAAATTAATTCCAAATTTAAGCAACTCTTCATTAATTTTTTTCTCATTTACTCATACTGCTAAAATGCGAAAATGCCATTAAATCCAATACAAACGCCTTGTCAAAGTCAATTTCATTTTAAATATGACTCTTCTGGGCGTTTTCTTTATTTGGCATGTTACCTGCCTATTAATACTAAATTTTACATCTTAATTAATGATTTATATAAACATGGCAGAAATCGGTAAAGATTTTCTGAAGGACTTCATGTAATAATAGACATGATGCTTATTTTCATAATAAGCTTAACAAAACCAAATTGTCACTATATCACAAGATTTTGAGAAGTAGATACAAGTTTATCAAATTCATTGCATTAATTACATGTTCATATTATGTATTAAAGGGACATATACACGATTTGATCTAAAATTTAGTTTTCTAGTTTTATTGTTTATAATGCTTTATTGGGTAGTTTAAATTGTCAGAAAAACTTCGAATGTTAGCTGTCGAGTAATAGGAAAAATGCAGAGTATGGTCTAATTTCAACCATACTTCGCACAAAACATCTTTATATGTTGGGAATTCAAGTTTATTAGAACGAAGAGCCACACACACTTTCAAGAGGAAATAATTCGGAATGACTAAAATGATGGCATTTGAAAAAGTCTTCTGAGAAATCATTTGGCCAGAAAAGCTGAAACTTGTGTGGAAGCAAACCCAAGTAGCGAAGAGTAAAGTTTATTCAAATCAAGATTCCAGGGGGTAGGTTTAAGACATAATGGGAGAGGGTTTGCTTTTTTATTTACATACAAATAAAAAGAAAAAAATCTTTGATCGACGTTTTTCAAAGACTAAAACAAAATGGTTTAATTTTTAACATGAAAATATAACGAGGAAAATTTGGAGATCTTTTAAAACAAGATCTACACAACTGATTTGCTTAGAGTTATGTTTATTGTTGCTCAGGTGAACGATGTGGCCCTTCGTTCTCTTGTATCGAATGGAAAAGTAGAGCGCATCTAAGAACAAGCAATTGTTTTTAAACTATATGATGTCATATTTATAACTTGACGGCATTTTGATCAAAATATAAACCATTAAAAAAACTTTATTTATTAAGTATATTTGCCCAGAAAACAACAACTAGATGTAAATAAGGTTATAACTTTCGTTTTAGGGGACCATTTTAGGGCCTTATCATACACGTATATATTCCTTTAAAAAGGTTATTTGGATAAAATAAGATAATAATCTGAATGGATTTGAATGCATTATTTACTTTATTACCATGTTAAAAACCCTTGATATTCAACTGGGAGACTGTCTCCCTGAGAGGGTGGGCGCATACATATATATAATAATTAGAAGTATAAATACATTATTCATAGCATGAGTGAAGAATTTTGAAAGAGTTTTTTTTCTTTCATTTGAAGTGAAAGAGATATAACTGAACAATAAGACAAAGTATTCTCCTTAATAAGTATTCTCAACGATTGACTTGTTTATTCTAAATTTTCAGTACATTTTGAATTTGTAAATTCTGAATGCTATAAAAGAGAGAAAGATAAAGTTTTGTTGTTTCGTTGTTATCTAAAAAAAAAAAAACCCAATAATAACATTTTTCCAAACAATAGTTAAGTTTAAACATTGGCTTGCCATATGCCAAACATGTTTTACATTTATGCAATCAAAAATTAGATGTTGTGCATTTTCTATCTCGGTTCTACATATTTTGCATTTGTTATTTTTCCCTTTTTTTCCACTTACTAACTAACAGATTATTACTAAGTAAATTGTTTAGAAGTTTATAATTAAATTCCGCTATACCTTTATCTTTGACATTTTTAATTTTATTGAAACATAGTGATTTCCAAACTTCCTTACTGGGAATTGGAAATCACTACGAAACTGGGGTATGAAATTTGAGCTTTACAAGCTTCAAATAAAACCATTTTCGTTCTCTATTGTTCGTCCTGTTGCATTTTGATATAGGGGATCTTAGAAAAATCATACATGAATTCAAATGCATGAACACTTTTTGTATTATTTTATATTCGCAGATCCAATTACTTTTTTTTGTTTAACCTATCTAATTTTTATGTTGTACTTTTTAACCTTCTTTGAAAATGTCTTTAACATACAATATTCCGCTTTTAATCCATTCATTAAAGCATAAAGTATTTCCTTTAAAAGGAAAGGAAGTATTTGACCAAACTGGTTGCAATAAAAGCGACTCGTTATTTATTGACCTGTCATTATTTTGATTGAAATCTTTACATAAATTATAACAGGTAAAATCTTGTTTATAGAATTCTGGAATTTTTTTTAATGTACCATAATTTTCAGTCGATATTTCTGTTGTGCTCATTAAATAGTTTATAGTAATCTTCAGCGCTTTACAGAGACTATCTATATATATTTTTTTTATAACATGGTTTGGTAATCCACGTCGCCTTTATATCCTTTAATTTAGAGTCTACAACGGTAACGCCTATACTCCCATCCATAATATCACCTATCATCGTGTTTCGTTTAATTCTGTCTGTTTTATTCCATATGAAATTTTATATTAATATATTTACATTATTCACATAATTTCTGTCTGGGAGTTCTAGAATACTTGCTCCATATATAATTTTTGGTAAGGCGAGAGAATTAACTACAGTAAATTTACCGAATAATGATAATTTTCTCTTTTTCCATGATTCAAACAATGTTTCAATATCGTGATAAATCTTCATCCAGTTTTTTTAATAACACTCGATTTTATCATGTCCTACAAAAATACCTAAGCATTTTACAGCTTGTTTAGCTACTTTAATACCCTTTAAATTGTCGAACTGGTCTTTTAAATTTCTTAACAAGATGCATTCAGTTCTTGATAGGTTTATCTTTGACCCTGCTAATTTGCAAAATTTATCGATGGTGTCAGTTGCGTGTTTCATAGATTCTATATCTCCTAATGTAACCGTCATATCGTCCGCATGTTGCACGTTTTTTTTATTTCATTTTGTGAATTATTTTGGCAAATCCATGTGTACAATTATTTTCTTTAATTTTACTTCATAAAATTTCCGCAACAAATACATGTAGATATAATCTAGCAGATATTAGTCATCCTTATCTATTTCCTCCATTCATTGTGCATGATTTTGAAATGCATCCATTATTTTAAACGGAAAATGGGAATTTTACAAGGATTTTTATCCTCTGAATGATTTGAGTCTGTGCATCCAGAACTTTTCCTTGGTATTCCTCTCCGCGTCCGTCTAATATGCGATTTATGGTCAATAACAACTACTGTTATGTCTTCCCATTTGTGACCAAGACTTGTCGCACATACAACTTCAATCTTATTAGTTGCAATGTTTGCTCTGAGCAATACGTGGGGGAAACAAGTGCAGAAGAGTCCACAAACACCGTTCTAGCATAAAGACCAAACAAATCAAGGAGCAGCCGGGGAACATTTTAATCTCAGTGGTCACAAATGGGAAGACGACCCAATTTGACGCGAAGTTGACAGAAGACTGATTACTCCACAGCGATCGGCTGCACGGGCTACAACATATAAAACACTGAAACACAAAACTGTAAAATTGTAGTTCCTATTTCTTTTATAAGGTTATGTTAGTTGTAGTGCTAGTTGTAGTGCTAGGTTTTGTTTTCTTTGTTTTCATTCTATGCAATGTATTCTTCTGTCCTGAAGAAGGGACTGGCTGTCTTGAACATTTGGTAAATTCAATTTAGTGATTTATATATATTCAGTTTACTCGCTTAGTATCTATATTTAAGATCCGACACTTTTAAAATGCCCAGTGCTGTTGAATTCTTTTAGTGTTATCTATCTATCGATCGATCGATCGATCGATCGATCGATCGATCTATCTATCTATCTATCATGATGATTGTTTAATTCTGTTTTTAAAAAAAAAAAATAATAATCATCATCGCACGGCGAACAGAGTTATTCTAATTAGTCACCTAGTAGTTACCTTTAGTGACTAAAAGGCAATTTTCTTTTATCCTATAAATTGAGTATTCGAATATGGTACAAGTACCTGAGCTGCTCTGCGCTCTAAACGTTTTATTTGAACATGCAAGGGTGGGGGTGGTTACCTTTTCACGTGTTTCAGAAATTTTGAGAATTCTTAAAGTAGGTGAAAAACAAAGTTTTAGCAAGATGACATGCATATTCATATATATCTTTTAAATGTATGTGTATTTTCTTGATTTTATTCTTATTCAAAAGATTTTTAGCCATTAAAGTGTTTGATCAGGAACATGTATTTCGTCAAATGAATTCATTGTTTAGCTACAAGTTTAATATAATCTTAGTACTGTTTTGTTTGAATTAAGGTAATCTATAATTGTTATGTGACGTTTGTAGGTGACAGCTTAATAGATTATTCAACAAAATTACTTTCTAAAGCAACGTCTTTTTCCATCTTACAATCTAAATATTATCCTTTTACATTCTCCCAATATATTTGCTCTTTTGCATTTTTATATATAATGGTTTTTATGTACATCCATCTCTAATAAACTATATCGAGACTGATACATTTTTATTTCAAGTAATTTTGAAATTCTACAAATTGTTCAAAAAATACGGAATACAAACGCAAATGCACATTTCCAAAGCTTCCTCCCTGGATTGCATGTGCTCCATATGTTGGTTTGTCAGAATTCAAACCAACCCATGGGTTATTGAACGAAACCTAAATCTGATTACATATATCTTCAATAGCACAGGGCGCTTTGTGCTATTGTTCAGATATGTTATTTAATAATATTGCAGAAAGCTTTGTCTGTAAATCTTTCATTTCCATTTTCTTGATGTCACGATCTAGTAAAAGATTTCAAAGTGTCTTTTTGGTACTAAAACCATTATGATCGTATAATTGATTTGATGAAACTTTTCCCTGTACATAACGGCTTTAAAGGAATTTTGTAGAAATTGAAAAAAAAATCATGACATGTGGATACCTAAACTTCATAAAAAGCCTTACAAACAAAGATATATAGCGGGTTCCAGTAAATGTTCTACCAGCCTCTTTCTTTACTCCTTACCAAAATATTAACAGCATTAAAGGAGAAACTTCAAGAGTACTGTGCAACAGTGTATTCAAGAAGCGGTGTAAATCAGATGTGGATACTTAAGAATTCCAAGGAACTTTTAGAAAACCTGAAATCCCAAAATTTTACCAAAATCAATAGCATCAAAACTTTTCTATACTTTATACAACCAACCCCCACGATAAATTAAAGTCACGTCTTTTTGACATCATTGATAAGTGCTTTTATAATAAAAATGGATCACGTAAATTTTCTTACCTTGTCATCGGTCATTTGCAAAACTATTTTTGTTAAAAGCCATTCGGGTAGTGCACACAAGTACTTTGAAGTTGACATTAAAAAGATGCCTGAGTTTCTGATAGACAACATATATGTAGTTTTTGAAAATCAGGTCTTCCAATTTTTTCTTCCTATGAAGCAGAGTTTATTCAAAAACTTATACTTAAAATAAATCACTCGCTGTAGCCTTCAACTCAACATTCAGGTATATCGACGACGTATTATCAATTAACAATTGTTACTTCCATACTTAGTCGATTCGATATATCCAAGTGAACTTGAAATAAAAGATACCACAGAGTCTGCGTCATCTGTTTCATATTTGGATTTTTTTTTTTACTGGAAATGGACATTGATGGTAACCTAACGACAAAACTATCTATTAAACGTGATGACTTCAATTTTTCTATAGTCAACTTTCCTTACTTATGTAGCAATATACCTTCATCACCTGTATATGGTGTTTTTGTCTCTCAGTTAATTCGATACGCAAGGGCATGTTCTTCGTATGAACAGTTTCTAAGGCGAGGCAAGCTACTGACAAACAAGTTGATAAAACAGGACTATCATCAGTCTCGTTTGAAGTCATCTTTTCGTAAGTTCTATGGTCGATACAACGACCTTATCAGCAAATACAATCTTCCACTGGGTCGCATGCTGACTGACGTTTTTCATACTAATAGTTAGACCATAATTAATCACCTAATTTGCTACGGACTTTTCCGCTTCTTCCCCGATTACGACAAAGAGAACACGGCGGGTGTGACCGGTCAGCAGAGGATGCTCACTCCTCCATGGCACATGATCCTACCTCTATTTTTTTAAAGAGGTCCGTGTTTGCTCTGCTCCTGTTTTGTAATTTTCCTTCGGACTTTTGAATTTGAACACTGTTCGTTATCACCACATTTTATTTTACAAAAATAGCATTACAGTGTGTAGTTCATGCATATTAAAGTCCTTGCAACCTGAATGTCTCTATGGGAAAGCAACTTCAAGTATAAGTATATTTTCTCATAATAAGAATATATACTTTATGCATTCATAGGTAGAGTGTATATACATGTACATACGTGTCACGCGATTAATTGATTGCATCGAACATAGAGCTGAACATAATACGCTGATATTTAAATCAACTTGGGAAATCCAATTTAAGAAAACCCAGGAAAACCCAAGACACGTGTTTATATTTGCCATAAACCAGGTACCGATAAGCCAGTTTTCATCAATTATTCAATCCCAATTGTTGGAGCGAACATCCTTAATATACCTTAAGGTGTAAAAAAGTCTAACTAAGGAGGTAGGTGATTGAGAAAGAGATAGATAGATAGATAGATAGATAGATAGATAGATAGATAGATAGATAGATAGGATAGATAGATAGATAGATAGATAGATAGAATGAGAAAGAGAGAGAGAGTAAACATTTTAAACACGTCCTTTTTGTTTTCCATGTTTAATTTATTAACAATTAAAATATAACGAAGAATCTGTGAACTGTATAAAAAGGATACTTTAACTGATTTTAATCTCAAAACAAATCAGATGTACTTGCTTTCAAACGTATTGAGATACCTGTAATAACTTTGCTTATTTCAAAGAGTCTAGTTGATGATTAAAATAGTTTTTAGACAGTTTATGTAAAAAGAATAATTAGGAACGTCGTATCGATCGTTTTTAAAGAAGGAAGTAATTCCTTGGCATTTTGAAAAGGTTTGACAGAAAAATATAGCGCAGAGACCAATAAGCATTGAAATTTATTTTCCTAAATAAGGAAAAGATAAAAGGTCAAAATAGTGAAACTAGAGGACAACACCGTGGTCCCCCCGATTATTCGGTGTAAGTTATCATGTAAAATGGCGACACATGGTACTTCTATAACGCGATCATTGTTTAGGTAAGACATGTTTTTTTTAAGGCATTGCTACTGTTTTTTATTGGAATTCAAACTCTATGAATAAAGTCAAATGAAGTAACCTATTTGAATTTAAAGAATGATGATTATTTCAACCATGACATAAAGTTTTCAAGCTTAAGGTGAAGATCTAGTAAATGAAAGGTGCCTACAGCTTGATGGAATTTAAGATATATATTTCTTATAATGATGCTTCATAACAATAGCTTTGTGTGATAGGGTGTACCAGTCCCTTAAATGTTTCGTAAACACAGTGAAAAATCATGTTTAAACTGTTGCTCGGTACAAAATATCAAGGAAATAAGTAACAAATCTCAGAATTTTGACCATTTTTGACTTATGAAATATATCTATACTGCCTACAGTCTGTCTACAGGTACTAGTTTTTGATATAGAAAGTCAAGAAAATGTTTCATTCTCTATATAACTTCTTTAAAGCCATATAGTACGGGAAAAAGTTTTATCTAATCAATTATGACGTCATAATAGGTACCATTACCAAAAAGACACTCTGGAATCGTTAACTAGACATTCACCCTAATCATATTAGTAGATTAAAGCTAGTTGAAACCACTATTCCTTGCGTCAGGGGTTTTTAAGAGGGCTCAAAGTTCATCATAGTAATAGAAAAATTAAATCTTCTGATAAACACAGAAGACTTTATTATACCCGCACTTTCTAAAGAAAGTTCGGGTATATTGTTGTTACCCTGTTCCGTCTGTCCGTCCGTCTGTCACGTTTTACTTTCTCAAACTGCTCTTACATCTAATAAACCAGCAAACTGAACTCTTGGAGTATGATTTGGGGTGTCATGTTGTTTTTTAGAAAGGTTTCAAAAATTCTCTGGTAGTCCTGGGGGTCAAATAATTGGTAAAAATGACGTTTTTTAACAAAAAACCTTCTTCCTCGAACTCCTTTTACATTTTCAACAGTAGACAAATCGTCTCTTGGAATATGTTTTGGGGTGTCTTATAGATGCGCAATAAGGTTTCGGAAATTTCAATTTTGTCCTGGGGGTCATTAAATGGCTGAAAAATGACGTTTTTTTTTTTGTTTTTTTTTTACAAAAAGTCTGGTTTCAAAAAAAACGTCAATTTCTTTTTGCAGTAGCCTAATGATCTAATAGGATATGCTTCGGGGTGTCATGTTGACGTGTAATCATGTTTCAGAATTTTTGTTTTTATCACAGGGGTCTATGGGCATCAAAAAATGACGTTTTTTTGCCAAAAAAATATGGTTTCCAGAACTCCTCTTACAATTTATGCAGTAGCTATGTCATCTCTTGAGATATGATAGGGACTGTCCTATAGATGTGCAATAAGGTTTTAAAAATTTAAATTTCATCCAGGGAGTCAAATAGTAGCTGAAAATTGACGTTTATCACTCCTAAAAAAACCTACTTCCCAGAACTCCTCTCATGATTTAATGAATAGCCACATCATTTATAGGGATATAACAGAGGCTGAGCTATAGATTTGCAATAAGGTTTTAGAAATATAAATTTGATTCTGAGGGTCAATGCTATCTGCAAAATGATGTTCCGTCCCATAAAATACCTAATTCCTGGACCTCCTCTTATCTCTTGTGATTGAAATAACGTACCATAAGATGCATAAGGAGGAAGAATATATATGCTTTAGGGGTGGGGATCACAAGCATTTTTTTCAAGTTATTTGATCATTTTTGATTTTGGGAGGGTGGGGTGGGGTTAGGGTGACCCCCAGATGCCATGACCTACTAATACCACAAAAAGATTTGCCTTGACATGGTCATGGTTCAAGAAACAAAAATATATATGGTTTAGGAGTGGGGATTTCGATGATTTTGAGGATATTTTAAAAATATTCAACTATTCATGTTTTCTATTTAAGAGGAGGGGGCGGGTGGTTGTTTGAAAACAACTCCGGGGGATGGGGGAATGACCAAAGGGGCAGGGGCCAATTTGTCTTAAATGTATCTTGACATGATCAGCAGAATTGGACAGAATTATCACTATAGGGCATCTGCAGAGTGGGGCCCTAAATAGTTACAAAATCAATCTACAAAAAATATTGATAATATGTTATACATGTATTTAGAAATGTCTTTATTTTCAAAATGATTAACAAATTAATCATTCAAAATGAGTTATAAATAACCGATTGGCAATTCTGCAATTGATTGCAATATCCCTAGTATAATATCACATGTATTTTTTTTTTTATATATAATTATACATGTATGTTAACAATTTGGATTAAAATGCACAAATTTTCATGAGTCATAAATCTTGACATACCACATATCTCTTGACAAAAAAGAATAAGCAATTTAAAATAAAAGAAAATTAGTCATTAACTCTTTTTCTATTACTGGTGTATGATGATGGGGTAGGGGTATCATGGGGAAAAAAGCTGCAGCATGCCTTCATTCTCACTAAAAATGTATATCTAATCCACACATCCTGGGGATGGGGAACGGTTAAGGTCCCTTCCTCTTCCTCCCTATTATAACTCATATTAACATCATATTTAAGACCCAAATTTAATACAAAATAGGGTCAATATGGAGTCAACTCAATAGTGTAAGTCTGACATGAAAAAATTAAAAAAATCTGCAATTAAAATGACTGAAACTGTAGATAAGCTTATTTAAATACAGATAATGATACAGTATGCTGGCAAATGGAGATCACATTTTAGAAAGTGAAAGTAAAACTAAACTGTTTTGTTTACCGGTGTCTCATAATATTGTTCTACTACATGTATTATACTTACCTATATTGGTCAACATCATAATGATAATCCAATTAGCACAATACGAATTCCTTTAGCTGATCACCACAAAAGAAACGTTTATTCATGTTAATTAATCCTATTCTGCATATCAAGAAAACATATGCATGTACACCACGTGAAACCCATCGAACCAAAGAGCTGGGTAAAACTAGTACCCGATGCAACCTGTACACCTGTGTTGTGTACGTAACTTCAGACAAAGATCATTTAATTGTAACATATTGCATGTGGCCTTCTTTTTGACTAAAACTAGAACAAGAGAGTGTTATTTAGAGGCAGACACTTGTTGCTGGTATTACTGTCTAATGACAACATCTAGTTTCACTTAAAAATGCAAGAGTAAGCTAATAAAGTTTGAAATTTGAATGTGCTGTTATTACATGTATTATCAGTCATAAAGGGGCTTTTCTCTATATCTGACATGGTGTCTGCAGTATATAAACAACGCTTTAGCATATTAATAAATAAAATAATTTTCCATGTTTTCAAAAATGATTTTTTATATAATAATGATTTTGCATATAATAAAGAGCTGAACATAATACCCTGATATTTGAATCAACTTGGGAAATCCAATTTAAGAAAACCCAGGAAAACCCAAGATACAAGTTTGTATTTGCCATAAACCAGGTACCGATAAGCCAATTTTCATCAATTTATCAATCCCAAGAAAGAGAGAGAGAGAGAGAGTAAACGTTTTAAACACGTCCTTTTTGTATTCCATGTTTAATTTATTAACAATTAAAATATAACGAAGAATCTGTGAACTGTATAAAAAGGATACTTTAACTGATTTTAATCTCAAAACAAATCAGATGTACTTGCTTTCAAACGTATTGAGATACCTGTAATAACTTTGCTTATTTCAAAGAGTCTAGTTTATAATTAAAATAGTTTTTAGACAGTTTATGTAAAAAGAATAATTAGGAACGTCGTATCGATCGTTTTTAAAGAAGGAAGTAATTCCTTGGCATTTTGAAAAGGTTTGACAGAAAAATATAGCGCAGAGACCATTAAGCATTGAAATTTATTTTCCTAAATAAGGAAAAGATAAAAGGTCAAAATAGTGAAACTAGAGGACAACACCGTGGTCCCCCCGATTATTCGGTGTAAGTTATCATGTAAAATGGCGACACATAGTACTTCTATAACGCGATCATTGTTTAGGTAAGACATGTTTTTTTAAGGCATTGCTACTGTTTTTTGTTGGAATTCAAACTCTATGAATAAAGTCAAATGAAGTAACCTATTTGAATTTAAAGAAGGATGATTATTTCAACCATGACATAAAGTTTTCAAGCTTAAGGTGAAGATCTAGTAAATGAAAGGTGCCTACAGCTTGATGGAATTTAAGATATATAATTCTAATAATGATGCTTCATAACAATAGCTTTGTGTGATAGGGTGTACCAGTCCCTTAAATGTTTCGTAAACACAGTGAAAAATCATGTTTAAACTGTTGCTCGGTACAAAATATCAAGGAAATAAGTAACAAATCTCAGAATTTTGACCATTTTTGACTTATGAAATATATCTATACTGCCTACAGTCTGTCTACAGGTACTAGTTTTTGATATAGAAAGTCAAGAAAATGTTTCATTCTCTATATAACTTCTTTAAAGCCATATAGTACGGGAAAAAGTTTTATCTAATCAATTATGACGTCATAATAGGTACCATTACCAAAAAGACACTCTGGAATCATTTACTAGACATTCACCCTAATCATATTAGTTGATTAAAGTAAGTTAAAACCACTATTCTTTGCGTCAGGGGTTTTAAAGAGGGTTCAAAGTTCATCATAGTAATAGAAAAATTAAATCTTCTGATAAACACAGAAGACTTTATTTCACTTAAAAATGCAAGAGTAAGCTAATAAAGTTTGAAATTTGATTGTGCTATTATTACATGTATTATAAGTCGTAAAGGGGCTTTTCTCTATATCTGACATGGTGTCTGCAGTATATACACAACGCCTTAGCATCTTTATAAATAAAATAATTTTCCATGTTTTCTAAAATGATTTTTTAAACTTCAATTGCATTAATTACATTAAGATATTCTGTATAATCAGCAAATTCTTAGATTTTTTTAAAATATTAAATGATAACAGAAAATATATGTAAACTAAATTCATACTTTTAATGAGGTATCTTTTGATTCATTAAACATAATTTTGGTGTTTTAGGCCTTCTTATCTTTCTATGCAGAAGTTAAATTTAAAACAATCATGATTATGTACACATCTTTATAATTCTATAAATATTTCTGATTTATCTGAAATTAAAAAAGGAGAAAATTAAATGGAAGAGTACTCGATTCATATCGTGATAAAAAGCAAATTATTCGACCATGCCTTGGTAATATTGATGTACAAATGCAATCTTCAAAAATATCGATATATATTGATCGAAGGCAAAATTATTAATCATTACTGTTGTAATTTTTTCTAGGATAAGAACAATTAATATGGCTGAGGTTGGGGTTGGTCTAGACCAAGTATTATGTGATCTTTGTGAAGACAAACCAGCACAGTTCTACTATCGGACTTGTGATGGCAATATGTGTATAGATTGCAAAGATGAACATAAAAGAAAGAAAATGTTTCTACGCCACGATGTCGTAAAAATGACCTTGACCAGAAAAATGGAGATTGATGGGTATGGACATTGTAATGTACATCCTGAAAGCAAATACGAATTGAGCTGTCAAGCATGTCAAATACCCGTATGTACAAAGTGTATCGCCAGCGAACATAACGGCCATAAAATGAATGACATCTCGACTGCTTACCTCCAAATGAAACGTAAGATATCAGAGATTATAAATAAGATTGACTGCCATTTCATTCCGACTTGCGGACAAAATATAGAGGATCTGGATGCGCTCTTGGGAGATGTAAAGAAACAAACGAGAGAATTGGAACAAACTGTTGTAAACCGATCTCAGAATCTGACTGACTTCATTCAGTCGATTGAAAAAGAGTTTCTTCAAAAAATTTGTTCTGAGAGGACGAGTTACGGTGATCAAATAAATGCAGAGAAGAATGAAATCAGAAACCACGTTTCGTATTTGCAAACACTTCATGCATCATTGGTAGAAAAACGAGATACCAAGAGTATGACCGATCTGATCTTAATCATGACAAACTATTCAGAACTCGAAGCAAATAAAGTTTTCCAAATACCTTCATTTCACCCAGCATGCTTGCTCACTAGATTCCCCTTTGAGAATGTCTTCCGAATCTTATTTGGATTGCACTTGCCATCACAAATGGTGATACAGAAAAGAAAGCGATGCATAATGGCCAAAGCAAAAGAAATTAAGAACATAGGAACCCATGTAGTATCACCAATAGGTCTGTTTGTTTCTGACCAGAATCAAGGCATTTTGTGGGTCCGTGGAATCTTAGCCACCGTTCATAAAGTAGACATGCAAGGTAACGTCCAAACAACCTTTTCTACACATACGAAGTTTGGTAGGCCATCTGGACTGATTGAAACGGAAGACGGGATCATGTTTTACACTGACGTAGAAAACAAAAATATCAAAAAAGTAACAAAGGACTTACAGGAAGAAAATGAGATCAACACAGAATGGTATCCAATGGGAATGTGTATCAGTCTAAGTGGCCACATTCTTGTTTGTGTTGCGTATTTATCGATTCGTGAAAGCAATGAAACTGACGTAGGGAAAATTTTGAGAATGAATTGCCAAGGAGACATTTTTCAGGAAATCGAGAAAAGCAGCGACAATGAAAATCTTTTTAAAAGACCAATTTGCATTTCGGAAAATATCAACCAGGACATTTGTGTTTCAGATTGCAAGAAGAAATCCGTTATTGTAGTTGACAGAACTGGGGGATTTAGGTTTGCTTATGGGGGAGGTTTTATCCAAAACGATGACAGGGTTTTTGGCCCCTCAGAATTAGACACCGACAAAGATGGCAATATTCTCATCTCTGATGAAAAGAACAATCTTGTACATCTGCTGGACATCGATGGGCGGTTTTTGCAGTATATTCTGACTACAAAAGATGGAATTTCACAGCCTCGAGGATTAAAAGTTGATGACGAAAACAGACTTTGGTTAAGTGAAGTACATACCCAACGCATCAAAGCATTTCAGTATCTTGATTGAAAAGGGAAAATTGATAAACTAAGAAAAACCAAACAGCAATATGGGAGGAACAGTTATAAATAAAAGCAATTGAATTCATTATATAAGTTAGTCACTGTATCACTTCTATTGTTTATAAATCGCCTTTTACTCACTCGTTATGTCTACCTGTGTGTTTGATGAAATTTTAAAAAATTGACGTTATCGAATTGTATATTTGGTGATTTTCCAAATAAAGTGTATCTCATTAACAGAATTTTATTGTACTTGTATTGATGGAATTAAAATTATTGCTTTAAAAGAGATTATGGTATAGTATTTGGTTACATAAAAGATATGAATGATATGTTAACCATGATTTTCCGACAGAAAAGAAACGACAAAGGATATATTTGATAAAGTCCAATAACTTCTCACAAAGAACTAGAGCCACGCACCATTAATTTAGAAAATTGGTACATTTATTTCGATAATAAACATGCAACTATATCAAAACACACCAGGCCTCTGGCCAATTTCTCATTTGGTAACCTCGAAGTTATTGTGGTCATAGGCGACACCAACATCGATATCAAAAGAGTGACAATAAGTTTATAAAGTCAACCATAAGTAAAACCAATGGGCATTTTTCCACTCCCAGTTTGTTTCAGTTTCATTGGCCTATATTTCTCAGACTAAAACATAATGATAATGCCATTCTGAGTGAAACCCTGAAAAAAATGCTGACAGCATCAGGAAGTGGTCCAGAAAGTGATGTTAATGTGGTCGATTGAAGATTTCGGGATTTCTGCTCGAAGACCATTTCATCAAGGGAAAAATGCTATCATTCCTGGAATATGGCGAGAAAACGTTGTCTTGTTGTGATGCCAACTCCTCGAGGTTTATGAAAAAGGCAAGTTTTTCAACAAAGTAAAAAAAACGATACGTTCATAATGCATCAAATAATACAAGTATTCTAGAGGATAGAGACTGCATCTTCAAATATGGAAGCAACTTACTGTTAGTGTCGTGCTTGGGTAAATATTTTCAGTTCATGTTCTTTTAAAAGTTGAAGCTGTTCTGTGGTAATTGGGTTTCTACAGACACTATGAGAACCAAATGAAAAACAACTACTTGTGTGATGCAGCCATCCTTAATCACTATTTATCTGACTCCGATGAAGCATCATGAAAGAGAGAAGATTGTTTGGATCTGAACGCATTTGTATGTCTTAAATTTTAACACAATGATTCCACCTAAATGCAGATATAAATCATGATATTTTGAGTTTTCGTGTAAGTTGTAAACGCATATTTTTATGCAATATAAAATTGCTTCAAGTCAATATTTCAAGAAGTTCCAAGCTTTTCTTTTATTACCCTTTAATAAATCATCCATAAGAAATATCAAACTACCCACAGGTTTTCGTGTACACTTGATATCAATATTTTTTACACAGTTGTAAATTGATTTTTATTTATCTACAAGTACTCTATTGAAACAATGTATTTAGTCTCGAAATGACTTGGAAAATGATGGTAGTACTGATTGTAGTAAATGATGGAGATTTTATATATACAACACTGTAAACAAAGATTGTGTGGTTTCCTGGGTGTTATGAACACTCATGTTCTGTGCATCTTTGTTTTTTTCGTATTAAATTAATTCCAAGCTAAATAATATAAGTTGAGATTACATTATGTATGCTCATATTAATAACTATGAATAATTCCAATAATAATGATGTGTTTTTATTACCAAATCATTTTCCGAAAGAGATGAGGCTAATCCTTTAGTCATTTAAAGGGACATGGTCACGATTTTGGTCTAATTCTATTTTTCTGTTTATTTTTTATTTACAATGCTTTAGGAATGCACTTTTAATGATCAAATGAAATATGAAATTTGAGAGTCAGTCGTAGAATTATAAGCAAAATACAGGGCTCACAATTATTTGTCATGTAAACAAGGATCTTGCCCTGTTTTTGTTTACATAGGTTCAATATACCAGTATACAATCCTTTTCAAGCTGATTTGCCTATTTTTTTTATTCATTCTAAGCATAAATAAACAGTTCCTAACGTTTGACACATTCATTTTAGGTCTAAAACTGGAATTTTTACTTCAACATTCAAAATGTAAACAAAAGCCTTGTTTATATAGCAAAGAATTGTAAGCTCTGTAAATCGCTTATAACTCAACGAATGACACTCAAATTTTGGTTGCCTATTAAAAATACCTTACTGAAACATAGTAAACATCAAAATCGGAAAAATAATTTTTGACCAAAATCGTGACCATGCCCCTTTAACACACTGATCCACGTTTTGTTTCTTCAACTGAGTGATCTGATGAAAAAAATGTCTTAGTCTTCCAAACATCAACTAATTATTTTTCCATCACCCTACTTTTTGAACCCAAATAAAAAAAATGAAAGATATACATTTGAATCCAGGTGGAATGTCCCTCTGCTATCAATTTTACCGTTTGTAAAAAAAAATTCTTTACATTGATTTTCATCAAAGTCATTTTTAATAGAATCAAATAATACAAAATTGAAGTGATTTACTGCTGCTAGATTGTTTAAAAAACTGATATGTTTAGTCATGATAGTAAGAAAATTAGACAGTGAACAGAAACAGCAAAATTTTACTCTCGCAGTTTATAATTAAAAATATGAAATATATAGGAAAATAATATATAGTTATATACATTGCCAATTCATAATTAAAAAGACATAATGAAGCGGTGCTTCTAGCTAAGAATAGCACTTTGTTGTATAGGTTTATAACAATCAGCAAGATCAAGTTATCATTCTTTATCATAAAATGTTGAAAGTGTTAAATACAGTACATGAGAAATTGTCATGTTTTCTAAATTTTCTTAAGGAGAAATTTTTGTTTGTTTTAAATTTGATTGGATAAGATAATTGTAAAATGGATCCAAATGTTTTAGAAATGCTAAAAATGTACCTGTAAACAGAACATGTTATAACACATAAAGGGGATCAAATGATCGTTTGATGTGTAATTCGAAATTTCCAATAATTGGTAGGATCATAATATACTGGTAGTTATAGTAAGCTAGTCTTTAATTAAATGAGATATTGTTCATTTTTATTTTGTTTTCCCTCATTTGCTCTCCCTCAATAGAAAATTCCATTTTAGACATTTGAAATGTTATTAGTTTCAAATGATTCAAACTTAGTCTAGAATTTGCAATTCATTTAGTCATGTTTGTTTTTTTTCAATTACAATACATCTACCGCTGGGAATTTTCTATAAAGAGAGAAATGAAATTTTTTCCATCCAAATGTTCTCTGGCGTAAAACATCAAAAATGTATTATTTTTTAACTGTACTAGTACATTGATATAGATATATTTGAAAAAAATCCTAATCCATGTGTGGTAAAGGAGATATAGTTATTGTCTTACTTTAAAAATTTGATTTATGTGTTTAGTTTCCTGTAATTTTTAAAGTTTTCTATATTTTTTGCGCCCTGAAATTGTGAGCTCTCTATCTCGCTTATTACTCCAAGACTGACAATTGGGTTGATCATTAGAAATCCATTATTGAAGCATTGTAAACAATAAAAATAAAACAAATAAAATTTGATTAAAATCGTGACCATGTCTCTTTACTTCAAAGTATAAATTTGTTAAATAATCTCGATCCTGGGGTAACTGAGCTAGTAACCTACAACCTCGGGTCTTTTCACCTACCTTTTAACAATATTGTTCGTAATAACACATGAAATATGATTGTTTTATTAGCATATTTGCAAAAAAATCTTAAAGGTTGCTATTTCCTGATGATAGGCCTAGGATAACAAAATGAAGTCATGAAGTTGTTAAGAAATCGCACTCTGACACATCTGCTTAAATTTCTGTTTTCATTTTGCTTGTTTTTTTTTTTTTTTACCCTTTTGCACAATCCGTAAAGCTTTAAACATTACGTCGGCATAAATATGCAAGCAAATAAATCAACATTGATTTTAATCATTTTGCACCACTGATTTCTTTCTGATGTTTCTTTATTGGATAACACATGGGATCAAGATTTATTTTACTAATCCTTCTTTTATACTGTCTCCCCTTTCTATCTCGCCAACTGTTGACATCTGCCATTGTTAAGCATCATATTAAAGATGTATATATAAAAAAAGATAACATACTATTTACTTCTAGATGAAACATTTCTTGGTGCGATTTCAAGTAAGTAGAGTTACTTCATCTCTAGAATCGGAGTACTAGTATCATATATTGATATGTAAATTGCAAATTCAATGCTTTTTTTAAGGGTCTAAAGATGAAGATCACAGTAGTTTTGATGCTTCTTCATGGATGTCTGTGTTTTGAGGATTCATCCACGTAAGTATAAATATATTGATTCCAAACCATTTTTCAGTTTCAGTTTACTGTGTTTCATCAATATTCATTGAATACCAATTTTCGTGGATTTCGTTGGTAAGTTGATCCACGAAATTAAATGTTCATTGAAGTGCAATTTCTACTAATATTATTTGGTATTAATAGGGTCATTGGCCGCAAATTTACGCATCCTTGAAACTGGGATTTTCAATTTATCCACGAAAAGTGATACCCTTGAATATTGATGAAACCACAGTATATTGGAAAAACAGATAAATGTGTATTTTTGAAACCTCCAGGATTAACTGGCTCCGTATGAAAAAAATTATCATTCCTTCTAATCAGCACCCTATTCAAGCTAATCAAATAAGATAAAATCAATGGCCTTATCCACAACTAAACATTCGACATTATCGTAAAAACATAAACTTCATTCAAATTAAGTAATTGTTTTTCTTTATGAAGACGTGTTCAGAAAGATTTGGAAATACAAACCTGAAAATTATTTGATTCCACATTAATATAATAATTAGGATAGGCTAGTTTTTTCGACAAAAATATCTTATAGCCTCTTTTTCCCTATGATTAATGACTAAAAACAAACTTTCAAAACCAAATCACCTATCTACAGATAACATTTTGTCGTTTTTCGCAAGATAAGTCGGGTAATTTTTTTGTTTTAAAAGTTTAAGGTGGTACGGGACACCTGTTGATATGAATAAAAATATATATCATAAAACTTTCACTGGTTGATAACTTCAAATTTTACAATATTTACAATATTTGACGAAAAGTGTTTTTTTAAAAAAACAATTAGAAAGGTTAAAATTATAAAAGCTCTAGTGGGATTTGAACTCATGACCTACAGATTCGCTGTTAACGTCATAACCCATTGCGTTATGCTATTAGGTAATACATTTTGGAAAGAAAAAAAATTATAGATTTATACTGCATTGAGTTGTTACCAGAGAACAGATTCAAAACGCAAATAACAAAAAATGATAGGAACTCCCTTCGAAAATTATAGAAGAATTTCAAACAACCCAAATAAAAAGAAAGAATATTTCCAAACTATTCTGCAACAACAATGATCTGAAAGGAAAACACACAGTTAAATTAAACAGGTTTTTACTACCTTTTGCAAAATAGTAAATATAGTCTGTCTCAAGTTTGTTTCCGTCACATTTTGGCTATTTTAAGAAAATTAAACAAAGCAATTAAGGAAGGGAAATTAAGAACATTTGAAATAGTAATAAAACGGAGAAAATCAAACTATTTTTTATCTGTTTTAACCCAGAGAAACTCACAAGAACACAATGAAAATATGAATACTTTCGTATATTTTTGTAAAAAGGTCCCATGACAAATTTCAGCGTAAGCTTTTTAATAAGTTGTAAATTGATAAAATCAAATAATTTTAAATAAATCTTTCAAATTGTTTATAATATGGAATGCTTAACACATATCGGTTGACATTCTAGGTCCAAACCACACCTTCAGGAGGAAGTATGTTCAATACTGCACAAGGAAATTGGTTCATCTTCATCTACACTTGAATGTAAAAGACTCTCATATTATGAATACCCTTTCCCCCTAGCATGAGCTGTTGCTTTATCTTATTTGAGTGAAAAGGTTATAGACTAAACAAATGATTTTATATGCTCTCTTATTTTGCTTATATCCCAGTTGTCTTTTTAAATACAAAATCTTCTTAAAGTATTGTCTAATTAATTTTAGGATCAACATGTAAACATTTCTTGAACTGGCTTGTTTCTGTCCAAAAGTGAACAAAACTGTTGTCAAAAGATAAAAAAAGCATTTTTATACAAGAACAGAACAATGCCTTTTTAATCACTTAGAACCGTGCAGCTACATGATTAAATTCAAGATTTCAAAATCGGAAAAATATATGAAAGGCGGTCATTAGTGTACAACCATTTGTTGAGAAAAAAGGTCTTCTAAAGTGAATTATGAAAAACTTAATTTCAATCATAAACTGATATACTTCATTTAATGCAACAAAATAAAAAACAACAACATTATAGCCAATGCATATGTGTTTATCAATTGATAAATTTTATGGTAAGAAAGCAAGACAAGAGGTCCACAGGCCTTGACGGTCACCTGAGTGTCATAGCCCGTTGAAGTCTGGGAATCTATGTTCGCATCTTTAGACTCATTTTTGGAGTCTTAGCCCTTATCTGCGACTCCTTTGAATGTTACCCCAGTATTAATTATTAAATTTATAAATGGGGCAAGAGAGTCTGGGGAATCATGGAATCTTGGTTTATCTATACCCTAGCTCCAGGGGCCAAAAATTGTAAACTCAGGGGTCATGAAGTCATAAAACCACAATTTACTTAGAAGGCTGCATGGACACCATAACCATATATTCAGTTTATCACCTTCCGCTGAGTAAGAAGGGAAGACGTTTTACTAAGATCAAATTCATTTCACTATAGAGCCTTATTGGCTCCGCCTGAGGGCCTGAACCCCTGACCAAGTGGCCATGGATTTCACAATTTTTGTAGGGGGCTTCATGAACATCATTATGATAATCCCGCATTCATTTTATCTCTCACTTCTGTGAAAGTAGAAAAGAAGATATACTAGGATTCAATTACATTTTAATAAATGACCATATTGGCCCCGTCCTAAAGCCTAAAACCCTGACCCAGGGGCCGGAAATTTCACAATTTAGGTAGAGGCTTCATAAACATCATAATCATGTATTTAGTTTATTTCCCACCACAGTGAAAGATTAAACACATTTTACTATATGCGCAAACTGGCCCAGACATAGGCCTGGTTCCCTGACTCAGTTTAGGAAAAGTGCTAAACGGACTTCATGGACATCTTAACCATGCAAGTTTTTCTCAAATTTAAATGGGAGAAGAGAGGATTTAATACATATATGGCAACAAAGGCCCAGCACCTTGACAAAAGGGGTCATAATTTGGATACAGTTTCATGGACATCATAACCATGCATTGAACTTTTTCCTACGTGTGGGGGAGTAGAGAAGATGTTTTGAAAATTTATCCTTTTGGCATATTTGGCCCCGCCCTGGGATGGGTAGATCATAAATATCAAACTTTAGATTTCTCTCATCGTTTAAACTCAAACTGGTAACAAATGGCCTTGTAATTTTCAAGAAGTTAAAAACGTGAAATTCTTAACAGACAACGCATAACGATGGTCACAGACCAATGGCAATAGTTCACCTGATTGACTCAGGTGACCTAAAATTGGCTAAAATACTAAATTTTCTCTCTAGTCACAGGGCTTTTGAAGATATCAGTAAAGTATATGGAAATGGACTTGTCTAATCCTCATTACTCTAATGGATACCTCCCAAAGCTTGTCATGGACCCATTCCACTACAGGCGAAAGAAGAGGAGTTACATACTTCCACCTACTCCAGCCACTTACAACGTGCACCACACTCAGCACACGGATTGTGTAAAGAAATTCAGGACTGAAGTCAGTCAGATCTTTAAAGTAAGTTTAAGTACTGAAATTTAACACAATGGTTGTAATTTCACTGTAAAAATTGCTTTTAAAGTGATTTTACTATCCAAGAAAGAACAACACAAATCACTTGAGTAAAAAAGTGTATTAAAGAATAAGAAAAACAAGATAAAAGCTAACAAGCCACAAGAACAGAAGACAGACAACGTGCAACTGGCCTCGACCTGGCTAACGGAAAACAACACACTACATAGATTCCCGGATCCCGAACCTGATCCCAATTTACATAAAAAATACCCCCGAAATACACTACACCCCCCCCCTCTCCATTTTGAGGAGGAATGTCCCAATTCCGACCCACCAAAGCCATTTACATCACAAATACACAATGATACATAACACAGTACCCTTTGATGGGCAATTCATAATGTACTTAACAATAACATGATAATATACAAAGAACATATTTAAACAGTCACATCACAAAGGAAATTTCAGACACAGTCACTGCAACGATCCTGCACCAGGAAACGCAATTGACGAGGTCCATGGCACCGAGTCACGCCGTCCCCTCACATCGGTCAGGTGGTACTGGAGCGCGGATTTCCTCATACAACCCCTGCAAGTATAGTAATCCCCTAGCATCCGCTTCTACCAATCGGACGTCTGGCCTGGGGCCTGCAAATCTGGATGAGCTGAGGATCGGGCCACCTCTTCGGACATTCCCTTCGAAAATGTCCTCGCTTCTTCCACTTAAAGCAACGACCGGACCACCCATGACGCTTGCCTTTTCCATAGGTAGATATTTCCCGTTTAGGTGGAGTACCCTTTCTGCCAGAGATACAACCCTGTCCTCGTGACTGACTGCCACTTGAAACCAAACGCACTTCCCTGGGACACAGGTCAAGGGCCTGATGGCTGAGCTGGTATGTCTTCACTCGGTGGACTGCTTCATCTACAGTGGAGGGGGGACTTTCAATCAACTGCCTACCCGCTCTCGTGTCCTGACAACCCATCGCAAAGCGTAGGACTGCTTGCTTCTGGAGCACCTCTCCTGGGACCTTTGCCCCTAGAGCCCGCTGTGCAATCTCCAGGACACGGTCGCCCCACTGTTCTAAACTCTCCTCTTCCCCTTGGGTCATAGAGTGGAACTCCACCTGAGACGCAGCTCGAAGTGTTTCCTTAACAAATCTCTGCTCGTGAAGCTATTTCAGGGAAACTCAATTCCTCAACCCGCGACAAGAATATATAGAAGTACTTGAATGCTGGCTCCTCCACTGATACACTTAGAGCTATCAGACAGTTATTATCATTCCACCCATAATACTTGGCCAATGTTCTAAACTTAACATAGAACAGACCCAACTCCAAGCTACCAGTATACTGGAGACACTTAGCCTCTGCTTGGACATTCCGCCCTGACCTGGACTAACTATGCGACACATTTTCCCTGGCCAATAAAGGTGCTAACAGAACATCACAATCACCCGTGTCATACTGGCAGCGAGGTTACCATCTGGTGCCACCCGCTGCCAGAATGACTCCTATGATACCCTTGTCCTGCCAGAAAACTTGAGTGGCCTTGGGTTCCAGGGGAATCCCTACCCACATGTGAGCTCTCCATAAGAGGCAGATCTAGAGAAGCCTCTGATACCTTAAGGATCGACGAGCCCCCATCACTATACAAAGGTTCCCCACAGGACAGTGCCCCATTACTTTGACCTAAATGTACCCCACCCTGACTGACTGAAGCATGTCTTACCTAACTCTGCCCAGATAGATTTATCTGGGAGAGAACTACCCCCATACTGACTGGTGTGACACTAGTGTAACAAGGAACACTTGCTACACTCCTAGTAACCGTTGCTGTGGCCCCAGTGTTACTAGAATGGGAAACTGTATCCCCCCTGACTGGATTACTATGTGTACTATTGTTGTCCTCCCAGGTCCGTGAGAGCAACTGACTCCTATGAAGCCTGACAGCCCGATCAGCAGTTGTGTCACTTGGGCCAACTGGGACTCCAAGGCCTCGAGCCTTGCCGTTACCACAGGACCCCCCGGTACAGTCGCCACATCCCGTGCAAGTCTATCGCCAGCTGAGTCTACCCTGTCTGTATCCCTAGCTGCACCGCACTATTACACTCCAGGGTGAGAGATACCTCGGATTCGACCTCCCCAGAACACACTGACTAAATGGAGATAAAAGACCACAAAGCTGGTCACCCCAGTCAGACTTGAATCCCTCCCAGGCAATTGTATCCCTCCCTTGGGCCTGTGTGACACAGCTAAGCCGTCCGGCCCAACTTCATTGTCCCCCGGGACACCCATGCCACTCACGAACCAGGAACTCTTCCTACCCTGACTACTTGACCCTAGATTTCCCTCATTAACACAAGATACAATCAAAACAACAATGCACTGCCCTACCACAACAATAACATAGCACAAAAACAAAACCTACCAAAATTCAAACATGGCCGAACCGCGTGGCGTCCCCTAAGCACCAAGCCGGTCTAAATAGACCGCTAACAAATTCTGCTCGCAGCACCAATAAAGTGATTTTACTATCCACGAAACAACAACACAAAACACATGAGTAAAAACGTATATTAAAGAATAAGAAAAACAAGATAAAAACTAACAAACCACAAGAACACAAGACAGACAAATGTAACTGGCCTAGGCCTGGCTTACGGAAAACAACACACTACATTCCCAGATCCCAAACCCGATCCCAATTTACATAAAAAATACCTCCGAAATACACTACACTTTCAACAATTTTTCTGCAGAATTAAATCCATCTGTATTTATCACCAGACGGTAAAAGTGTTAAAAAGTTTTTAAAAAGTATATTTTTCTAAAGCACGCACGAAAACTGCAATTGGTATAAGGTTACAAATCGTAAATCATGAAAACAATTTATCCAGATCTTAATATCACCTTGGGCTTTCATCATCTTCATGTCTAGTATCAATAGCTCTAAAACTCAAAGTTTGAATATCATACATCCGCAATGCGTTTTTAGACCACGGACTTTTGATATGTAAACATCTTCATTTCATCAAACATCGTTTACTCTAAAACTTAGAAATGATATTTCATGCGTCCGCCTAAATACGTTTTGGAATAAGGATTGTATGATCAAGCTCGTGTTTCATGATTTATAGTAACATTTTTGCTTTTTTGATACACATGCATATTTTCTATCTCAAAGATTTCGATGAAGTGATAATAAGCGAAAAGAAGTGTTTGAACTCCGTTGTTTCCATTTCATTTCGAATATATTTTTATACTTTCCATGTTATTTATATTATCATTTTTTTGCATCTTACGAGTTCTTTTTGAAAGCATTTCAAAAATTGTACACCTTTTTTCAATGGAACATAATGGGGAAAAGTGTTCTTGTGTGTGTGTGTGTGTGTGTGTGTGTGTGTGAGAGAGAGAGAGAGAGAGAGAGAGAGAGAGAGAGAGATGCTTAAAAAATTCTGCAATAGATTTTCTATCCATATTGAAATTTTATTCTTTTATGATGATTTTCAATTGATATCATTTTTAAAATGAATGTCATTTACTTCGATTTACGGTGTAGTATTCCAAAGTGCAGTGTGTCGTTATTCCCTTCAACTTTTCATGAATAGTACACTGTGTAACTCTAAATTTGGGTTGCAATTGGTGCGTGATCAAATATTCCAATCCATATTTATATCCTGATATAATAAAAAAAAAAGATACATTATTAATTATTGAGACTTAGACACGATTTGAGCTCAAAATTTTAATTTTTTTTCTCTCCATTTTTTTTTTTAGCTCACCTTAGCTGAAAACTCAATGTATGTCAGAAAGTGCAAATTGAATCTACTGAAACAGAAATAAATTTCTTCAAAATATTACAAAAACAACAACAGAAAACCTTTTTAATATAGGAAATAGAAACAAGTATTCCTTTTAAAGAATGAACGGCATGTAAATAACATTGGTCAGCTTCATGTTAAAGATGAGCACCGCTCGTAAATAGGCCCTGTCACACAATTCCTGGTATATAAACCCTTCGATTTCGTTACACCCGATTGCACACCTGAAACTCCTGGCTGACGTGTAGTATTTCTTTCGTGGTCTTTGGATTTTATGAATTTAATTCTCATTTCATGTGCATATTCTGTTTGTAAATAATAATGCATTGACCAGTTTATTTGATTTTAGTATTCACCTGGCTTGAAAACAGTGCGGAAAACTTGATAATTTCATCGCGACCGAGCATTACGGCGAAGCAAGACGTACGTCCACACAGGTGATACCTCGACAGCGAAATACTTTAAACTGTTAAGAGGTCTGTGGCTTATATAGGGGTTATAGGATAGCGGTGATGAAAAAGAAATATGGCGGACAGTGCCTTTTTTTTACGACCGGTGTTCAGCTTTAATGGTTACATGCATTAAGCATGATAAATAGGATATATCGCACAGGGGTGGGGGGGGGGGGGGGGTCTTGTATCTTCAATTTCACTGTTACATTCTTTATTTTCACTACTTATTACATGATGCCAAAAAAGTGGGAGGACCAACTCCATGATATTTAATTTTTTTATGTGTAAATGTCTGCTGTGAAAAAAGTGGGGACAGGGAGCGCCCCTGATGCCATGTGCCTGGCTTTTATGGTTTCCGAAAAAGCAAGGAATGAATAAACTACTCTTATTGGTAGGCGAGGTGTACTTCCGATTAAAATTCTTACGCATGTAGAGAAAAAACTGATTTTAATCATGATGTAACTGTATAAATGTTTTAATCTTAGGCAACCACATTAGAATAATGTTTTTTTTTAGTAATCTACATGTAATTAAAGATTTATATAAAGCTGCCTCTGTAGAGTAAACAGAAGTAGTGCGAAGCAAAATGCGTGGACAAATAGTGAAGTTTGCCGGATGCTTCATACGGATAGGACTGTAATCGGCCGAAGGCAATCACAAAACTCGACACACTTTTGGCGCGCAAGATTACGTCGGGAGAGTGAATTTTCTGGACATTGTTTTGGATATTCACAATAAAGATGGACTGTTTTTTCCAAAAAAAAATTCAGCGTTGTTATACCATCAAGAATTGCATGCATCAAATATCATACATATCTTTTATTTATAATAATAATCTTTAAATATTTAAATCTACCGATAAGAAGCATGTCCTACCTGTAATAGGTAGAAATAATACAGGTTATAGAAATAACCTACATATGATTTGGATTTTAGATTTGTTTCACTTTTTAAATCTTAAATCAATGAGAATCATCGTCTTTTAGGTTTTAGTTTTAAATTTTGTCAATGAAACCAAGGGATCATTTATAAGCAATAATTACACATAATTTAGTAGTTTACTATTTATATATTATTGCATTCGTTGTCTTTTTTTTCTCTCTCCAGAAATATCCCTCTCGGTCGACATTGCTAAATCAAGGACAGATAATTACCGTATTTGGTTCAGACCTTCAAGTAAACAACGACTTTTTCGTCACAGGTACATAGTTTCTCTGGTTTTACATTCATTGATAACTGTTATGCAGAATTTTGTACGATCCCCGCTTACAAGCAAGTTCCAATAATTATGTTTTTACCGAAGTTATGTTTTAAGATATGGAGAAAGCTTTAAATACCGGTACATACCTAATATTAAACTGGTGAGTGTGTCAATATTACTATAATGAAGAGCAACAGTTTAGAGATTATTGAGATTTGTGAAATATTAGATGAACATCATCAATTACTTTGGAATCAATAGAATACGTGGTGGCTCAATTTTCGTAGTACCCCTCACCCACGAATTTACATACTTGACGAAAACGTAGTTTGAAAGATTTAGTTTTCCTACTTAAACTGAAAGCCGATGCATCCACGAAATTAGATCCCAACAAATAAGCCTAAGCCACGAAAATTGGCCCCACGAAATTAAATGATTCCACATTAGCCGTTATCCGTCCTTCCAACTGATTTTATCTTTTTACTTTGTAAATATTAACTTTTTAAAGAAAGTGGGAAATGATCAATTTTATGGAAAACAATAGCTGACCTATATATAACGTTTATTTACAGGACCGACGACATCCAAAAAGAAGCATTCAATGCTTATATTTATATTCATACTAATGTCTGTTTGTATGAAATATATGTGTATCGTTGCTGTAAAGCAAATATATACGCTCTCAGTCAGGGATATGAAATATATATGGAACAGCCATATTAACATCTTATTTAGTTCGGTTCCGCGACTAAAAATATAGTGCCAGAAACTCTGTAGAGAAAAATCCCATTTTTTAAGGAATAGATATAATTTAATGATTATTTTTCAAAAGTACATATCAAATTGGTTATGTAAGATTAAATTTATTTAATCTTACAAAAATAAATATACTCAAAACACGTGGAGACGTTTATATTTGTGCACATAGCCCATGAATTATCAAAGTGTATTCATAGAAAATTGAACGTAGCAGATTTCCAATGCAAAGATAAGGGGAAATACACTGAATGTAAATATGTGCTTATGAACAAACATGATGACAAAGTATATCATATACAACGCTAGTAATATGTTTGGAAAATTAATGTAAAAAAAGTGCATACTCAAATGCTTCTTTTTGAGTTGATATTGTTTTACCGGATGTACATGAAACTATCGCATATTGTATTTCGAACTAATTTATTTGGCTTGAATTAAAGAAGTAGATTTGTGGCTAGAAATCTGCAGATATATTAGTATGAAAAGTGTTTTTGGAATTGTACTGAATCTTTGGTTGTAACCTCCCTTTTCCCGCTGATACTAGAGAATATTAAACAGTGTTTACCAATAAATAAAAACACTTGATCTGGCTAAAACGAAATCAATTAAGAATGTAGTCCATATTTAGGGAATTATACATATTTTTAGCGTTGTCGTGATGATAAAAAATGTTGGTGTGCACACATAACGCAATTTTTCTAAGTTGTTTTTTCAAAGTGCGTTGCCACACTGAATAAAATCAAAGACTGGATCAGGAGGTCAAAGTAGTGCATGAATAATCTATTTCAGCTTTACGCTTACATATTTGGACTTGGGCCATTTGAAGACCATTTCAAAAATTTAAAACTACATCTTTATTTCAGAGCGCGTCTTCGTACCATAGTATTGTAAATTTTAAAATATAGACATTTACACATTTTTCATAATTTTTTCCAGAAAAAAATGGAACGATGACTCACTCTATGAAAAAATATAGCTTAAACATCCCATTTTAGTAGTATTTGATGTCATAATATTGATAAACTTTGAAGAGAATGTTTGGAGGTTTGGGCAATACTGAATGCACATAGTTACGTGTAAATAAAAATGTAATAAAAAGTGGAAGTTTTAAGATGTTTTTCATTGGATTTTAATCTGTAACCAGGCAGAAAAAAACCCTCAAAAACCAAAACCAAACCAAAACTCCAAAAAGCAATTTGTATTGTAGTTCAATTTGTAAAAGGTGGACAGTGTGGGGGTAAATGGAAAGTCCTTAGTGCTCGGAAATGGGATGATCTGAGCGACTATCAAACAGAACTACTAAACGGCGGAACGTACCTACAGAACTGTGGTAGTAATACGGAGGTCCTTCAAGAGGTAAGATATCACATGCACGTTTCTATATGGTAATTCATATAAGTAAATCATTTATTATAGTGACATGTGTTTCAAAAACAATTACGAACATATTTTGATATCAATTGCTAGGTACGTAAACACCTGGCCCGCCGGAAGGTTAAAAAACCAATTTGAATAGAAAAAGAATGATTAATTAAAATGTCCTATTTTTTAAATCGACACTTTAACATCACAAATATTACGTATGCATTTTTTATTCATGTTAAAGTAGGCCTAGTTTTACAAAGGATCGCTACAATATTCATTAAACAACAGAAGTGAAAACAAACTACATTTGCCCATCTGTTTTGCACTAATGTACTCATTTTACTTTGTAGTGTTTTAAACCTCCTGCAAACCGTAAATTCTCACTCGACAGGTATGCTAGCTGTTCCGACAGGTACTCGTATTGTGCATTCGCTAACAAAAAATCTGCAAGGCTTCAGAAAAAAAATCGGGAGTTCAATTCTTGTGTCAACGACGTGAAAGTTACCAAACCGGAGACTCTAAACCAACCTGTGGCATAACGACTTGTATATATATATATATATATATATATATATATATATATATATATATATATATATATATATAATATAACCATTGTAAACATGTTCTCAGCTCTAAAATTAGTTCCTGAAACTCTATGTGATGCAAATACTGCACATTCAACATGTTCATTCGAATAAAATTCATACAAATGGTTATTGTTTTAATCTTTATAAATGATATTTATCTGTTTCGAAGAATATTTGCATATTGTGTTACCAATTTTGCTAGGTCGGTATGTTTTTCGGCCAATATCCCAAAAGACTTTCGTTCGACGTTATCAAATCTCATAAGCAGATTGGCTTTATTAGGAAATGATGTCGACATTTTAAGGTAGAAATGTCATAGACCTTCACATTTTTATACATTCGAATTTACCATTCTTGTTCGAAAAAGTTCGGAATCGCTCTCTCTCTCTCTCTCTCTCTCTCTCTCTCTCTCTCTCTCTCTCTCTCTCTCTCTCTCTTTTTTTAACCCCCCCCCCTAATTTTTATCCGCTGTATCAATATCATGGAAAACCCCGCTATATATACAGCTCACCCATTGTGACCTCTTGCTGATTTTTATGTGTGTTGATATGAACTAAATAAAAAATGATTTAATTTGGTCGAATTGAATAAGTAGTCAGGAACGGGGTTTTAAGGTTTTGACGAATAGTTTAAAATGTCGTTCATCGCTGCATAATTTTTTTTACAGATTGATAAGTGTTAATTGTTAATTGATTAGGTATTTAATAAGATTTTTATTGAGTAATAAAGAGCATAAAGATTTTCTTTTGTCAATACAATAAAATAATATATACATCAATATGGAAGTAAGCTAGTATTAACCAATTTCTGCTGATTGTCCTCAAAACTTGGCATGTAAGGAGTTTCAAAAAGTATTTTGTCTGTCATCTATTTATCAAAATACAACATTGGATCAATGCAAACTATTATCTTAATTGAAAACACAGATTTTTGGGAGGTATTTTCCAAATATCTATTTATTTTCCTTGCATTGCTGTATATTGACATCCAACAATACAGTATAGTTATACAAGCAGGTTTATGTATGTATATATCACAGGTCTCTTACACACATCTGAATAAAACAACAAATTTCTTAAAGAACTATTGTATTTCAGACAATATTCAAGTGATGACTTTTAGCTAAAGAAATACAGAAAGTTTTTATTATTAGTAACTACAGAATTAATGTCTAATATCTATACAATGCATTAAAACGTTATGTTTGAAACCACGAGATAAAGATGTTGTAAAAACAATCAGGCAAAATGGATAAAGCAAGCATTAATCCGAAGCTGTTTTCCCCTATTACCAAAAAGGGAGTTACATAACTTTATGAATAAAATGGTTTGAAAAATTTAGAATTTTTATCTATCTTTGATAAAAATCTCTGTAATCTTATATTCTGATATGTGAAGACAGTGAAAGATCTTAACCATATCTAAGTAAAAAAGCATTGGTAAATTTACAAGTTTTTCCTTATTGTGATTTGTTGAATATTTTAAGCTAGCATGGGCAGCTTTAGGAGTTCTTCGATTCCTTTAACATGTGTCACTGTTCACTGTTTTACTTACTTAATTATTTACAATGTGAGTGAAAGTAAGAGAATGTAGTGTTATAATGCAGATCTCGATCCCGAGATAACTGAGCTACTAACCTACGACTCGGGTCTTCTCCCCTACCTTGAAACAATAAAGTTCATAATAAGACAAAAAATATAATATTTTCGTTTGTATATTCGCACAATAATCTCAAAGACTGTTCTTTCCTGATGATAATGTCACATTCATATTTCCACTCTTTACAAATTTTTTACATATTATCATTCAGTCACATATAAAGCGTTTTTTGTTTCAATTATTCAAATGAACATAAAGAGGATTTGATAACTCTAAATTTTCTTTAATTGGGAAAACGGGGTGAAATTGTTTAAAATTTTATGTTTTTCATTCTGTTTATTTCTAAAATCAATGTTTTTAAAAAGTTTGAAAATCCTATTCCATTTTGTTTAATGGCCAAGTCCGATGTACTAAGCTAATATTTTTTATTTGTTACATTTGGCGTTGATTATTTTGTAACGTTTCGAGGGGTCCGTACCTAGTCAATTCTAGGGTATGGGTGTTGAATTTAAAAACAATATTAATTTTCCTCTCTAAAATGATTGCTGATAACAATTGGCCTACAGATATTTACAAAATGGCCTTCCCTTACTTTTAAACCACAAAATTTATGGTCGGCTTAGATTGGAAATGATATTGTATAAAATATCACAAGGTAAACACTAGTTATGCCTTATTCAGGCGGTAGTGACTGTTCGTGGGGCGCCCTAGGCTATACAAGATAGCAACCCTTGGCAGAGGCAGTTAAGGTGTTAACACCTTATGCAGGACGGACAGTGTACTCCATCCAACCAAAGGCGTACCCCTTCCCTAATACTATAATAAAGTATCAGCGACGACAAATCTAAGACGACGGATTCTATAATACCCAACACTAGAGGTTGGCCTTCAACACCGCTGAATTACTGTAGATTTCTTATTTTTTGCGAGTACTTATATTAATTCCGCGATTCAACCGTTTTGCATCAAATCGCGAACACCAAATTTTTATTAAAGTTTCATTTAGTTTACATCTGTCAGAAAAATAAAAGCGAAATTTTAAAATCTGCGAGATGTCCCTTTCGCGATTTTACGCAGATAATAATTCCTCGCGTTTAATTAGGAATTTACAGTATTATATTAAGGCAAGCCTCTCTTTCAAGGAAATACACCTACCAGGTCGTACCTTGTCTTGCAATTTCTCTCGACTCTTTGTGGGTCACATGACAATCTTCGCTGGTTGCTATGCGACAAAACAAACACAATCGTCATGGGCCGTATCGGAAAAATCAATAAGATAAAAACCTTATATTATCCTCGCCTTCGATGGCATGCGAACCGCATGTAATTGAAATGAGAAAAAAATACAAACTACCAAAGTAAGATTTATTCAACATTGGTTCTCAAACTACAAAGTTACTCCTCTTTGCATCACAAGTAGACAATTTTCCTTTAAGCTTTAAAGATGCATGTCAAATGATTAAATATAGAAAATAACTCCTCTTTAGAAACAATCTTATGTCAACATTTCAATTTTGGAACTCCTTAACATCTTTTGTTGTCAGGATTCTTTTTAGTGGCTCAGTTTGTTCTGCAGTCCCTCCTACTTACCAACGATTATCCAATTCAAAGTTTTCACCATCCGCTGTAATCTGCACAGTTTGGTTCTCTTTTCTCATTTTTAGGGTGTGCAGGAGACAAGTATAAATCCAAAGCTTTCCGCTTATCATATCGGAAGCGAATGCGTTGTAGGCTTTCTAAGCATTTTTTCCTCAAACATTCTTTCATCTTCTCCTTTCTTTTGACATCCAGCTTCTTTATCGCTCTTGGTGTACTCATGATCTTTTTTATTGCTGTCCTCATCTGAAATTTCTTCATTAAGATATCCCAGATTATGTGCAAGCTAATCATCTCGCTGTTCTGTTGATTTCTCAAATTTACCTTCCTGGCATCCAAGCTTAATAAAGTGCTTAATATGTTCTATTGTATTCTTGTTTTCCACTAATGTCCCCTTAAAGACATTTGGAACTTCCTCTGATAAGTTCAACTTCTTCACTTGTACTAATTCATCTTCAATTTCAAGACCTCTGGCAATTGAGGTACAGTAGGATCCATTAACTGACTCGAATGTTTTATTAAACAAAACTCTGGGACTTCATTATCAAACATTAGAGCTATAGAATTGCCAAATACAACAACATCACTACTCGGTGGAAAACAAACATTGGTAGCCAGGGTGATCCTGCAACAGCCATTTCTACCTTCCATGTGCAATTCATATCGTATTCCTCTTACTCTTAGTGACGAAGAATCCATGTCTACAAAACAATTACGATCTTTCGGGAAGTCAAGACCCGCATACCATCAACACCTATTTCAGTAACAGCAAACATCTGCGTGAAGGTCTCATTTCCTAACTGCATCGTTATAATCGTTACACCATCGGTCTTACATGGTAAACCATTTGCAGTTAATATAGGTCTGCTCAGCTTATTTTGATCACTTGTTAAAAGCTGCACATATTTCAAAATGCTATTTCAAATCAATCCAGGATAAACTACTATAAAACTTATCTGAGTTGACTCCTGAATAGACGTACTCATGATTATTTTCTTCTGGCGCTTGTGGATAATATTGTCCTTTGTAAGACCAAGAATAATCAAGGTCATCAATGGCTGCAGAGCCTGCAGTTTTGATGTAGGGTGTACTTGAAATACGTTGCTTGCAGCCTGTCAGTTCATTCAGACTTTCCACAAAACTAGGCTCGTCATCTCCAAGGAAACTGTTGGTGTTCTTTAATCAGGTTTCGCACCAACACCCTTAAATGACTTGTCTCCAATTAATGTGGTATGTCTGATGTCAGGTATGCCTGAATCTCTCGCATGTGATTTCTAAACTGTCTTAGACAACCTGTCTTGCAACTGCCGAATTCTTGCTCTTATGCGGTCATCACAAATAAACAAATAAACACAATATAATCAAAACAATTTATTCCGACTACAAATCACAAAAAGTAGTCAGCTAATAAATCAAGAGCTACACAGATCCCATAGCTGCGCGGTGGTGTTAAGGAAGCATATGAATCTGAGTTTCATGTAATTCCGTGAAATCACAATCTTAGTTATGATATACCTATTCAAATATTGAAACAATGAAACGTAGACCAAAATACAAATAAAACGTACTGGATATTTTTTTTCACAAATTATACTGTATTATGTAGATTTACACATTGACGACGTCATGACTGAAAGTTGAATGTCGTGTAAATTTGATCGGAAAGCATTGTAAACAGATTCAAAATATAAGTAATCTAAGAACTCAAATAAAGTATTTTGGTGTAATTTATCGAGAACTGAACAAAAGAATATTGGAAGAGATATCATTCGCTAAAAGGCGTGTAATTTTGCTTTTCTTTCTCGGACAGACTTTCCTCTGTCGTTGTTTACGAAATAAAAATCCGACTATAACCACACTACCCCATATATATTGAACTTCAAATTTAAAACGTATCAATAGTGGGATCAATGCCTAACTTGAAAGGTGTTGCTAGAACCCCATGTTTTGTGTTGCTTTGATGCAACATACCGTTTTCCGTGCAAATTTATAAAAGTTACAAAGGTTTTATGAGAACCGGATGAATGACTATTTAACTGAGGAGAATATAGGATACTAGCTGCGGTTTTGATAAAACTGAGCTGTTTTTCCTTCACTTAATATGTTTAATGTTTTGTTGAAACCGCGGGGCAGTGTTGTTCTATCTCATTTTATGTTAAAGAATATATGTAAGCTATTCATAGTTATCACGTGATAATACACCGACGGGCAGTAATGTACTACCTGAATTTATTGCATTGACTTAAGATATGAATTTAATATTTTTTCTATTGATCGACGTATCAAAAGAAAATTTGACCGGAAAAAATTTAAATAATGTAACTGAAGCGGCGCGTATGAATACAAAACAGTAACAGCAACACTATTCAAAATGGATGCGCCTTTAGCTGATACAGAGCTATTGAGCTAACTTTAATGGATTAAACACAAATAGAGTTGATATCTAAAACTGCTGGATTAAGAACAAAAGGGAAATACATGCGATGGCTTGTGTTATTATTCACTGTGCAGTAAGATTTGTAAAATCTGGTTTTCATGTGAGTTAGATCGCTGGAGTATGCAACTGGGCATAACCATGTTGCAAGGAGACGCGATCGTGGACGAAAATGGTGGATATGTCAACAAAGAATAGTATGTATGTGCAACTTTTGTAAATGTTGCGGTAACTAGATAGCCAGTGAGGTACTTAAATGGTATATCTGCCACTTTGAATACGCTGAAGGAGTTGCTGCACTACCCATAGCTTTGCTTTACGACGCTTTATTCTGATGACCGATCATGTACGTGTGTTAATTTAAAACTCATCGTTAGCAAATTTGAACAGCAGTGTTACCGTGAAAGTGTATAGGGCTATATGTTCATGAGAATCATTCGTCACTTACTTGATTGTGCTCCTTTAATAAACACATATCCATTACCAACTCTCTGTCTCTTTTTCAAGCTTCTTGGATCCAACCTTCTTAGGTTTGTCTAAAGAAGTAGACATTGACTCCAAAATGATAGGGCAAACCAAATATACCGTGTGAGACATTAGGATAACAATATGAAATCATGATGATTTCAAGAAATCACACACTGATACTTCACCGTGTGAGACATTAGGATAACAATATGAAATCATGATGATTTCAAGAAATCACACACTGATACTTCTGCTTAAATTTCTCTTTTGATTTTGCTTAAATTATTTTTTTCCCTTTTTGCCTAATCTGTAAAGCTTCAAACATAACGTCCGAATAAATGTGCAATCAAATGAATTAACGTTGATTTTAATCATTTTGCACCACTGATTTCTTTCTGATGTTTTATTATTGGATAACACATGGGACCAAGTTTTATTTCCACTAATCCCTCTTTTATGCTTTCTTCCCTTTCTATCTCGCCAACTGTTCACATCCGCCATTGTTCAACATCATATCAAAAATGTATATATAAAAAACTAACAGACCATTTACTTCCAGATGAAACATTTCTTGGTGTGACCTCAAGTAAGTTACTTTATCTCTAGAATCTGAGTACCAAGTATCCTATATTAATATGTATATTGCATATTCAATGTGTTTTTTAGGGTTTAAAGATGAAGATCATAGTAGTTTTTATGCTTCTTCATGGATGTCTGTGTGTTGAGGATTCATCCACGTAAGTATCAATATTTTCTAGTTTCCGTTTTGTTTTAGTTTACTTGAAAAGATTAGATAAATGTGTATTGTTGAAACCTAAAAAAAAACTGGCTTCTTTGAAAATAATAACTATTCCTTATAATCAGCACCATATCCAAGCTAATCAAGTAAGATAAAAGTAATTCTCACAATAAGATGAAAAAGAGTGGCAATATCCACAACTAAACATTCGGCATTATCGTAAAAACACAAAGCTTCAATCAAATTAAGTGATTGCTTTTCTTTATGAAGAAAAGATATAGAAATACAGACCTGACATTTATTTGATTCTTCAATAATGCATCTATAATGATAAGGAAAGGCTAGTTTTTTCGACAAATTTCTTACGGCCTTTTTTTCTATGATTAATGAATAACAACAGGGTTTCAATACCAAACCAAATATCTACAGATCACAATTTGTGGTGTTTCGCAAGATACGTTGATTATCTTTTTTGAGGTGTAAAAGTTAAAAACCAACCGTTTTTAAAGTGGATAAAAGTATATTATAATCAAAATACATTCACTGGTTTAGTTAGCTTATTCAAGTTTTACAATATTTATAATATTTGACAAAAATACATTTTAAAAAGAATTGGAAAGGTAAAAATTACAAAAGCCCTAGCGGGATTCAAAATTTAAACTCACGGATTCATAGATAACACTCTCGCCCATTGCAATATGATTTAAGTTAACAAATTTTGGAAAGAATTAAAAAAATACCTGATTTAATCGTTTATTTCGATAGGAAGTGCGTCACAAAATGGAGGTGTCTCAATATACCCTATGGCGATACGAGGGAACAAATGAACGCAAATGACAAAATATTATGGGAACTCCCTTCGAAAATTGTAGAACAATTTCAAATCACCAAAATATAAAAAAGAAAAGTTTTTTCCAAAGTATTCGGCAACTACAAGAAAGGGAACACACACACACACACACACACACACACACACACACACACACACACACACACACACAATTAAATTAAATAGGTCTTTACTACTTTTTGCAAAATACTATAATAGTTTGTGTAAGTTATTATTTCCGTCACTTTTCGGCGATTGTAATTAAATTAAACGTGCCATTCAATTAAGTACAATTGAAAAAAAATTGAAACAGATAAAATCAAACTTTTAAAATATTTTTTACCCAGGGAAACTCACAAGAAATGTTTTTAGGAGGATTTGTAATGGGAAATGTTTACATCGTTTCTCCATACTCGCACAGCTTTTTAACGTTATTATCCTGGTTACTCTCATGCCCTTTGTAATGCAAAATGACCATAGATTGTTTAGTTTTTGCCGGGTATTAAAATCTGACAAGCTAGGATATCTTGGGATTTTTCATACCACTGAATGAACATCGTTTAAACCCTAAGTATTTAAAAAACATCAAATAACTAAAGAAAATGTGCTGCATAAATATATGGGGACAGAGTATAGTACATCTCGATGTAAGTTTCCTGGGTTTGGACCATCTATGAAAATGGCCAGCTCCTAATAACCGCCAGTATGTCATAATTTTTACAGTAAAAAACCAATTTGATATGAATATCTTCCTACGTCTTTGTATAAGGATTGATAATAAAAATGAAGTTTTTTAATAAGTTGTAAATAAATATGGTCAAATAATCTTTAATATGGCATATTAAACACATATCGTTTGTCATTCTAGGTCTCAACCACACCTTCAGGAGGAAGTATGTTCAATACAACACAAGGAAATGGGTTCATTTATCCGTGAATGTAAAGGATCTTCATATAATGAATACTTAGTGCCCTTTTTCCCCCTAGCATAGGCTGTTGTTTTAGTTTATTTAAATCACAAGGTTATAGACTAGATAATAGATTTCATTGAAATAATCTATCATTTTGCTTACTACTCCCAGTTGCCTTTTTTCCTACAATTTCTTATTGTATTGTTTTATTACCTTAAGTGACTCCTTAAATATGATAATTTATGATTTCTGCGGTCACGTATTATTTTTTTTATCTTCTTACATGTACTAAGGTGGTATGGGGCCTTCTCCATATTGTAACGTATTTCCCATCGAAATAAACAATGAAATCAAGTATAATTTCAAAATCCAAATTGTTATCGAACAGCATAGCGCAATGGGTTAGAGCTTAACCTGAGTGACTCAGGTGACCTAGGCCTAAAAATAGCTAAAATACTGAGTTTTCTCTCTAGTCTCGGGACTTTTGAAGATATCAGTAAAAAGTATGGTAATTGATTGGTCAAAGATGGAACCACCGGCACCACCACACCCTCACTTTGAACCATACCCCCCGAGGCTTGTCATGGACCCATACCACCTCAGGCGAAGGAGGAAGAGGAGCTACATACCTCAGATAGCGTACGACCCCCGGCCATCTACCCCTGCCTACTACAACATGCACCCAACCCAGCATGCCGATTGTAAAAGGAAATTTAAAGCTGAAATCAGTCAGGTCTTTCGAGTAAGATGGTTTTAATATTACTTTATTCGCTTTTTTACAATTTATTCCGCGAAAATAAATACATCGCTATTTCCGGTTTTATTACCAGTTGGTAGACGTCTGCAGTTTTATTAGAGTAGATTTTGCTATTGCGCGAAAATTGGAATTGGTATTTAGTGACAATTCGTGAATTGTGGAATTTTTTATATCCAGATCCGAAGATCACCTTCCAAAAAGAGACCAATACATGAACTTTAAATCCTCTTCACAAAATACTATTGCAAACTCTAGAGAACTCAAAATTTGAATACCAAACATTCAAGGGACTCTTTAAATGTAAACATTTTCATTTCGTTATTACTCTCAAAATGCATCGCTAACTGTAGAACTCAGTTATGAATAATGAAAAAGAATGGATTACTGTAGAACTCCGAAATAAACTTCATGCGTCCGCCGCACTACATGTTTGGAATAAATATTGTATGTTGAAGCAAAGGAATCAGTCACCTTAACAGGTTTTATCTGTTTCCTGATTTATGAAATTTATGAATACATATTTGCTCCATATGCATAATTTTTATATCAAAGATATCGATAATCCTATATAAATATAAAGAAAAACAATAAGGATTTTTGTTTCACTTTATTTTGAATATATTCTAATAATTTCAATGTAATTGATATGATGATTCTTTTTCAATGCATCTTGCGAGTTCTTTTTGAGCTCTATACGTTCAGTACACATGACTATGATATTATTATAAATATCTATTACAAAACACAAAAAGTATCTGATTTCGATCAAAAACAAGTTTCAGGGACGGTGGAATACATAACAATATCAATTTCAAGAACAATTTCCCATTTGAACTTGCACAGTGACTAAGTATGAAATGACACTATAGAAAAATTTTAATAAGAAAATGTATGAAAATAGTTATTAAAAAATAAATGTTGAACTACACTGTTAGAGTGCACGTATTCGACATTATGTTTTGGATGTTTACAATGAAGATGGACTGATTCGTGTATGCAGTTTTTCAAGATAATATTAACGTTGTTCAACCATCAAGAGTTGCATGTATGAAGTTTCATAAATTAGTTATTGATAATAAAAATCTTCACATATTCAAATTTACCATTAAAAACCGTGTCCTTTTTGGTAGAATCAACACAGGTAATTATTTTACTTATCGAGAAATAACCTATATTTGCTTTGGACTTGTAGTTTCGTATTACTTTTTTTTAATTTCAAAACAACGAGAATCATCCTCTTTTCAAATGTTTACAAATCATTTTTATTTAGTGATTGGTTAGATCATATATAATACAATGATTACACGTTATTTTGTAGTACACGTCTTTGTATGTATGAACACTGCAATCTTTGTCGATTTCATTCTCAAGAAATATCCATCGTCTACGACAATGCTAAATGTACAGGATATAATCACCGTATTTGGTTCAGACATGCTCCAAGAGAACACGGATTTTTTCGCCACAGGTACATAACATCTTTGGGTTTTTTTTTTCGTTCATGCAGATTTTAGCACGATCTCCCTTAACAAGCACGTTTATGTCCTTTCTATATTCATGACATGCAGCGATTAAAATTTGAAAAAAGCAATTAGAATTTAAATACCTGTATTACTGTTTAACACATATCAGATTTGTTAAAATTGTAATAAAAAAGTAAAATTTGAAGAACATTTTTATTGATTTTCTTTTGCTATGTAGGCATATATTTTGGCCTATCCCGCACCCCCATTTTATAAAGGCGCTCTCTTCCCAATACTATTGTTGCAACAGAAGCACTTAAATAAATGAATAAATAAATCAATTAAATAAATTTTAAAAAAAAGTATACAAAAAGCGGAAAACAACAAAAATAACAATATTTTGTTGCAGTTCAACTTGGAGCAGTTTCATGTAGAGGTGCATGGAAAATTTTGAGTGCTCGGAAATGGGATGAGCTCAGCACCTATCAAATAGATCTACTAAACGACGGAACATACCTACAGAACTGTGGTAGTGATACGGTGGTCCTTCAAGAGGTAAGAAATCATATGCATATATATTGTAATTCTTTTTAGTTAGTGTGTTTCAAAAACAGTTACGAATATAATTTGATAGCATTAGGAATTTAAATACCTGACTAATCGGACCTGTATATCACTTTATACAATAAAATACAAATTAGCTTACACATTGCTTTAATATAATATATAAAATTAAGCTGTCTATAAAAATTAATCTGTTTGTCTGGAAAAGTCTATAAAAATTAAGCTGTTTGTCTGGAAAAGTTAGATAAAAGATAACGAGTGCAATATAATTCAGTGGACACAAAAACACAGCTCACTGCCAAAATTAAAAGAAATAATAAATTATGGTTAAAGTGACGTGGTCTTGACTTAATTGAGGGTCTAACAAGTAAAAACGGTTGCCAAATTGATATTGTATATTTCGTACATGTTTTTGACAATAGAATCCTCAAATTGCAAGTTAAAAAATACCATTCAACAGAATACGAATATCGAGTAAGATGTCCTCTACTTTTTTAAAGAATGGCTCACTTGAGCTTTCAGCTCTGATCACTTTTTGTCCGGCGTCCGTCTGTCTGTCTGTCTTTAAACCTTTTACATTTTTGACTTCTTCTCCACATTCACAAGACCGATTTCAACCAAACTTAGCACAAACATGCCTAGGTAAAGGGGATTCAAGTTTGTTAAAATGAAGGGCCAATCCCTCTTTTAAAGGGAGATAATTGAGAATTATTAAAAATTTGTTGGTATCTTTCAAAAATCTTCTTCTAAAAAACCAATAGGCAAGAGAAGTTGAAACTTCTGTGGAAGCATCCTCAGGTAGTGCAGATTTAAATTTGTTCAAATCATGATCCCTGGGGGAAGGATGGGGGCCATAATGGGGGGGGGGGGGTTAAATATTTACATAGGAATATATAGAGAAACATCTTTAAAAATCTTCTTTTCAAATACAAGTTGGTCAGAAAAACTGAAACTTGTGTGGAAGTATGCTTAGGAAGTGTAGATTCACGTTTGTTCAAATCATGATGCCTAGGGGTAGGGTGGGGCCACAATAGAGGGTCGAATTTTTCATTGGAATATATAGAGAAAAATCTTTAAAAAGCTTCCTCTCAAAAACCAATTATTTAGAGAAGTTTTTGTTTTTAGTTGTGTGAAAGAAACCTCTCATAGTGTAGATTGAAGAATGTCATGATATTTGGGGTAAAATGTGTCCACATTGGAGAGTTGAAGTTTTACCAAGGAAAAAATTTTTTTTAAATTATTCTAAGCAAATCAAAGATTATAATATTTGGTAGTACATGTACTTAATGCAAGCATTTTGACATATTGTTGGCTTTACGTTGTTAAGACGTGGGTCCCTGGACCATTCTTGGGCCCGACAAAAGGTTTAAAGATTGATTTAGGTATAATATATATATAAACAGTTGTTTAAGATCTTATTGAGAATTGCAGTGCTTAACATGTGACACGATTATAAATCATCCTGTTACAAAAGGGACACACTGTATTACATACTACATATATAAGAATGTCTGGAGAAAAATATTTAAATATTTTTATACAGGATTTATTCTACTACATAGTCCAGATATTTTGTATATTACTCCATTAAGCTGATTTTAGTATGGCTATTGTTGCCCAGGTGATCGATATGGTCCACGGGCCTTTTTATTTAAATCGACACTAGTTTTTCAAAGGATTGCAACTACATGTATTTTTATTTATCAACGTAGGTGAAAAATACATTTTCAATCTATCATGCACTAATGTATTAATTTTACTTTGTAGTGTTTTAAACCACCTGCAAACCGTAAATCCTCACTCGACAGGTATGCTAGCTGTTCCGACAGGTTATCGTATTGTGAAATATACGCTGACAAAACACCTGCAAGGCTCGAGAAAAAAAATCAACGGGAGTTCAACTCTTGTGTCAACGACGTGAAAGTTACAATACCGGAGCCTCTGAATGGACCGGCGGTATAATGACTCCTTTATAACCGTTGTAGACGTGTTCTCAGCTCTGTCAGTGGTTCCTGAAATTCTTTGTGATGCAACAATTGCACATTCAACACGTTCATTTGAATACAATTCATACAAATGGTCATTGTTTTGGTCTTTATAAATGATATTTATCTGTTTCGATGATTATCTCTATGTTGTATAACCAATTTTGTTACGTCGGCATGTTTTTCAACCAACATCCCTAATTTTATCCGCTGTTTCGTTAGTATGGAATATCATGCAAACTCTTAAAAACAATTTCCAAAACAAAAAGGCGGTATATTATTCTTTCGTTGGAATTTTTATATTCTGAAGACAGGTATATGATATATCTACAGCTCACCCATAGTGACCTCTGGCCTGTTTTTATGTGTCTTGATATGAAATTAAAAAAATGATTTATTTCGGTTGAAGTAAATAAGTAGTAAGGGGCGGGGCTTAAAGCTTATGACGAGTAGTTAGATTAAAATGTTATTTATTCTGCGTTTATACGCTGAACAAGAAAGTTTATTTTTACAGTTTAATAGCGAGCGCAGCGAAGCGCCGCTTCGGACTAAAAATTCGGACTACTGCTACCTTTGACATACTGAAAATTCTCTCGTCAGATTTGTACCCACAATTCCATGTAAATTGCAAATGGCTACCAATGTCATGATCTCACGAGAACAGGTAAAATGTATTTTAGCATTTAACATTTACAAGATGAATAAAACATTCTGCTGATTCTAAAAAATGGTTGCAACTAGTCGTTTTACATTATTCTTTTGGTAAATTGTTCGGAGGAATGCTACTTGAAAGGAAACTGTCGAGTGATGTCTGCTCTACTAACGTGACGTCACAATGTCTAGACTAAGCACGCGACCTTTAGCGTAATGAATAAATAGATAGGCGGATCCAACAGTGCACGTTTCTGATGAATCTGATAGTGAAATTGTGATCGTTGTTAATGGCTTTGCCCTCCAGATCGCCACACCGTAAAACATAACTGTTTATACATGTATACTGGAGCGTAAAGTATTTTTATTCACGTTGATGCATCCATTTGGTAAACCACGCTTTAATTATCATGTACCCATGTGTATTTACAATTCAATGCATGCTGCCCTCGCCCCAACGGTCGCACCGTAAAACATATTAAGTGTAAACTAATTAGGTATTTAATAAGATTGTTAATGATTCATAAAGAGCATAAAAATTGTCTTTTGTCCGTACAATAAAATAAAATATACATCAATATGGAAGTAAGCTAGTAATAGAAATTTTTTGTTAATTGTCCTCAAAACTTGGCCTTTAAGGAGTTTAAAATTGTATTTTGTCTGTCAGCTATTTTTCAATAAACAATACTGTACCAATGTAAACAATTATTTTAATTTTAAAACACATATTGTTTGTAGGTATTTTTCCAATTATCTATTTATTTTCCCTATATTGCTGTGTTTTGACATCCAACAATACAGTATACTTATACAAGTAAGTTTATGTATGTACATATCACGGGTCTATTACACACATCTGTATAAAACAACATATTTCTTAAACAACTATTGTATTTGACTGCGATTGGCGTAACATAATAAGCAACACAGAAAATGTTAATACTGCAACTGAAAACTTTACTTCACAATATTTAAAGCTTGTACGCGAATGTATACCAGAAAAATCGGTCACTATCCGGCCCAAGGACAAACCATGGTTTGACTCCACGCTGAGAAAAACCATTAGAATACGCAACCGGCTTCGAAACAAAGCATTAAAAACAAAGAATGAATCTGCTTGGTTAAATTATCGTAAACTTAGAAACAAATTTAACAACATGAAAAAACATGCACTTTGTAATTATTATGATAGTATTGACCTTCAATTGTCGGACGCGAGCTCGAATAATAATAACAAATTATACTGGAAGTTAATTAAAGACGCTTTTTATGCAAAACCAAAGAAAGACATTCCACCGATGCAATATACGTCTGATACGGGTGAATTTAATATTGCTTTTACCGATACAGAAAAAGTTGATGTATTAAACAAATATTTTTCATCTGTTTCAAACGTTGATGACACTTTAAATCAACTACCACAATTGTATCACATATGTAATGACAGAATGAACAATGTAACTATTGAGGAGCAAGAAGTTATTGATATAATAAAAATACTCCCTGTTAACAAAGCCATAGGTCCCGATGCAATAAGTCACAAAATGTTAAAATCAACTTTACAATCTGTCGCCAAACCACTATGTTTGTTATTCAACAAATCTTTGACTGAAAATGTGTATCCAAATAATTGGAAAATTGCTCATGTATTACCACTGTTTAAAAAGGACGATCCTTCTGTAGCAACAAACTACAGACCTGTATCACTCTTGAGCTGTGTTAGTAAAATTATGGAAAGAATTATATTCAAACATGTCTACAATTATTTTATTAAAAACAATTTATTTTATAAATATCAAGCTGGTTTTTTGCCTGGCCATTCAACTTTATATCAGTTACTAGAAACATATCACAGTATTGTTAAAAATATAGATGAAGGGAAATTTTGTTGTATGGTTTTTTGTGATTTGTCAAAAGCTTTTGACAGAGTGTGGCATAGAGGTCTACTTTTTAAATTACAAACATATGGTATATGTGGCAATATTTTTAATTGGTTTGAAAGCTACTTATGTAATCGTAAACAAAAAGTTATGTATAAGGATATGTTATCCTCCTGTAGAGGAGTCAAATCTGGTGTACCACAGGGTTTAGTTCTTGGCCCTCTTCTATTTTTGATTTATGTTAACGATGTGTCAGAAAATATGCTTTCACTGTGTAGACTGTTCGCTGATGATAACTCTTTACAATCTTCTTCATACAATGTTGCAAATATTGAATATGTCCTGAATCATGATCTAAAAGTTCTAGAAAACTGGTCATCCAATTGGCTGTTAAAATTTAATCCATCCAAAACAAAAGCAATATTTTTTACACTTAAAACAAATTTTTACTTCCCCAAACTCCAATTCCAAAATAGTCGATTAGAATATGTTTCATCACACAAACACCTGGGATTACTTTTTGTCAGAACCTTTGCTGGTCTGAGTATATCGATAATATTGTTAAAAATGCATACCAAAGATTAGGCCTATTGAAGAAGCTCAAATTTAGCATAGGTAGAAATACTTTATAAAAAATGTACATGACTTTTATTCGACCTTTAATTGAATACTGCTCGGTTGTCTGGGATGGTTGTTCGTTTCAAGATGTAGAAAAATTAGAAAAAGTTCAACTCTATGCAGCAAGAATCATCACTGGCTTACCCATATTATCTTCAAGAGTCCCTTTATTTAGAAACAGGTTGGATGCCTCTCTCAGAGAGACGAAAACTAGCAAAATTGAGCACAATGTATAAGATTCATAATAATTTGGTACCGGACTATTTAAAAAATATTTTTCCTTCTACCAGGTCTTTAGAATCTAATTACAATACACGCAATCGAGAAGACTATACTATTCCAAAATGTAGACTAGAAATATTCAAGAAATCGTTTGTTCCTGACACGATCAATAAATGGAATAGTTTAAGTTTAATCACCAGAAATAAATCCTCGTTTACAAGTTTCAAAAGCAGTATTCAATTAAACCAAACTAAACCTCCGTCCTATTTTTGCTTCGGCAAGAGACGACTTAACATTATACACACAAAACTTAGACATAACTGTATCTTAAACTTCGACCTTTTCAGAAGAAATATTATTGAAAGCCCTGATTGCCAATGTGGATTACCAGAAGATTCTTATCATTTGTTTTTTGGATGCAAGAAATATACCAATGCACGAAATGAACTGTTTTCAAACCTTTTAAATTTGAATCAAATTAACATTATTAATTGTCATTTACTTTTGTGGGGAGATGAATCTCTGACTGTCAATTTAAACCAACGTATTTTTTTAGCTGTTCAAAGATTTATCAGAGATTGTGGCAGATTCTCGTAATTTCAGTCTTACTGCCTAGACCAAATTCAATTCAAACAGAACTGTTTATAAATACATGTACGTTTGTTCAATAATTTAACCAATTTAATAATATCCATTTCTATGTACTTTCTATTCTAAACTACTACACAGTTGTAAATTGTTATACTTGGTAAGAACCTTGTAAGTTGTTAGAACTTGTGTTCGAACCATTTGTATATGTTTATACAATAAAATATGTTCAAACCAACCTATTGTATTTTAAACAATTTCAAGAGATGATTTTCAGCTAGATAAATAGAGCAAATTCAGATCGAATTGATTTCTGATATCTACACACTACATTAAAAAATGTTATATAGGAAAACGCAGAATAAAGATGTATTAAAACAATCAGGCACTATGGATAAAACAAGCCCGAGCTGGTTTCTCCTATCACCAATAAGCAAGTTACATAACGTCATGTATAAAAATGGTTTGCATAGGTTAACGTTTGATTAAAAACTCTTAGTTATCTAATATTCTGATATGTGAAGAAAGTGAAAAGATCTTAACCATCCCTACATAACAAAGCATGGTGAAATCTTAGGAGGGTGGAAAACAAGACATAAGTTTCATAACTCTGTACATAGTTTGAATTTGATTTGGTGAGTTTAATTTGTCAAAAAGAAGTCTTATTATTGAAATGCAGACTATATCAGCCTTTCAACAATAATTGCACTTTATTTGGTTATTTTCTAGAAATATAATTGTGAACTATGTAAATGAGATTATTTTCTACAGAAGTGATCTCTTATTAGAGGGTCATTCCACCTAAAAGGGTCACGATTTTAGTCAAAATTTATTTTACCGTTTTTAACATGAACAATGCTTTTGTTTGGTATTCTAATATTCAACCAAAATTTGACTGTCAGTCATCGAGTTAAAAGCAAGATGTATATGGAGCTCACATTCTTTTTTATGTAAACAAAGCCCAGATTATTGTTTACATATTGAATGTTGAAAATAAAATTCCAGGTTAAGACCTAAAATGAATGTGACAAATGCTAGGAACTGTTAATAAATGTTCAAAAAGAGTTTGCAGATAGAATAATAAAAAGAATCAGCTTGAAAAGGAACTTTTACCGGGTATTAAACCAATGTATGTTTACATAACAAAACATTATGAGCTCTGTATCTTGCTTATTACTCTACGACGGACAATGAAATTCCGGTTCAACATTAGAAACGCTTTACTAAAGCATTGTAGACAATAACAATAGAAAAATAAATTTGGACTAAAATCGTGGCCATTTCGTTCATTTCAATTAGATTGTAATTTTGTTTCATAAGCTATAAAGTTGTCAATTACATGTAAAATAGCCACGAATTTCACATTACAGGTAAAATCGCAGTAATGGTCATTATATCATATGCAACTCAAAATAACTCAAAGTTGTTTACATGCAATGGAGATTTTAACTCATGAATTGCGAATTCGATTTCATAGGCACTATCTGTCGTAAACAGTTTAAATTTACAAGTTTTTCTTTATTCCGTTTTGTTGAACATTTTAAGCTATCATGGGTAGCTTTATGAATTCTTCGATTCCTTTAACATGTGCTAATGTTCACTATTTTACTTATTTTATTATTTACAATTTGAGTGAAAGTAAGAGAAGTTAGTGGCATAATGCAGGTCACGATCCCGAGGAACCTGCGATCAAATCTTCTCCCCTACCTTGAAACAGTATAGTTCATAATAAGACATGAATTATAATTGTTCTCTTTGCATATTTGCAAAATAATTTTAAAGACTGTAATAAAAGACAACAGCTTAAAACCAACTGTCGTTTTTGGTCATGGCTTATTTATTAAAATTGAACACACATTTTAACAACCGACCTGCCACCCACTTGGTGAGCAGGTATATAGCTGCACAATAAATCAATCAATCATCAAATCAACAATCAAAATTTTCAATCAATAAGTACAAATCAATCACATCAGCAATAGGATTGTTCAATCAATCAAATTCGATCAATCAAATTCGATCAATCAATCAAATTATTTGATCGATCAATATAAATCAATGACAGTAATAGGATTATTCAATCAATTAATCAATCAATCAATCCAAAATCAATCAATATCAATAATTATTGTCAATTAATGAACTGAGTCAATAAATTATCAATGGATAGTGGATAAATAGCACTTTGCTTAAAGCGGGTTAATGGCTCGGTTAGGTAGACCCTGGGAGCAGTTGACCATCTATTCTAAAACTTTGAGCAGGCCCTGGGAAAAGTTGCCTACATCAAAGACCTGAGAAACCCTGCCATGTTGCACATTCCGACAAACAAACTGCTTTCCTAGAGTTTAAATAACCAATTTCATGGTTACCACTATTGGGGCACAAGAAGAAGTGGATACGAAAATAAGCCATTACGATAATGGGTATCGTGGTAGTTGTTTGTAGGCACTGATCACAAAATGAATTCCACGGTGAAAATTATTGTCTTGGTAGTTGGCGATAGTAAGTCACATGTTGACTCTGTTCCAGTGTGAATTGAATCCAATGATGAAACTGGTTGTAATGGTAGTTGGTAATAGCAAAACATGTGTTCACACCGAACACGAGGTGAAGCCCGGAATAAAACAGGAAAATTGGTAGTTGATAATAGCAAGTCTGGCCTGAATTGTTGACTCTATTTCCTTAAAAGCCACCCGGCAAATCTCTCGGCGCTCGATGTACGATACGGAATCAACCGGTGTTTGCAGAGTGCTTTAGAACAATTAGAATTATTTTATGTAGGGAGATATGCGTTTTTTATTCGTTTGCTAATCGTTATGTAGAAGCATAGATAACTCGCAAAAATCCCTTTTTTACACTGTATAAGTGTTTTAATATGATTAACATGAGTTCCCATTTCTTTTCTAAACATTTAGATCATGCAATTTAAGATTGTGCAATAGATTTATTTATTAATAAGTTATTAATGTAAACAATGTAATTTCCTATGACAAAATTCGGTATAATCTGTATGTTTAAGTCAAAATTTTTTGTGCATCGCAGTTTCATTTTATTTATAGTTTATTATGTAATTTACCATGGGTTTACCCTCTTAGGATTGTCTAAAGAAGTAGACATAGTCTCCAAAATGATAGGGCAAACCAAATATACACCCACACCGTGTGAGACAAGAGGATAACAACATGAAGGCATGATGAATTTAAGAAATCACACACTGACACATCTGCTTGAATTTCTATTTTCTTTCTGCTTAAATTCTATTTTTTTTTTTACTCTTTTTTACAATCTATAAAGCTTTAAACATAACGTCTGAATAAATGTGCAATCAAATGAATTGACGTTGATTTTAATAATTTTGCACCACTGAATTCTTTTTGATGTTTCATTATTGGATAACACATGGGACACAGTTTTATTTCACTAATCCCTATTTTATGCTGTCATCCCTTTCTATCTCGCCAACTGTTCACATCCGCCATTGTTTAACATCATATCAACAATGTATATATAAAAAAACTAACAGACCATTTACTTCCAGATGAAACATTTCTTGATGTGATTTCAAGTAGGTATATTTGCTTTATCTCTAGAATCTGAGTATCCTGATAGGTAAAAAATAAATTCAATGCTTTTTTAGGGTTTAAAGATGAAGATCATAGTAGTTTTAGTGCTTTTTCTGGATGTTTGTGTTTTGAGGATTCATCCACGTAAGTATCAATATAGTGTTTCCTTTTTCTTTAGTTTCGGTTTATACTTGAAAAACAGATAAATGTGCATTTTTGAAACCTCAAGGGTTAACCGTCTTCTTTGAAAATTCCTTCTAATCAGCACCATATCAAAGCTAAATAAATAAGATAAAACTAATTCTCCCAATAAGAAAAAAATGATGGCCTTATCAACAACTAAACAAGACATTTTCGTTATAACTCAAAGCATCATTCAAATTTATTGATTTTTTTTCTATATGAAGACTGTTTAGATAAGGTTTGGAAATATAGACCTGAAAATTATTTGATTCTTTATTAATATAATATTTAGGACAGGCTAGTTTTTTCCACAACAATTTTCTTATGGCCCCTTATTTACCTATAAATGATGAATCATAACAAACTTAAAAACCCAATCTACAGATAACAATTTGTTGTATATCGGGATTTTTTCATACCATTAAATGAACATAGTTTAAAGACTGAGGAATTCATGAAAATCAATTAAAGAAAACGTGCAACATAAATATTTTGGGACAGAATACAGTGCATCTCGATGTAAGTCCCCCGGCTTTAGATCATCTGTGGAAATTACAGGCTCCTAATAACCGCCAGTATGTCATAAACCTAATAGAAAAAAAAAATTAATATGAATACTTTATAATGTCTTTGTATAAGGTTCTGTAATTAAAAACCCAGCGTAAACGAATTTTTTAATGTGTTGTAAAAAATAGTGAAATAATTTTTAATATGGCATATTAAACACATATCGTTTGTTATTCCAGGCCCCAACCGCACCTTCAGGAGGAAGTGTGTTTAATACATCACAAGGAAATGGCTTCATCTATCCGTGAATGTAAAAATTCCTTATATTCTGAACACGATTTTTTTTTTAACGCGAGTACTTAATTCTGCGATTCAACAGTTTTGCATCAAATCGCAAGAATATAAAATAGTGAACACCAAATGTTTTTTATCATAGTTTTTTTAGTTTACATCTCTTGTAAATATAAAAGATCCGCGAGATGTGTTTTTCGCGATCTTACGCCGATATTAATTCCTCTCGTTTTATTAGGAATTTGCAGTACCATTTTCCACTAGCATGAACTGCCTCTTTACATTATTTGAATGACAATGTTATAGACTAGACAACTGATTTCAGATCTATTATTTTACCACTCCCAGTTGCCTTTTTTTCTACAACGTCCTTTAAAAGTATCGTCTGATTAAATCTTTTGTTTCTCCAAATGGCATTGTTTGCATTTTCCCTAAGAAACGTTTCTTGAATAAAATGTTTGGTAAAATGCTTTTTCCAAGATAAGTCTACATAAACTTTCAAATATGGGAAAAAAGAGTTTGTTGGATATGTGGCATCTGTTATTGTCTCCTGTAACAAATCATGATTGGAGAAACCAGTCACGTGTAAATTGGCATACACATGAATATCAACCCACAATAAGAGTTTCGTACTCTCAATGTTTAATTGTCTATAGAATGATGCATACAGCAGAAATAATGAAAGAAAAACTTTAATTGCAAAATAAATAATCGCATCATTTTAATAGAATGTAATAACACATGTATATGACTGAATAATATCAACCAAATATCTTTGATTGACAATCATATAATTATCACATTTATTTACAACACAATGATAGGAAATAATGTATATAGGGGAGAGTGGACAAAAATGTTTTCTAAACAAAAATTTTTAACTAACAGCATATTTATTCTCACATACATACTGGGATGCCCTAGTTCTAGATTCATACTTTCAACATGGGACACACAACGATAACACAGGACAGAAACGTTTAAATGACACACGTATAATTGATATTGTAATGTACAAATATCGACATTGCACAAATGTTGTTTCATAATTCTATTCAAGGTATTTACGGATTAGCCTGAGAAACGTTAACTACTACAGATAAATACATAGATGATAATTTTTTTTAGATTGTATCGTTCTGGAAACGTCTTTGTGTCTGGGTTTGTTATTCGGACAGAAATTTGGAAGCTTAAACAATCTTTAAATTGGTTCTTTGATGTACCCAGTTATAAATGCATGAAAACAACTTCCCGTTCATCCAATGAACGGGATTAACAAAAAAGATGATGAGTTTAACTTTGCACCATAACCTTACAGATGAGAATTCTTCCCATTTTCACATTCAATCCTTTGATCCACTAGATTCTCTTTTAATTCATAACCCAATTGGCACAACTGATGAGAAACTACACCAGGAAAACTCTTTATTTTTTTTTTAACCAAATAGCCCGTTTCGTTGCATTAATCGTGCCCACCACGGAACTTGTTGCTGAGATGGGCCTTGGGCAACAGACTAAATACATTTTCTAAATCTATTTTTGTCATCAGTCTTCGATCTGCTCCTTTATCGCGGCGGAGGAGTCCGTAAGGTGTAGTGAAATGCCGGAAAGGACCTGTTACTACAGTCCCGTTTCCGCTTCCGAAAAATAATGGGGACCACATGATGGATCTCCTTGGATCAGGAAGCTCAGCATCTAGTGTGATCGCAATATGGAATAGTTACGTTGGGGACTTTATCACGAAGGGCGTGTTCAAAACTGATAAAAAATGAAAAGAAAAATAAATCATTATCTTAGTATCGGTAATTATAGATTATAATGTAAGAAACGTTGAGGTTGCGTGATTTTAAATCATTTGCATTATGACAGATATGATAGGATAAAAACCCAGTTATGGCACTCCAAATTCACAAAAATGACCTAAACATAGTTTCACAGTTGATAAACTATGTTACTGTTTACTATAGTTAACGAACCGTAAACTATAGTTAACGATTCGTTAACTATAGTGTTCATCTGTAAAACTATATTTAACGGTTGTAAACTGTAGTTTACGAATACAAATCTAAGTTTTTCTGTCTGTAAATAAACGTTAACAACAGATTTTGCATATAAATCGATTCACATCTGTAAACTATAGTTTACATTCGTTAACTATAATTAAGAGTTGTTAATTAGAGTTTCACAATTTATTAGATAAACTATGTTTTGTAATCGCAAATTGTTGTTTTCAGTGTTAATCATAGTTTTACATTTCTGAAACATAGTAGATTGCCTTAGGTATGGTTAACAGATGTGAAAAATAGATTAACGCCGTTAACTAAAGTTTTCTGTCCGTAAACTATAGTTTACAGCCGTTAAACCTAGTTTATTGACTTGAAATTAGGATTAGCTCATTTTTGTAAATTTGGCGTGCCATACCCAGTAAGGTCACAAAACTTTGCCCCTAAGACAACATTGCTTTCATTTTTTGTTTCCTATCAATAATTTGTAGAATCATTGCATTGATTTATGTCCATTAACAGGGTCGTGACAAATACTGATACTTTCCGGAACCCGTGAAGGCGTTAACTGTTAACTAGATGAGCCAAATATTTCCGAAGTTTTTATTTTCTCGAATAACTTTACTCTTGATTAGAATTCCATCAGAAGATAAAAGGCGCTAGCGCAAGTTGCGATATCTATGTTTGCTCTGTTAAGATATATTCATGAAGAAGACCAGATGACCAATATCTTTTTCCAATAAATAACTCTTTTTAAAGTCGATATATATATATATATATATATATATATATATATATATATATATATATATATATATATATATATATATATATATATATAAGTTGATTAGTTTAGAGTTAGAGTCTACTTAGACAATTTCAGGGGAAACTCTATCGCAGAATTAGATTCAAAAGCATAATGACGGAACAAAACGAACAGAGAAGCACAAGGAGTTAAATTTAACCGTGATCCGTGAATGGACTAAACACGACAACACTTTTTTATTATAATAAAGTGAAACAGTGAAGAAAATTCATTTGTACAATTGAAAATACGATTGAAGTTTGGTGGATTAGTGCAACTTTCGTCGAAGTCACAGAGCGGTTGGAAATTTGAAAACAAAGCGATTGAAAGCTGAGTTAGAGTCTACTGAGGCCTTTTCAGATGAAATTCTATCGCAGAGTCAGATTCAAGAGCACGATGATTTTCCTCGGACATTTTAGAGACAAGCTATTCTAATTTCTTGTACGGAACAAAACGGACAGAGAAGCAGAAGGCGTTAAATTTGACCGTGAATGGACTAAACATGAAAGGTCTGTGATATTTCGTTTGCGATTTTGACCCCGAGACTTATTCAGAAATGAACTATAACTGATTTAACTACATGTACTTTGACAAATTGCGATTGTCATTTTCAAGAACGCTTTGTTACGATGTCGATCCATAAACATTATTTTACGTGAATCTTAAGCTATGATCATTTATCCCCGCAATTAATGTTATATATAGCAAAAAGAATGAATGAATAAAACTTTGTATAACAAAATACATATAATTTTTTTCTTTATGCCTAAATCATATTTTCATTACGATATTAGGTGTGTTTTAGCGCAAGTCGGTTAGTGAGTACGTAGAAAAAGTAGTGACCTACATGTAGATTATTCATGCGCTACTTTGACCTCTTGACCCAAACTGCTGTTATGAAGGAATAACAGTTGATTGCGCAAACAGTGTTATCTAAGGGAAAACATTTGCAAGTGTATATCTATCTATCTATCTATCTATCTATCTATCTATCTATCTATCTATCTATCTGACTTTGGGCAACTTACATTGTAAAGTAATGCATTACATTACCATTACTTCATGAATTTGGGCATTAAATTACTATTACCATTACTTAATTTTCATGAAGTAATGCATTACGTTACCATTACATGAGTAAAGTAATGCATTACCATTACCATTACTTTGTGAAAAGTCAATAATAAGTTTTAAAAAAGTAATTTAAAAGCTAAATAAAGAATTCTTTTGTAAATGTTTCATGTATAAAACACGGTTTAACATATTTACAGGTTCATGTTCACTATCAGGTTCAAATTTAATGACTTTTACAAGATTGTTGTTGCCCTTTATGACCATCAAAGTTTCAAAGGTTTCATATTTTAACTGCATCATGTCGGGTTTCAAGAGAGAGAGAGAGAGAGAGAGAGAGAGAGAGAGAGAGAGAGAGAGAAATTATTTTCAAATGAGTTATAAAACTGGAAGTATTTTTAAGCTTCCAGAGATCATGGTTGGACAGCGCATTCTTTTTGCTTTTAAGGATGTATGTCTGTTCTCTATTCTAATGGAACACAGCCAAGAGAAGGGTGGGGATTGGGGGTGTTTAGCACCTCTTTAAACAATAGATTGTTTTGATACTTAGATTATCCTGGGGGCATTGTGTGTTGTTGATAAATTCTTCACAGTAAAGAATTCATTGAATGCACAACTAATTGGAGTAAATTTTTCAAATGACTTTTTAATCAAACAATTGCAAATAAAATATTTTTTTCTTTTTTAATCAAATGCAATTTCAGTTATTCAATTCATCAAAATTTTAAAAATGAACATGCATAGAAAAACATAGTAATGCAAAGTAATGCCATGTAATGCCAGCATTACACTAGATTTTAAAAAGTAATGCATTACATTACAATTACTTGTAATGCTAAATTTGTGGCATTACACATTACTATAATTACTCTGAAAACATGTAATGCATTGCGATGCATTACCATTACATTTAGCATTACCCCAAGCCTGATATATATATATATATATATATATATATATATGACAACTACCGGAAGTTTTCATCAGAAATCTCAGACAAAGCTTCAAAAACAGAGAAGCTCCTTAGACACCTCACACTCATAATTCACACGAAAGGTTATTCCATATTCAATGCTCATAGATATTATTCTTGCATAAATCTTCTTGATCTTAATTAAGATATTCCGATAATCAAGTAAAATATAATTTTCTGTTCGACTACTCTCCGTACTTTGATGATTTTCCTTATTGGCTGCTAGCTTCTACGGGCTTAGTGGCTGCTGTTGGTGGCTGCTAGCTTCAGCCTGGTTCATTTCTTACCACTAAAAGTGCGTGCTTTGTTCAGAAGTCTTGTGATAGAACACGATGGAACAGTCAGGTAAAATACCAAAATAACAAATGAATCATTTGTTGTAGTTCAACTTGGAGCAGTTTTATGCGGAGATGCGTGGAAGGTTTTTAAAAATGCTCGGAGATGAGACCTAACTACTCACCGACTGAACTTATCTACAAAACTGTGGTAATCCAGAGGACCTAAAAGGGGTAAGATATCTCAATAGTGCAATATAATTCAGTGAACACAAAGACACAGCTCACTGCTAAAATTAAAAGAAATAATGAGTGACCTTGGTTTAAGGGTTCTAATAAGTGAATACAGTTACTAAACTGATTTTGTACATTTTATGATCAATTTTTTCCACTTCACTCATGCTAGCTACGTAGCATTAGCCTTGCAAGGATCGCAACTACATTTATTCACTTCACCCATGCATGCTAACACAGCACAAGCGTTCCAAGGGATCGCAACTACATGTATGTTTATAAATACTTACCAACGTAGGTGGAAACTACCTTTTCCCAACTCTATTTTGCACTGATGTTTCTGATTACTTTGTAATGTTTTAAACAACCTGCCAGCCGTAAATCATCACTCGACAGTTATGCTAACTTCTACGACAGGTACTCGTATTGTGTATTCGCTAAAAAAAAAACAACCACAAGGTTCGAGAAAAAAATCGGGAGTTCAATTACTCCTTTCAGTTCAATTCTTGTGTCAACGATGTAAAAGTTAGTACACCAGAGCCTCTGAACAAAATGACTCCCCTATAAATAACCGTTGTAGACGTGTTCTCAGCTCTAAATATGGTTCCTGAAATTCTTTGTGATGCAACAATTGCACATTCAACAGGGTCATTGGAATAAAATTCATACAAATAGTCACTGTTTCTTATTTAATATTCTATTTATATTTTATGTCTTGAAGAAGTTTTGTAAATTGTTTTGCCAATTTAGATAGGTCGGCATATAATTAATTGTTCTACTAAAATCTCGAAATACCTTCGTTCGGCGTCATCAAATCTCATTAGCAGATTGGCTGCGACATTGTGAGGTAGAATTGTCACAGCCCTGCAGATCCTTGCTTATTTTATACATCCGAATTTACAATTCTTTTTCGGGAGAGTTTCTCTTTGTCTTCCCTTCATTTTTCGCTGTATCAACATTGTGGACAGTGTTAATAATATCATGAAAAGTCCATCAAAACAATTCACCAACCAAAGGCGGTATATCACTCTTTCATCGGAAATACTGGTATATTTATTTAAATACAAACTAAATAAAACATTGATTATTTCGGTTGAACTAAGTGATTAAAAATAAAAGTATTTCCTTTTTTGGTAACAACAATAGTAATTAGGGGGCGGGGCTTGAAGATTTTGACGAGTAATAGTATCTAGATTGGAATGATATTCATTCTGGCGTTAAAACTGCACGAAAAAGTTTAATTTTACAGTTTAATAAGTGTTAATTCGGTATTTGATAAGATACTTATCTAGTCATTTAAAGATTGTCCTTTGACAATACAATAAAACAAAAAAAAAAATATATCAATATGGAAGCAAGCTTGTAGTTAATAAACAATTTCTGTTGGTTGTTCTCAAAACTTGGCCTTCAAGGAGTTTCAAATATATTGAAATTCTATGAAATTGAAATTGGTTGCATATTACTTTGACTTGAAATTGGACATTATTGCTCAGGTTAGTAATGTTGCCTATGGGTCTCTTATTTATTGTATCCAATAATATAATAGAGATTCAAATTTTGTCTGTTAACTGTATGTCAATATGCAAAACTTGATCCTAAGCAATGTAATATATTTCAAAAATATTTCAAAAGGAGATATTTTCCAAATATCTATTTATTTCCCTACATTGCTGTGTTTTGACATCCAACAATACAGTATAATTATACAAGCAGGTTTATGTATGTACATATCACAGGTCTATTACATACATCTGTATAAAACAACAAATTTCTTAAACAGCTCTTGTATATGTAGACAATTTCAAGTGATGATTTTCAGCTAGAGGAATATAGCAAGTTTTCATTGCTAGTAACCACATAATAAATTTCTAATATCTATACATTAAAAAAAGTTATGTTGGAAAACACAAGATAAAGATGTATTAAAACAATCAGGCACAATGGATAAAGCAAGCACTAATCCCGAGCTGGTTTTTCCTATTACCAATAAGCCAGTTACATAACTTCATGTATAAAAATGGTTTGCATAGGTTTAGAATTTTTATTAACATTTGATTAAAAACTCTTAGTGATCTAATATTCTGATATGTGAAGAAGTGAAAAGATCTTTACCATCCCTACGTAACAAAGCATGGTGAAATCTTAGATGGGTGGTAGTTTCATAACTCTGACCACAGTTTAAATTTTGATTTGGTGAGTGTAATTTGTCATAAAGAAGTCTTACTATTGAAATGCAGATGGTGTTAACTTTCTCTGAAGGGTAAAATTCAACAGTAATTGCCTGTTTACCCTGATTACTATCTAGAAGTATATTCGGGAACAATGTAAGTGAAAATCACATATTTTATCAGAGAGACCTTAAACCTTCAATACTTTCAACAAGTCAATCAATGGCCTGCAATCCCTCCATCAACACTTCAGCTATTTGTAATAAGATATAACAAAGGACTACAGTACAGAAAAATTACAATGTACAGTGAAGTTCATAAAAATTAAATTAAACAGTGAAAAATATTTAAGGGCTCTAAATGCTTTCTTAAAAATGCAACATGCTGACTTTAACAAATATGTAAATAACAAGAAAAATATTCCTTTGAGTTTTCTCCATTTTCTTTCTTTCTAACAATTTATCACACAAGTGAAAACCAATGGAGAGGAAAGCCCCATTCAATATGACTCCCCTAAATGCACGGCTATTGGCACTACCAATCCAACAGTGTAGAACCTACAACAATGGACACCTTACAGAAAATTTGTCCTCAACTTCACTGTTCTGAGCAGTATGTAAGATACATATATCTATAAATATATAACAATCAGATGTCCACACACACCCACACATGATATCACATAGATATTCAATTATATTCGATACAACTGGGTCATTTTTCAAGAGCCTGATACGTTATTTTATCGATGATTGAAAAAGTGCATATGGAAGTATATTTAGTTACAAATAATGGGAGATAATTGATCAATATATTGATTTCTGTGGCAAGACAACTATTACAACTAAAAACTCTAATGGCACTGGTTAAAGGGAGATTTACAACCTCAAATATTAAGGGGAACACCACAATTATACAGGTTTAGAAAGATCTGTTAGAGGAAAGTTTTTCACACTGAAATATGTAAAAACAATTGCATGACATTGTGCTTATAGATTCTATGTTCTTAAGATGATTAACAAACTTTGACAATGTGCAATTTTATCTGTTAAATATAACGTGATGAAAGTCAATAATATTTTTTTCTAAGAAAATGCAAATCCCTTGCATACAATTAGACACTACTACATACATGTTCATTGTTTGAAAAAATTATATCCGACATCAATAACATATAAATAGAAAACAAAATCATATATTAAATAAACAACAAACATTAGGTGTTCAATCTATCAAGCCAAACAGCAAAAACACTTGATCCCCAATAGCCCTGTCTCTTGCACAGAGATCTAAAAAAAAATTCGATTGTTTTATAAAATCTTTAGAAGCAGAACAAAATTCAGAACCCAAATCCACACACACACACACACACAGCATTTTCAATACAAGTATTTAGACTTGTTAAAACATAGTAACAAGTATGTATAAAATAATAAATTACAACAAAATCATATACTAACTGTTAACTACAAGTTTCAAACCTTTTATTCAAATACCTAACAAGAATTTCCTCATAGCAAATTTCCTTACTACTCTAAAATCTTCCCAAAAAAAATGTCCTCTCAGAAGACCTCGATCACAAGAGGTGAACATCAGTAGGACAGCCATGACTACAGCCAAACATTAACACCAAAAAGCATTGCGTAACCTCAACATCAAGCTTCTGACTCCGGTTCTATATCCTCAGTGTCAAAGCTATCACTGATTGGCTGCTGCATAGATTCCACAGTCAGTTTTTCCATTGGCTGAGACAAGTCACCTGACTCCATGGCATCTTCTGACTCGTCAGCAGCAGTAAGCACCAAGTATTTGCCATCAGGAGACAGTGGGAGGTTGTGCAAACTGTCTTCTTCATCCTCTGGGGCGTCCTCAAGCTGCTGGATGTTCTGGAGGAGGATGCTTTTCTCCCTCGTCTTCACCTGTTGGATCTTCTCCATCGCTTTCTTTTCCTGTGATCAGAAACAAACATGTCATCATTCCCTAAACTCAAAGTAGACCCCATGACCATCAACCGAGAATAGACTACAGTCAAAATAGTGTTTGAAACACATTTCTATGATTTAACAAAATTTTTGTGGTGGATTTGCAAGGGTAAATAGAAAACAAAGTGACCTTGAATTATTTACGATTTATGCAAATCATAGAATTAAAGATATAATTGTTACTTAATCAAGTCCAGTCTTAGTTGATGATCTAATAGCCAAGTGGAATAATAGCTCCCAATCATGACCAAGATATGTTATTATATAAACTTTATGGTTATGAGTAGATAGTTAAATGTCAAGAAAACAAGTTCCAGTATGATAATATGGATTCATTATCAATGAATTAAAATTGTCCAATAAAAAATAGATTGTGTGTATTAGTAAACGGAATTATATAGATAAACATATTGAATATAACTATATGCATTTATTGTTGTTCTGAAGCATGAAGCAGATTTGAGGTTTTTTTGGTCTTGTTTAGTTGGAGGCTAGAGGGATTACATGGTGTTTTGTGCAAATTCATGCCTGGATTCTGTTAAATTCATTAAATAATAATATGATACAAGCTTTTTTCATATACCCCATATAAGTAATATAAATAACATGCATTCTTGGATACAATAAAAATATACTTTGATGGTTATACATATACAAGTAAAAAGCCTATGTTATCTGTTTATCCTAATTGCTTCCATTGACAATACAATGCATGCCAAAAATAACATCCAGCATGCAGACTGAGAAATGGTCTCTACAGAAATGATGTTCCCTCTTGTTACAAAATGACAAACATGCTGCAGCGATTAATTGATGTACATTGTACTCATTCAAAACAAATACAAGAGACTTCCATTTGTAAAAGAACAATTTGATACATGAACCAATTTCATTTGATACATTTAAACCATGCAACGTTTCTTTTAAATTGATTTAAATAATATCTTTGGACATTTTATTATCTTATTTTTAACATTAAAAAATACTATCACTTTATTTATAGGAAGAGGCGTAAAGCTTTGACTTAATGTTCTGGCAAGCACTGGTCTTTTAAAGAAAATGAAAAAATGCTGCAAAGCATTTAGATTTGATTTTGATGCATTGTAGATGTCAATATAGATGTGTTCACAGCTCCCAGTATACTGTACATGTGGCATAGAGATATAAACAAAGTACAGGGGTTAGACAACATCCCATTCCCTCTTCTAATGCTTGCTTTCCACAAATACCTGGATGTACACAGTCTGACAATAAATCAGCACATCAGAAACTATAGTACAGCCAACTGTTAGAGTGAGTTTATCATTAAATGACATCAAAAACTAGTCAATATGACATTATTAATTTTCCATTATTTGAATGTTGTGAACAAGAATAATTAACACTACAGCCAGTTCTGTCAATTAATCTACATTACATTGAAATATATCTCTGCCTGAAATTTTGCATATAACTTATTTACTAGTATATAAGATTAAAAATAAGAAGATCATGCACTAAAACTACAGATACATTCAATTCCATTTGTTATTTTATAAAATTAAATAAAATGTCTGGCATTCCATTATCCTACTCAGAAAAAATGACAAATTATCAGACAATATTTCAGACAGTATATGTAATTATGCAAAATCCTAATTTGCAATTTTTTTTAATATCAAAACAATGCTTTATGCTCAGTGGTAACATTTTGGAGTAAGATATATTCTGGTTGTGAATAACCATGAAAGCCTGGGCAGGGGACATAACTGCTGTGCTCGGTTTGATATGCTGCTTTCTAGGTATTTATGTAAAACAAATACTTGCCTTCCCTACACCTGGTGGTAACTTACGTTGCTGAAATTCATAACAGGAAAGGCATAGAGATATTACATGAACTCTTATAATTACAGGAAAGGCATAAAGATATTACATCAACTCTTACAAGAAAGGTATAGAGATATTACATCAACCCTTACAGGAGAGGCATAGTGATATTACATGTACTCTTACAGGAAAGGCATAGAGATATTAGATGAACTCTTACAGGAAAGGTATAAAGATATTACATTAACTCTTACAGGAAAGGCATTGAGATATTACATGAACTCTTACGGGAGAGGATTAGAGATATAACACAAACTCTTACAGGAAAGACATAGATATATTACATCAACTTTTACAGGAGAGGCATTGAGATATTAAATCAACTCTTACAGGAAAGGTATAGATAAATTACATTAACTCTCACAGGAGAGGCATTGAGATATTATATCAACTCTTACAGGAAAGGTATAGATATATTACATTAACTCTTACAATAGAGGCATTGAGATATTACATGAACTCTTACAGGAAAGGCATAGAGATATTACATGAACTCTTACAGGACAGGTATACTCTTACAGGAGAGGCATAGAGATATTACATGAACTCTAACATGAAAGGCATAGAGATATTACATGAACTCTTACAGGAAAGGCATAGAGATATTACATTAACTCTTACAGGAGAGGCATAGAGATATTACATGAATTCTAAAAGGAAAGGCATAGAGATATTACATGAACTCTTACAGGAAAGGCATAGAGATACTACATGAACTCTTACAAGAGAGGTATAGAGATATTTCATCAATTCTAACAGGAAAGGCATCGATATATTACATCAATTCTAACAGGAAATGCATAGAGATATTACATCAACTCTCACTAGTAATCATAGACTGGTGCTTATCATAAATAATAATAAATAGAAATGTTTTCCATCAATAGGTATTTTGTTAGGTATCATCAAGGAAAATTAAGAAGATATTCCTTATGTTATTGGTACATAACTGCTTTAAGTTTATTATTTTTGGTCAATTTATTGAAAATTTAGAACAGATAAACTGAATTTGTATGCTTTACCCTGATTGTACTGAAATATATTTAAAAAGTTTATTGTGCAGATGAAAATGCAGATTACTAAGTAAAATCTTAAATCAGAAGATTTACTCAGTAAATTCCATGTTCATTTATGTGTAGCCACATAAAAGCAGGACATAAGACCAGAGTGAAACCACAGATGACAATGTGATAAACATACATGTACTAAGATAAACACGAATAGCCGAAACCTGATACAACATTCACTCTGTACGTACAGACAGAATTCAAGAACAGGATAAGATATCGCAATATTTTTCGTGGAAATTTTAACTATGTCAATAATTTTTTCTTTAAAGGAGAAGTAAATGTCACTTGCTTTTACGTTATTTAGTCATAAGATTCATCGATAAGTACATATGTAATACCTTAACAAACAGCTTACAGTAACACCCTAACCACCCATATATTTACCATACAAAATAAATTATATAAACAGTCAATGCATTACCAAATTATTGCTCTTACAAATGATTTACTAAAATTGGAACTTTTCATTGTCATTCTATCTAGTTTATAAAATTTTAACACACAGTTAGAAATATCAAACATAATATTATCCATCAAAATAGTTGAGTTTGGCCACACCAACACTATCATACTATGTCAGATATATACTTATTAGAGTTTAAATGCACAAGATCACAATAATAACCCAAACTTCAAAATCATGATTATGATAGCATTAATCAAAATCTGAAAATGATGTCCGTTTTACCATTAATGCTTGAAAGGCAAGTTTCGTTGCAGTTCCTATTGCCTGACAAATCTGGAAAAAATATAAAAATTTACTTTGAAAATGTACAGTACTGAAAAATATTGAATTCATTAAATACTCATAAATACCTTGATTAGAATAAAGTAGTACAATAAGAGCTCTAAAGGCAATTAAACATGATTGTTATAGTATTTAATGCACTGTAAAATAATCAAGGAACAGGGTGAAACAATACCTCCTCCGCAGAAATGTTGCACTCAAACACATGGCAGGAGAAAGTGGAGTTGGTAGCTCCTGGGGGCTTGGTCCGTGTGATGAACCCAAACAGTCTGTGGATAGAATAGATGTTCATGTACATACACGTACTACAGACTTTAAGTCATGCAACTGATAATTGTAAGGGGGGGGGTGTCATGTTCTAAACAGACTTTACTTCCTTTGTGCATTTACATACATACATGTACATGTTTGAAGGGCGCCCATATTTTCAATTCAATAGCCTTGTACATAATTGGAAAATCTTGACATTTAATATGACAGTGTACAAATAAGATGACATTTAAGATGGCATGTGACGAAAAAAGACAACAGATTAAAACCAAATTCAGGATTCAGAATAAAAAAAAAATATTTTAACATGAAAAACAGTTTACAAATTTAATTTAAAACTTCATGACATGTTTCATTATATTGAAACCAGAGACTCACCTTGTGTTTTCGGGGTGTGCTGCCCAAAATGAGATGTCTGCCAGAGCAAACGTGGTGCGGAGTGTGTTGGTGGCAGGGTCTATCAACCTGAAACACATTTTAATTTGAGAGCGTTAGAAACAGAGTCAGAGATGCATGGATGCTCCTAAAATTCAAACAAGTTCTAGTCACTAGAAAGATACAAAGACATTGTGCTGTGTGGAGTCCGAAGTAGCTTGCGGACAAAAACACTAACTAGAACAACAGCCAAATGTAATATGTTTACAGTACCTCATAGAATCTAGATTAAACTGTGTCACTTGACACACATGTAAACAGATGTATGTGGTGATCTGTGGTTGATTTATCTCATAATACATGTAATTACTGATATACTATACATGGCCACTTTGATGTAAAGTGATCTGTGGTTGATTTACCTCATACTTTCTAGATGTAACTATACATAGATATTTTGTTATGATGTGTGGGTATTTGTGGTTAGTTTATCTCAATCATAAACTCTAGATGTAACTGAGTAACTATACATAAATATTGTGTTCTGATGTGTGGAGATTCGTGGTTGGTTTATCTCATACAGTCATGACATAACTGTGTTATTTTACATAAATACATACATACAAACATGTATTAAAACAGCCTTGTGGTTGGTTTACCTCATGCACTCGCTGGAGACCACTAGTCTGGACTCCGTCATCTTAAACACATTGTGAATGGCTCGCGCCGCCATAATTTGTCTCATCGTTTCATGCACCAGTCTCTCTCCTACAACCATAGAATAGCCCTCTATCATTTGTACACAATAGAAAAATGCTAATAAAAGAGTATACAAAATGTTTAAAAGCTTATGAAAAAGGAGGAACAACTCTATGATGTTTACTTTTACAAACACGTCTTTAATGCCATATAATGGACACTGAAAAAGTTCAACCACCGACTTGTCAAACCATAAAATTGATTCTTTTTTATATCTGATGTCAACAGTGTCAAACTAATAATTTTGTATATATCAATTTGCTTTACATACTTTGTACATACAAAAGTCAACAAAAAAAGCCAAATAACCACACACTATAGATTTGTAAAAAAAAAAAAATGAAAATTTTTATGAGCTTTCAAAAAATATTCTGTAACAGAAAAAAATGCCATGAAATAGCAGGAGTATTTTACCTCTGTCTGTTGTTACTTCCATAGAACCCAGAAACCTGACGACAAAACTCTCCACAAAAGTTGAGTCATCAATGGCCGAGTCCAGGTTATCCAGAACCTCATTGGCTGACTGATCAAACGGGTTGATTCTTCTGTTACAACAAAAATACATATACATCAACATAGTTCAAAAGAAAATTCTACTTGCAAGCATTTTTGTTATTTATTTACATATGTTTCAACTCATCTACAAAAATACTCCATTTCAGAAAATGCTATTGTACAGTGTACATGTATTTAATCCGAAGAAGAAATTCATAATGAAACGACATAAATAAAATTAATTTGATTTTATACAAATGTAACCTTTAATAATAAGGCAAAGTGTAGACTGAAGTCTATAATCCTCTAAAAACTACTATCTACTGTATGTTGTATTTTAATGTTTGCTCCCAAAAGAACCATTTAATACATGTTGATTTTAACCAAAGTATAATCATATCTTACATGAATTGTATAACTCTACAATAAAGACGAGCACAATATCTAAGATAGTGTATGTCTTTAACACTTATTAAGCTTCTACAGTACATGTATCTGCATGAGGAAGAAGTTCAAACTAAAATAGACTAGGATCTTTTCTTATGAAGATAACAAATGAATCTAGCTTTACAACAACTCAAAGTAACTTGCTCATTTTCTTTATTTTGTAAATAAACCAAAAAATTCAATTTGAATTTAAAAATTTAAAAAACATAAAACAAAGCTTCAAGGTCAACTTTTTAGTCATGCGATATTTGAAGCATGTACAACACAAACTGGTGTAATATTTCTTACGGTTCTGGGCTGAAAGAAATAGTACAACACTTGAATCTCAAAATATTCATCATAAATTTAAGAAACAATGGTTATATACCCCTTGAAAATAAAGACTGGATATCCAAATTACTATCATAAACAACATTTTTGCATTTGTGATATCCATGCAGGCAGTTTAAAAATCTTAGAAGTTCCACTTATATAAAGATGTATGTACAATTGATATTCTCTATGTCATTTAGCCATTGATTTATGCCTGGTAGAGTTACCTCTCTTATCAGAGTGTCTATGAACCGTAATACTTGTCATCACTGAACATAAAACCTAGCCTGGTTTTATGGCATGAACAAATAATTCCATTTAAAAAAAGAAATTTGTTGGATATTCTTAAAGGAAAAGACAACTTAAACTCTTGATTACAGTGCTTTTTTCCACTTCAAGTACTGCTTATAGAAATACTATTTATAAAAAATGTAAGTGTGAAAATAAAGAAGTGCAGGAAAATATTTTGTAGAGTATTCTTATGAAACATTAGTTTTGAATTTGCTAAAACAGAACCTATGGTATGTACTAAAATAATATTTATATCAATTGAAAAAAACATCACTAATTGTAAATTCAATACAGCTGCAGAACTGTCTCCACGATCTGTAGACAACATTGCCAAATTACAACTGAATTGTTACAACTGTTCATAGAAAAGAATGAAAAACTTGGAGTACAATAAAAGTCAATTGAGTTAAAGTTTGCATGTTTTATCATTTTAATGAAAATATTCAAAATCTAAAGTTTCAATATGGATATATTTTGGAAAAGAAATATCAAATTAATAGAGAAAATGAGATTAAGGTAAAAAGTGAGCCAGGACATCTAATATCTGCTGAAAATTTTTTTCATACAACAGCTGAAAAAGAGATTGTGATGAAAAGTGAGGGCATACATTAACTTTTATGATCCCAGATCAAGTATCTCATACCACAGCTAACAGATCATGAGCTTCAGTTCTGCAACTAAAATGGAGACATGATACAGGCATTTAGACATGCTTTGGACACTAACTTTGGGGGGCCTGGCAAGCTGGGTGCAACTCCTCCATTCTGGCTGGTGGGGGTCAACAAATCAAACTGAATGGGTGCGTCAGCCACGAAGGAACTGGAGGGGGTGGGGGCAGGGGTCTTAGGAACCGCCCCCGTACTTGACATGCTGTGAAGAGGTAAGAAATACACACCAAAAACATAACAAAATGACAAAGTAAACACAGTCACACAAAAATAATACATGAACGAATGAATCTTGGTGTCTGATTTCTATATATGAAAAGAAAGTATTGCTTTTTATACTATCTACTGCTAAGAAGATACTTTGAAACAAATTCAAAGCCTCAAACTTTATAAAAAAAAAAAAAAAAAATACATGCACTGTCAAAACTGTTTGATACTTATATTAAGTGCTTTAATAGAACTTTTCTAAAGAAAGTTTTCAACTTGCTTTCCTTTGCATACAGTGTATATATTAATAAGACATAATTACTGATGTTCGATGAAATATTATTAATTTACCCTACATGTATATGAATGAACTTTACTTTCATTCAATGACATGTATTTAAAATTTCAATATACAGTCTGTACATGTCAATATATCTAATAAAATATAAACTTTTCTACGAAGTGTTATTTATAAATATTGATCATTCTTCGTAGATACAATGTACATATCAATATCACTGATGTAAATTAACAAGTGCTGTGGTTCCAATAAACACCGACGGAAGTGTAATGCTTCAGAGATCAGTATAAAACTCATGCTACTGAAGTAACAACATGTACATGGATAGTCTCATGCAGTCTATATGGATTATATCTACACTCCAGATACCTGCTGATGCTGGCCTGATCCGGACTGACTGATCCAGACCCTGGTTTGGACATACTGCTAGAACTGGATGTTCTCTCCTGGAAATAAAATCAAATTAATCTATAAAGACTTGATAGGACTTGTAGTTTAGATAACTCTGTCACTAATGAAATCCAACTTAATTACCAGTATTTACTGTTAACATTGATGCAGCTTCATGCTTTTTACCTAATTTGATCATTTCCAATCAATTCTTTTACCCATTTCTTTCTCTTATAAATAACTCTTGCACTTCCTTTAATTTCTGTTACTCCACACATTAATTCCCTCTTTAAAATTTATCCCTCTTATCATCTACATGCATGTTCTTTAAGAGTGTCTTTCATATAGTCTAAGAGAATATGTCATTGAGTAACAATTCAGACCTCTTACACAATGCCTAGTATTTTCAGCCCCATTCATACGATAACAGATGCCAGAAATAACATAAGTTTGTATAATGTGAACCAGTAAGCTGACCTTGGATTTGGCCTGTGAACCTCCTCCTTTCCCTTTGACATATCCACTCTCTCTCACTATGTTATTCAGGGTACAGATCCACTACAAAACAACAACCATGTCAAAATGGTATTTAGTCATAATACATGTATTACAAACTTTTTCCAATTTAATCCATCAAATCATGATATTTACATTTGCAAATATGCTTCCTTATATGAACATAAAGAAAAGCAAAAACGTTCAATTCTGTGTAAACTTTTTCAGGACGTCACAATGATTACCGCAAGCGATTATCGCTTGATGGTTGCATTATTGCAAACATTAAAAGCAATTGCTCCTCTGATGATAAAATTGACAATTTTAAAACAAATATACATTGAGTAACTTTTCCATTACCTCATCTTTTTCTCTTTCGTTCTCAGCTTGCAGCACTACATTTCTAAAAAAAAATAAAATAATAAATGATTTTTATCAACCACAAAAAAATTCCATCTTTTAATAATAAACGGCATCTATTTTGTAAAGTCATTTTGAAATTGAAGTTCAGTGTCATATCTATTTTATTTTCCTTGTATGTTACCTTTTATTTTTGGGTGATACTATTTGAAAGACGAATCGTCTGTCATCTGATTCATGTGGTTCAGCCAACACACCTGGTTCATTCAAATCCAAGACTAAACTTCCCGCCAACTGAAAAGTTCCATGAAATAAAAATATCTTAATATTAAAGATGTAAAATACAAGTTACAATATGTACCCCTGTATTTAAAACAGAGAGATTTGCCATAAAATAACTATATATACAACTATACATGGTCTATTGCTTATTAAACACATATTCCCCAGATACAACAATGAACATGACAATTTAGTACATTTGTATGTAGTGTCTGGAAGTAAAATGAATCTATGAAGTTAAAACATCACAGAATTTGACAAATAAATCCCAGGATACCAATTAATAACAGTATTATAACATACTACTAGTATTGTAGTATACATAATACATAACATACTAGTATTGTTCCAAATAGGACTGAATGAAGAAGTCATAGACAGCGCCGTAAAGACCAATCCAAAAAATGGGCATCACTAGCAGTATCTTGATTATTATTTGAAACTAATGGTATATCAAGGAAGATGTTTCTAAGCTCTTTTGTCAATACTGGTAATTTACATTTTGTTTAATTTCATAGAACTGTCCTCTTGGATGGTCATTTTTGACAATAATTATTGTTCATTATATATTTCTTCAGTTTGTTCATGACTAATACAGAAATATTGAAAATGAATTCGAAAGTGTTTTTAAATTTGTGAAAAAAAATCTACCCTTAATTTTGAAAAGCAATGAAGTTTTCTAAAACCAACAGATAAAAAATTATAGTTATACATCATTGTTTATACAAATATGTCCATGCAGTTACTTATTAAATGATAATTCTAATTCACTAATACAGAATCAAATAATCTATATATATTCTCTCACAAAATGTACATTAATTCAATACATATTTGCATATGTTACTTTTATCTAATTTGCATCCCACAAATGGTTCTCTGTATTTATCACACTATGACAGAAATGCAACCTAAAGTGACTCCAGCATGTTTTAGCCTTTTTTCCCCCCTCATTTATAAAGTAATATGAAAAGGTCTCTCAACAGTCAAACAAAAGTTTATTTATGATTTAAATTTTATGTCAATTTTAATCAGCTAGTACATAAAAGTTCAAGAGACTGATTATGAACATAGATAAAATGGACATTCCAACACCAACAACAAAGGATGGATGATATACAAGTCAACACAAACAGAAATCTGTGCATGGAATCAGTGTGGCAATGCAGAGGTGAACTGAACATAATGATAATATATTTCACATTGGTGTGCGACAAGGAGAAGTTTGCAGGGCATTGCATTTGATGTTAATAGCTTACTTTTTTTGTATTAGTAGAAATGACCTGTAAGTAGGAATAGTTTAAGAATACTTCAAGCATAGGTAACAACTTTACATTATTTAATCAAGAAGCCATAGTCACCAAACTATAAACTATGTTTTTACCAGAATAGCCATGCAAGCATAAATGAGTTTTTAAGTTGTGAAGATGATCAGGATATGTTTGTCAAAACAATCTGATTTATCAAAAGCAAGATTACGTTCAACAGTTAAGCTACTGAGAACATTTTCTAGTCCTTCAACTTTGACCTTGACCTTAAAGATAACAAGGTGGTCATCATTGTGTAGTTCAAAAGAAGAGTAAGGATATATAGATAGACGAACACAATTTACCTATTAATCTACTCAAACTTTATATATGAAAACTACAAAATTTAAAGGGAGTTAAAGAGGGTCCATTACTTTAAATTACTGACCATATGACATTGATCAATGAACTACCACATTGTAATCATGTTTTCATTTGGGTTTTTTTTTAATATACCCTTAATTCACAACATATGTACTGCACTGTCTGCAAATTCTCAACAGTCAAACAAAAGTTTATTTATGATTTAAATTTTCCTTTCACAAGCAGTGTAAAGTTTTGTTTCCCCTTTTATTACTGTACAGTGAGTACATGTACTAATGTTGATAGTTCTACACAGCAGTGATTTCTACGGTGTAGTGTTAGCATTACCTCATCTCTGGCCTGGCTCATTAAATTTCCTCCCACTGTGAAGAAAAAACATCGCTCCCATTTTGTGGCTATCAGCTGTTTGCTGTAAAACATTGAAAAAAATCTATCATAAGAGAGAAGATGCATACCTGTAAGAATTAAAAGTTTACAGGTACTTCATGTATTCAAATATCTCTCTTTAAAAGTAAAAAAACAGCTGCTATGCTACATAAAACATAGTTACAATAAAAATATACATAAAAAATCAGAAGATAAATCATAATTATTTTTAACAGTATATTTGTTTTATTGGAAATATTCTTCTTTCATAAATCTATGGTAAACTTGTAAATGACATGTAATGTCAAAAATATATAATGTTAAAACTCATTGCTATTTACCCGTCTAAAAACGAATACAGTGTGTGTGTGTGTGTGTGTGTGTGTGTGTATATATATATATATATATATATATATATATATATATATACAGTGTATATATAAGATCAGATTTTGAAAGATAATATTAACCTAATGCAACAAAATGCACAGACACAAATTCTTATAATCTATATATAATTATATATGTACACAGAGAAAGAGAAAAAATGCTGGTTCAATACCAATCAAAAATTAAAAATCACAATGCTAATAGCAGCAATAATTATCTGCCTCAGTAGTTCAAATTCATGCACATGATGCAACACGTACAATTCACTTTGACAGTGCATTATATAAATACACATCTAAAAATAGTAACAGCAAGATCAAGTTACAGATGTTAGGAAATAAGCAAAGAATACACTCTCTGTGTCCATAAGTAGATACATGTAACAGCAAGAAGATAAAATGCCACTCAAAACTTAGTTTCACTGCAAGCAAAGAACAACTGAATCCCCAGAGAGACAGTGTTAATAGAGGGTCTACAGAAGATGCTGTTACATGTACTGCAATGACTGCAGCTATACACTCAGTGAACTTTATATAGAGACTTGTGATTTAGCCTTTACAATGCTCCTACTGCAACCTCTATGACTAATGAGTGAATTATCAGACAGTCTTGTTATAATCTAATTAAAATTAGACTTGTAAAATTGCTCCTCTGGGATACGCTGTACAAGATCTAATAACATCCTTAAGAGGTCACCTCAGAGCAACCTTTTAAGAATGAATGAATACTGTATCAAGGGTTTTTTTTCGCCAGTGTTATTTTCACCCTTCTACACTTGTAAACGGTTTCACAAGTGTCTTAAATTTGCCCAAACACAGTCGTGTAAAAATGTGTCTCATTACAATTCACCCAGGCTTAAATTTGCCCGCAGACAACTAGGGCGAAAATAAAACGATGGCGAATATTTCCCTGTTTAAAGTATAACAAGTATTCCTTTATAAGGAATGATCAGCATGTGATATTAGTTGTTAGCAGGAAATGTTTTATTGCTCTGCCAAAAGTACAACATGCATTCAATAGGATAAATCGTGCTGTTTTGTTGCTTTCCGCACTAACTTTGCCATGACTTTGTTTACTACACTAGATACCTCAGGCAATTTGGTTCATTGATGAATGAGAAACATGTCCAAACTACCAGTCAAGATTTTGACAGCGGTGATTTCATTGGCTAATTAAAGAGGTGGTTCTGAGGTGACCCCTTTTGGAATATTGTTAGATCTTGTATATTGTATCATAGAGAAGCAATATTATAAGTCTTATTTTAATTAGATCGGTCTTGTTTTTAAAGTCTGCCAATGGAGTGGTGTAAACAAGCTTACCCAATCGGGCCAGGCACGTGAAAATGTTTTCCTCTAGAAACCAGAGGAAAGGTCTTGTTAGTAAAATAATTAAGGTACTAATTTAATTGCTAACTAGACTGGCATATGAAAGTTGCCAAATTATTCCTGCTGTATCCTAAGCAAATGTTTCTATTCAAACTAAAGAGAATTACAATATACAAAGTCTTTCTTGTAAAAATTTGTATCATATCTACATTAATTTACCTATTATTAATAAAAAGGACATTATTATCAACTTGGACAAGACTTGGATTATTTGGAAGCTTGTTTATCCTGAAATTCATTATATAAAAGCAATTATTGTTTTGCCGAGAAATTCTATCAGTATAAGCAAAAATAATTAATAAATTTCATACAGCTTTCCTGTGCAAGTTACATGGTATTTATTAATGAATTGGTGTTTATGGTATTTTTTTAAAGAATATATTCAGGTATATAACATTATATACAGATCAGAGATCAATATAAAGTGGAGAGAGGACTACAAAACTAATTCCTGCAAAAGTAATTTGTATTTACATGAAGTATATATGCCCTGATCTATTTGAAATTTTAGCAAACAATGCATTTTGCTGCTTCGCACCATTTGTTCATCATAAGTAAATGTACATGCACGTCGAAATGAAATGAACAGCAGTCAACTGGCAATTGAAGTTTTTCAAAACAAGAACCAATTCTAATGATCATCTCCTGACATTGGAAATGTCTGAAAGTTAATGCATTTTAACTTCATTCTAATGATTACAATTACTGTGAGTTCTCTACATCATTATGACACAATCTACTGAAAATCAAACTTGATCATTAAAAATCTTTTTCAAATTCAAAGAACAATTTCCTTTTTTTACACTAAATATGCCAGTAACTTTTAATGATTCTAATTAATATCTGGATATTTGCACGTTAACTCTAACAAGATGCTAAGGGATATATACATCTGTGTGCAGTTAAATAACACTCAAATATCAAGATACACATCATATAAATACACCACAAAGAACACCACTTTCTGACCTGCGTAAAAAGAGGTAGCCAGCCTTTTGCGTCAGTGTCGTGTTTGGGGGGATGTACGGCATGTCAACCATTGGCTCCGCGTGGTACAGATGAGCACTCTGTTGTTCCAGTGTGTCGATTAATTCCACCGTTTTCTTGGTCTCCGTCTGAAGTTCCTGTTGAACTCTGCAATGACAATCTGACAGTTGTATATATCAGTCTGCTAATTGTAACCCAGTTAATATTGACTTAACAATTGGTCACGTAGGATGATGTGAAATATAAAATATTCAAAGATTGTCAATTTTCAGAAAATCTCACAGCTAATCAGATACAAGTATCTTCAATCAGAAAGTTGATTGAGTTAAATGAAAAAAGTACCTCATCTTAAAAAAAAGGCATGATCATAAAAGTGTTGGGGTGAAGAGGCATGAAAGTAAATTTACAGACCATTTCAAGTAATTCTTCATATACAATGAAGTAGAACTTGACTTTAAAAAATAATGGTAATTTCAGTGATTCTATGACATCACGTCTGATTAATGGCATTATACCATATGGTATACATGGAAATATCCCTCCCCCCAATTTTATTTTCACCACTTTTTCCCTCATTGTCAGCAAGCAAATTTAAGAGTGGGCTAATTGTAAACAATTTTTATATATTATCTGTGTTAATAAGAAAGAGCATCTATTTCTAACTGTGTCTGGGCCAATTCAAGATGGGGCAAAATCGTTTGTGAGTGAAGAAGGGCGAAATAAACACTGGGTGAATATAACTGAAAACAGTATCTAAAATCATTGAAACATTTATCTTGAGTTACCCTTGAACACTGGTTGAGATGTTGTTCAAGAAGTCCTCAATTTCCTTCTTTCCCACGGCATCTTGGCCCATCTGGAAGAAAGCCCTCTGGGCATGAAGGTAGCCCATAACGGGCTCCAGCAGTGAGCATTTCCTCTTGTACTGTAGAGCATTTAGACTGGAGTAGTAATGGAGGGAAGTCTACAACAGAAGAAACTCTCTGTACAGATAATTAATTCAAATTCCTCGGTATATCAATCAATCTTTAGCAACAAATGAAAAGGTGACCACAAAGTGAGAAAAGACATTTTTCACCAATAAGATTTGTCATTATATATTTTATTTCTTTTATAGGTAAAACATCTTTCAATAAAATCTCTTTAGTTATAATTTTGATTGCAAATTCAAATGCCAGAGAACTCTTCTTTCTTAATTTCATATTCACAAAAATTTATCATCTAATAAATTGATCAAACTTCAAGTAAAATTTCTTGAATTCTACTGACAGACTAATGATCACAAAGGATCTTTATTCATGGAACAACAACTTTATTCTTTCATCAATAAGTGACATAAGTAATTCATTTACAAGTAAATGTACTTTTTTGTATACTATATGCAATTTTGCTTAAAGTGTGGTGTTCTTTAGAATAAAAAATATTCCCGCAATCAAAGTCTTGACTGTATAAGCATGTACATGTACCTGGTGAAACTTCTTCCTCATGAGATAGAGTTCTTCATTGTATTCTGACTTCTGTCTCTCACTCTCCTTCTTCTTGGGTAATCTCATATACCGATTCATTGCACTGTCATGTTCTACAAAGGAGACAAATCTCAGGGAAAATATCTTAAGAGAAGGTGACAGAAAAGAAATAGCTTAATAATACAACACTACATGTAACAACAAGTTTAACTAATAAAAGAACTAAAGGGTAGCAATATATTTGTTCATTTTTTCAGAGAGTTTTAATTTTACTTCATGAAGTAGCAAGCATTTATTCTACATTTACATTGCAAGAATTTCTGATGTCACACCTTTACACCTACATGTAGCTTGAGTCCTCAGTGTACTTTATACTAAGTACTGTAAAATCATCATTGTTCGTGGGGGACCGATGTTCGTGGCTTTCGTGGGTAACCCTTGCCCACGAATTTACATCCCCACAAACCTGTACACAATCATTTGTTTAATATTTATTAAAATTATCCTGATTACACTACCAACAAAATAAGGTCCCCACAAACTAAGAAAATTTTGGCTACCCACAAACATTGAACCCCACGAATAAAAATGATTCCACAGTAACTTGAGTCCTCAGTGTACAGTGTAATTACTTACCGTTACTGGCTATTTGATACATCTCACATAGAGTTGTTACTTCTGAAATCACAAATCAAATGTCTTTGTAAATTCAGTGCATTGTTTGACAAATTTCGTCATATGTCTATGCCAGCCAATTCAAATGATGTTCAATATGAGTAAATACATACATGTATACTACTGATATCAACATAATTGTCACTCATCTTGACATTAAATTGAAAAGGTTTAAAGCATGTTGCTCCATCATGGGGAAAAGTAATAATTTAACTGCTTTAAAATTCAGTCATTTCCTCTTAGTTACATTCTAACAATGCAAAGTAAGTATATCAGACAACATATGAAATAAGTTAAAAATGCAGAACCATTCTTTAGATATTACCTTCTAGATCGGCCTGTAAGAACCTAGACAAAGGGTACATCATGGTCTCTGAGAACTGTGCAGACAGCACCTGTTGTATGGAACTCACCTTAAAGAAAAATGAAGTAAAATTAATTAATCTCACTTTTATTATACTGCTGAAAACTGTAAAAAGATAACCATTTCTCCTCCCTGAACATATGAGTGCATATCTTCTGTCATTTAGGGTATAATTATGAATGAATTTTATCTGTTTCCTTCTGTGTTCAGCTTCATATTCATTATGAAGTACTTACATCATCTAAATAGCTGCTGAACTGCTTCAGTGTGGAGCTCAGCACACTATCGTCTGACTCCAGAGGGAATTTCTGAAACATGTACATGATTACAATACAACATGTACATGATTACAATACAACATCATGTCAGTTTTTGTAATGACTCAGTCTGTCAATCAATAACAATTTAAATCAAACACAGATAATACAGCTGGGATTTTTGGAAGACCCCTCCCCAAAAGTAATAATAATTTAAATCAAAGAAAAATAATACAGGATATTTGGAAGACCCCTCCCTCAAAGTCATTTTTATCCCTCCTATCCTCCAACCAAAAAGCAAATACAATGTAATTCACTAACAGGAATAATATAGTACATGTACATGTATCTCATTACAGTACAAGGCTACTGATTTTGACTATAAGATATGAGTGTTGGATGGACGTTCCCAGTTAGATTCATACCTGTATTTCAAAATCTCTCAGGTGTTGTGACAAGGACTGTGTAGCAGCACATAACTCATTCTGAACGACAAAACATAATGAACGTTGTGTTAATTTTATTCATATCAAATTATAATATAAACAAGAGGCCCAGGGGCCACATCACTCACCTGAGCAACAATAGCCAACAAAAGCTTTAGGGTATCAAATACAAAATATCTAGAAATTTTTAGTAGAGTATATATCTTGATTTTCAAAGACTTTTCCACACTTGTTTTAGATTATCTGGCCAAATGGTTTTAGAGGAAAGATTTTTGATAAATTTTTCAATAATTCAAAATTATCTCCCCTTTTAAGAGGGCGTGGGTGGCCCTTCATTTGAACAAATTTGAATCTACTTCACCCAATAATGCTTTGTGCCAAATTTGGTTGAAATTGGCCCAGTGGTTTTGGAGAAGAAGATGAAAATGTTGAAAGTTTACAACAATGTACTTAACGACAACAGATATTGGACAAATTTTAATCAGAAAAGCTCACTTGAATGAGACTTTGGCTCAGGTGAGCTAAAAGCAGAGTCCTTGTATTAGAATGCATTGAAAGACTTAAGAAGTGTTTTTCATTATAAAATATTGTCACAAAGGAGACCATTGTGGAGTATAATAATCTACTTGGTATCACATAGAGGAATATACCACTCAGTCTCTTTTCCCATCATTCATACATAAAGTTCATCTTGTAGATGTAACAATGACAGATTTTGCCCTATTTAAATTTGATTCTATATGGCATCCAGAATCCAGAACTTAACTGAATCTACTAAAGTGTTTCTTTTGTAGTAAGAAATCCATCAACATGTATCTTAGGACAATATGCTACCATGATGATGAATTAGAAGAAATCCCGACTTGAAATTTATACACAAAGATAAAAAATGTAAGTCTAATACATGTACAATAATGTATATAGTATTTGTTCTAAGAATTCATAAAGTTCAATATGGGACTTTAAGCTTTAAAGATACCAATACTTAAATTATTTGAAGAATTTCTGTATGAGTAACTCTGCCCTAACTCTACCAGGGACTCATACGATTCGGCGGGCATCAGCAATAATACAGAACACGTACCTGTGCCTTCATGATTCTCTGACAACAGTTGTGTAGTCCTGTTGTGTACTTCTTCAGGGTCATAGCATCCTTCTCAAACACCGACAGCAAACTGCGGGTCTAAAACAGAAAAAATAGGTAGTTGTACAACCTGAGAAAGGAGTCGTGACTCAATCAATGAACACTGTGGATATTACTGGGAAAATGCCATCAGTAAGTAAATTACTTTAAAATGTTGGTCATATAAAAAACTATTAAATTCTTTGAAGTATTATAATTAACAATTAATAGATATAAACAAATTTATTCATGTGAATAGCATTTGCATTGAAATAACTATAAAGTATGATATATAAAATTGATATTTAATTAATATATTGTTGAATAACAAGGAATACATGTATTTTATCAGTCAGGGGTGAGACTGAAATCCATCATATTGAAAAATAACTGATTATTGTCATTTCTTCTAACTACCTAATGGACATATCTTTATCATTTTTGTAAATATTACTTGTTTACATCATAATTCCATTCCCAAGCTAATTCTTCCAACCCATTTACTTCATTAATGAGATATAGTACACTATCCTGCCATGGTCCCATGTGTAGAGAAACATCTTGACAAACAATTGAATCCATAACAGATTAGTGCACCATAACTAATGAGATAATTAAGTGCGCCCAGACTTACAAATTTGATAAAAAATGATGAAATACAGTCATATTTATTTTCAGAGGTCACTCTATATTTTAAAATAAACTCCAAATGTAGTTATAACTGTTTTTCATTATTTTTTTAAAAAATGATGAATTTTAGTCATTATCAAATTGTGGCATCCGCTCTGTTCTTCATGGTATGCATTCCAATTCTAACCAGATGTTTGTGAAACACTTTTGCTCCCCTCCCTTGGACATCACATTATTAAATGGGCAGTATGCATGGAAATAAAATTGACCTTTTGAACTTAAAATCAAAAGGGGTCATCTACTGGTACTATCTGAGATGCATTAACCATATCAAGTATGACATGTCTAAGCTAAAATTTCAGGATGTGCAACCTCTACAAAGAAAATAAACAGAAACGGCAAATAATTGGAATTTTCCTAAGTCCAAGGGGCATAACTCTGTCAAAAATAGCTCAATCGTACCCAAAACAAAACTTGACCTAGATATTCTTTTGATAAATCTGCATAATAAATTTCATTTCAGTCTGTGTAACCTCTGCGAAGAAAATGAACGGAAACTGTTGGTGGACCAACCAACCGACAGACAGACAGCAGCAAAGCAATATGCCCTCCCTTCTTCATAAACCTGTATGCTTTCAAACTACATAATATTTTTTTATTGTTTTGGAGGTTTACCAAGTATAAACTTGAAATTTGCATTTGCAAACACTTCAAAAGATATTTAAGCAATGTCTTCATACACACAATTTATTCTCTAGAAACATAATATAATTTACAGCAATTTAAACAGCTTTGCATTGAATTTACATCACTATCAAAATTCATATTTCAAGAAGTTGATAACTTCCAAAGATAGAATATCGTTTAGAGTTTGAAACATGCAATATAATTTAACGATAATTATTACATGAATCAGTAAATGATTAATGTCGATCACATGACAGGTCAACTGTAGCAATATGACCAGGTTTAGATCAATGATGTACTACTGTACATGTACATATGTAACTAGTCCATGGCCACACTGACAGCTAATCAAAATCAGGGACACTGGTCGATCTCTCTTTATATAGATCTATAAAAATACCGACTGTAGCACACTGGCCTATATTATCTGATATTTGTTACAAAGAGCCAAATGGTAGAGAAACTGGTGATTAATATGATTCAGAGTTCATGGGTTTGATTCCTGGTTATACCATCTTTATGTATAAATATATTTATTTACATATCTACTTTTTTGAATTAATTAAGACCTGAAAATGTTATCCACCATCTTCGCTAGCAAATTAAGGGTTGACGATCCACTCTGCTCCTCTACAACCCTTGGCAGATTTAGCCGACTAAATCAAAACTCGCGCAACGGAATCTGATTGGCTGCGAATACGTATTTTAGCTGCTCCAATTTAATTCAATTGCTAGACGACGCTGTGCTATTTCTGCAAACATTGACTAAATCTGCCAAGGGTTGTAGAGGAGCAGAGTGGATCGTAAACCCTTGGCTAGCAAAGATGGTTATCCACTGGCGTAGCTCTTTCATATAATAAAGTTCTTAAAGACATAATACTAACAGTGAAAAAAGAGACAATTTGAGACTGCTTGGATCAGGAATCAATCAAAACTATAATACTTAGATTCTCTCTATTATCAAGTGATGTACTATAGTGAGCTATGTATAGGTGTGTATTCAAATGAGAACAGTTCCTTCCTCCTTTAATAACATATAAGCCCTTGAAGACATCACAAACAAGACAGGACTTACACCACTTACAAGTTGTTCAAAATGTTATGAGGTTGTCCAAAGTTAAATGTATGTTTTAAGTTTTTGGCTAGACCAGATTCAAGACCCTTATATCTTTACAACAAGTATTTAAGGGGTAACACGTCCTATTGTGTTTCCCACATCTACATTTAACTTTTTTATTTACCCTCTCAAGCATATTTCCCCAATATCACCACACCATTTGGGATACATAGTCTGTGAGACAACAAGACAATAAATAAAGCTGTGAAATGTTCAGTGTGAAATTTAGTTACACTATATTACTAAAGACAATACCTACACTACATTACTTAAGACCATAGCTACACTCTATTACTAAAGCCCATAGCTACACTCTATTACTAAAGACCATAGCTACACTCTATTACTAAAGCCCATAGCTACACTCTATTACTAAAAACCATACTACACTATATTACTTAAAAACATTAATAAAAGAACAGAATTGGGATGAGGTTCCCATGAACATTATGAATTTTCATGTGAATTAAAGTTGGTTTACAGTATCGAGCCTGCAAATGTTTGAGAAAGCACAGAATTAAAATAATTACTTTGAGTGACCGATCTGCTAATTTCTCTTAACTGTTCTTTTTACATAAAGATGATTAATCAACACATGTACAATTGAGCACTGATGTTCACATAAGATGCAATAATTAACACATGATCATTGAAGATGTAATAACAATGATGCAAAAACATAAACAGATGAGTAACCTTGACTACATGTATTTTCTATACATGACTTGGCAAGAGATACAAACATCAACTGCTTATGAATTTTGCTCAGAAGGCAAAACTTCGTTCTATATATTTTAATGGAAAGTTTTCATATAATTTCACAAGAATTTCATGGCCATGTTAATTGGATACGAGAAATAATGACAGACCAGACAGGCTTCATAACTCTCTTGTATGGTGCGATACCAATTGTACCATCTGGCAAAGGTAATTAAACTGGTCTGAATGTGTCATTCCTCCCTCCTCAAATGATCATTACAGTGGAAGACTTCCCAGGTTCTTTCCCAAGCCAGAATTAAGTTATCAGGTTAGTTCCAGGGGTTTGTCCCAGTGAGCACCATATGTAATGGATATGGGAGAAATATAACTACAGACCAGACCTGGATTCAAACCCGGGCCTCGACCTGAATATCTAGTCTTTATTAAGTTCTAAGCTATCTGGCACCAGTATTCAAATCAGTCTGATCATCCCAATCCTTCTCTCTCTCCCCCCCCCCCCCCCCCCCCCCTTCCATTCATCTTCGCCCTGGAAGGCCATCCCAGTCTCTTTCCCTTGGAAGGAGTTAATCTGTCAGTTCAAAAACATCGGTCATGTGAGCACCAAATGTAGCAGGATGGGGAAAATATAATGACGAAACAGACCTGATTTGAACTCTAGTTAGTTGCTTCACCAACAGAGCTATCTGGTGCCAACAATCACAGCAGTCTGACCATCACTGCCATAAGAGTGATTTTACAAAATCTCTGAATATATGTGTGCCTATTTCTGCTGTGCAAATTAATATATCTAATGTTAACATGTATATGACTTTTGTAATCAATATGCCACTTAAATTGTGCCAATTTGACAGTTAGTGTCACATTATTTTCAAATTAGATTGGATTTTTAAAATTCATATGTTTATTTAGTGTAAACAAAAGATCTGCTTAAAATCAACTTGATAGATTAAACACTGCTCTCTGATACAGGACTTCTGTCAGAATGTACCCAGGCCCCGTGCCAGACTCAATCGAATTCGTCGCAGAAAAATTGAGAACGCCACTACAGAAATACCCATGCCACTAGATTCCAATGAAGGAATTCCGAATTGACTTTGCAGATCGATACCATTGGTACCTTTCGCATGGGGAAAGACCGTTGTTTGTACCCTGCACAACACCCCTCCCACTTGACTTCGACGTCGGTTTGCACGATAATTCACCCATAGTTTACCTGAGGACTGTCTTCCAAAGCATCCTCGAGATGTAGCTTCTCTATACCCATGTTTGCCAGGGAATGACGAAGTTATTTACTCAACGGCATCCAATTAACTTCAACACTACCTATATTTGTGTCTGCTAGTGATTAATGCATCGGTATAGTCCCGCACTCCAGCTGGTGTTTTGTGTCGAGCTTTCTGATTGGATAAAATTGTTTTATCGAATTGTAGTTAAAACAAAGTATGTTGTATTTTCACTACTTTCATCATTTTCAAAAAGATAAACCATAGACCTTGGAACAAATAACTAATGTAGATATTGCATTGAGTCATATGAATATAATGAATCCAGGGGCGGATCAATATTTTCGCAGCTGGAGGGGTGAGGATGTAAAAAAAAATCAGAGAACAGGGGCCATCTGGAGTCAGGACTGATACCCTCTATAGTTTTTGATGCGCACATGTGAAGCCTCAATAAGTCCCCGAATGTTAGACATTTGTAATGGATTTTTTAACAATCACTTTTAAATTAGTGTTTGAAACTCAGGTACTTCATGTAACACATTTGTATAATTCATATTGTCAATTTTATTTGAAGAAAAACGTGACTCTGATCATAAAATTCTGATCGAAATTCTTCATTCGCACAATTTTAAGGATGCCCCTAATATTGTTTAGTTTAGGCCTATACATAAAACAATTCATATATACGCATCTATTTCAATATCTTTATTAATAAGTTCATGATCATTCGGCATTTATCAATTTGATTGCAAGTCATGCATTCTTTTGTTAAACTCTTGGCAATATTATGAAAATCAATAATATTACAAAATATCGTAACTTTACTATTATCCGTAATATTATTTAGGTTGTATTGAACAGATGTTGAATTATTTATAAATTCAAATAACGGGGCTATTTCTTCTTTCTGAATCTTGATAGAGATTTTTTTTATGTATACAAATTATTTTATCTTGAAACTTGAAACGTTTTTCTTATTTTTCGGGATTTAAACTGCTTACATGAGTTCTCGGCAAAATTACGAAAATCGATAATGTTACACACTATCGTAATTTTAAAATTTTCCGAAATATTATTTAGTATGAATTGTTGATAAATTCTTTTTGATTTTTTTTCTTTCCGGAATTTTTATAATTTTTAATTTTAATTTTCTTTTACCGCTTCGCTGGAATTGTTTTCAAATGATATTTTTCATCGTAGATGATTTGATACTAAAATATTTAAAAGACAATTTTTTAAAAAGAAAATCACGATTGTGTCAGGCTGTACATGGTTGCAAAATTTACAAATTAAGGAGAAAAATTAAGAGATTGATAAATTTGATCTAGGACCGGCAATTTTAAGACGTTTATCACTCATGACTTTTATTTAATTAAAGAATGTGGGTCATTGAAAAAATGTTTAATTTATGCTTAGGCATACACGAGTTCTCGACAAAATTATGAAAAAAATAATGACTCTTTATTATTTTCCTTACTCTTACTGAATTTGTAATGAATTTTCAATTATTCAGTTTGCGATATTATTTTTCCTCTGTCGGAATTTGTATAAAGTTTTTCTTTTTCTTTTGTTTTTTTGTTTTTTGTTTTTTTTATAATTTTTTGTCAATTTACTTGAAAACGCTAAGAGGACGTTTGTAGGGCCTAATCCTTGACGGATCTATGCGATTCATAGAGGGATGCAAAAATGAACGTTGTCGATAGAGTAATGCGAAACATTGACTGTGGATGGGCACTAAAAATATTGACAGGTTGAACAATCCCACGGCCACGCATTGCTGTTTTTCATTTTTTTTGTCGGTACTTTACTCTAAAATACAGTTGCGTGCCATAAATGAGTTCGCAAAATGGCCGCCGTGTTTCTTTTATAACAAGAATAAATATATGGGTTACCCCATATCCAAGATATTCGACTTTTAAATTCCTTCGAATTTTCACTGTGCTCAGCCGATCTCTAAGTTAAAATAAATGAACTTGTTAAGAAACTGGCGTATATAGTTCATGTCCGTAGCAAATACTGCCATCAGTCTTGCGTCACCAGCAAACAGTACACACATCTGTGCTTAAACAGAGTCTACACGAGTGCGATCAGAAATATGATGCGTGTGTTGCATAACCATTCCGTCATTAAAAGAAAAGAAAAACACACACTTATACACAATAAATAATTAAAAGAGATTGTGTGATACCTAACGAACAATATTCATGAAAGTAATATAATTATTGTAATAATTTAAGCAATATTCATTAGTGAAAAAATTGTCAATCGAAGAATGACCTATATGATCGTGAAAAAGACTGAGGAGGCAGCTAGCGTAGGAATATGAATACTTCACATTTACATTTCTTGGGGAAAGATGATTTTTAAAAATAATTTTACGTTAATTTTATTTTCTTTCACATATTACATATACATCGATATTCTAAACATTTGTTATAATGTTGTATGTATAGTATGATCAAAATATCAAATGTATTTTGTGAAGTAATATTACGATTTTTCATATTGGACTGGACTGATAATTATACAATGTATTTTGAATATAATTTACTCTCATCCATATTAAAATTTCAAAATCCCATACAACCCACAAAATGAAAAAAGAAATATTTGCAAAATTATTTTGATCGTTGGTACAATGGTTTTCAAAAAACAACAAGTATACATGTTCATCACGGGTGGACACGGAAATTGAATGAATGCAATCTTTCATATCAACACGGGCTACCTATATGTTTTCTGATATAATGTTTCTATTAATAAAATATAGAAACATATACCTCCTGTGCTGAGGTTTGACCAAAGTCCTCTTTGGTTCTCACTTTCTATCCCTAGCAACTATGTTTGATTGCCCATCTTCTTGGAAAGACTCTTCCAGATTGCAGTTAGGGGATTTTCATAAATCAATATGACAGATACTCTTCAGATCCAAATGCGGGTTTTGAATCAAGATAACTGTAAAAAGAGATGTATTGCCTATATGTCATGGTTCGAACCTTAGTCCTATGCATGATTTACAAATCCAGCAAACCCAATCGAGCTAACGGGTTAACCCGTTACAGCCAAAACTAGTATAAGAGGGACATTTACTTAGTACACGTACCTCAGTGGCGTCAGAAGCAAATTGAAAGGGGGAGGGGAGGCTAGACTTATAAAAAATCTTGACTGGTTATGTCCAACTTTGCAAAAAAAAAAAAAAAAAGTAGGGGGGGGGGGGCTTCGACGCCTATGTAGCTAACGCTATACATGTATATCACAATTAATATATACATATTTTAAGAACTTCAAGTACATTTAAGCTAAAGCATACAAAAACATAAACAAAAACAAACTATTCTTACACTATACAGTATAATTATTCTTGTTGGCTTCAACATTGCGGATTCTGCATGTATTTGCGATTTTAAGATCGGTTCATGTATAAAACTGTCTGTCGCTCTAAGGCTGCCGAAACCTTTTTATTGGAATTTATTTCTCTCATTAAGAATTGTTTTCTTGCTTGTTTGTCCTACTCAGTGCAACACATTGAAATGAAAAAAAATGTGTTGTTTAATACGGAAATGATTTTGTTTGTGGTGGTTGGAAACTGGAACAGAATTATTTACTCTAAATATTTATGCCAAACTTAGATATAAACATACATTATTTTAACAAATGCAACTGCTAATGGAACCATTTTAACAGGAACTGTTGATTCAAACAGCTATGTGACCTGTCTATTTCATTGTTGGCCACTCAGCCATGGCTCTTTGAAATCAACAAGATTTGTCTGGCTTTTGAGCTAAGACTACGCAATCTATGCATATTTCACTCGAAACCAGCGTCGTTTTTAACTTGTTTTGATGCAAGAAATAGTAACTCCCTACCAAAAGTCCAAGGTCTTGTTAAAATGGTTCTAATACATGTATGTAAATACATAAGCTTTGCTTAAAATGTGCTACTTAACATTCAGTTATTGCCTACATTAAAGGAATGATGGGGTCATAACGGTCTACCACTTAAGTCACCAAAGATTATCAGAACAGTCCTAGATATACATGTATAAAGAATAATACATATGCTAATATTAGTTCTTCTCAAGCGCAGATCTGGAGGTGGTGGGGGTTGGGAGGGAGGCATGGACCCCTCCATGGAAAATTCAGATTTCTTTAATTTGCATGTAGTAAAATTCTCCTTTTACATTTTATGATAGATTTAGTTTAACAAAGAAGAAAACACGATAACAAGAAAGAAGAAAGAGGAAATAGTATAGAAAGCAACAATAACAGAAACCTTTAATAAATGAATTCTTTTTAAACGTGTTTTTCTCATATTTTTCTCTAACTGCGCTTTAGAAAAGTTTCATATATACTTAAACCAATTACGATACCCGTATGAATCTATAAGATTCATTTAAGTTTTATTAATTCAGTAATAAGTATCTTTCATCATTACATCTATATCAATGCATATTATGAAGGCAATGGAAAAGAAAAGAGATAATAATCTGATGATAATCAAAAGGAAAGCAGAGAAGTACGTTAAAATAATAATATCAATGTATTCAATAAACACAATAAAAAATGTATATATACAATAAAAAATAATCAATTTATAAAAAAAAATTGATGCATTCAATTTTTTAAAAAGATGTTTAGGTGGATAGGAATGTGTACACCAAGGTAGCTGTCTTAACTGTGGAGGCTATTCTGTAATACTACATGTACATTTGTATATACATGTATAGGAAAAATATTTCCAAAAGTCAAGCACATTTATATATAAAATTTTGTTTTACAACAACGTTCGACTACCGCGTAACAAAAGATATATATATATATATATATATATATATATATATACACACACACACACACACACACACACACACACACACATGTGCAGAGAATTTGACGTAGGTGAATATCTAAACAATAAAACGCTTTCTTTGTTGATTCATGCGGGGTATGAACCTGGTGACATTGCAGGAAAAATACATAACCTGCGTTAGCGGGTTATGTAAAAAAATTACTGCATCTTTTTTTAAACAAATTAATAAATTAATTGTAAAAAGTAAGTTAAATTCACTAAAATACTCTTAATCTACATCAGTACGTTAGCTAAAAGAAACAACAGAATCGTCTCCTATGGGAATTTGAGTCTGACATCATCATGATTATTTCGTGCAGTCCGTGATTTTTCTTAGTCGCTGTAGGTTTCGACCAATCGATAAACGGGGCGTTTAGATTTCAGTCTGGCTCTTTCTATAGAGCTATGAATTAACTATAAGTTTCCGTAAGAAATAGAGGGAATCATACTCGGTAGATGTAAATACATACAAATGCATTAATGTCACAATAACGCGTTTCCAAAAATGACAAATTTACAATGATAGAGCACCATAACATGTTGATATTGGGTCGAATTTTACCATTTGACAAAGATGTTGATAAAATTACAGGAAAGAAAAACCAAACAAGACACCTTCCTGTCTATGGAACCTTATCGTAAATTTCAAACTACTTCACAGATCTAGATTTATTTCACCCTTCATTCCAAACTTAATTAGTTTGACCATTGGACCCATTCTCCTGTCCCCACTTATATCTTTCCTGCTCGGTAACTATTCCAAAGAGTTCATAAAATACGGCATCTAAGTCGCATATATATAATTTTTTGATTCCGGTTTTTTCTTCAAACTGGCTGGGATGTAACCGCATCACTTGTTGCCTCATCGTAAGATGGCGGCTGAGTTGAGATCACCGGCTGGTTGTTTGGATCGGTCTGTGTCGTCTGCATGTCAGGTTGACTGTTTTGAGCCTCGTTCTCGCGTTGTTGTGCATTACGTTGTAGTTGACAGTTTTGAGCCTCGTTCTGACGTCGTTGTTCATAACGTCTGCGTGTCCGGCGATCATTGTCACAGCAATCCTCGTCCGTCATAATGACACAAAACCAACATCCTTGTAGAAACAGGAAATATAAGGGAAAAGTAACAACATTATTGAGAATTTAATACGTTTTCATGAGAGAGAGAGAGAGAGAGAGAGAGAGAGAGAGAGAGAGCAAACCTTGATGATTGTTTTCGCTATGTCCGTCAACATTTGTCTGATCTGAAACTATTAAAGAACCACATCACTTTTTAAGGATGTAATATTCTAGAAAATACAAGTAATATCTAAAATGTCATGACATTTTGATTAACAAAAGTGTGAGTATGACATGAATACGAGAAGGCAAGTTAGAAATATAAAATTGCATTTTTCTATAAGAAAGAGGCGAATAAAATCAATTTTCAACCTTCCAAGCAATAAGCTAAACGCCAGCGCTGGAGTGGAAGGAAAAGTTTTCCTATAGTCCTGATGAATCTATGCAAATTTACATAGCTGTGTATGCTACATTGTATTCCTAACTATTTCAATTTAACAATCCAATATTTTACGCAAAATAGTCACTGCAGGTGAAACTAACCTCAACATCGATACTTAGAAACTACAGTCCACTCTTTATGATATGAATTATGCTGTTGACCCAGAGGTCATGAATTATTGTTCAAAAGCACATACCAAGTTTGTATGATATATGTCCAAGAGTAATAAACTATTTTTATCGATAGGCAACACAGCGTGAACCGTTGTTGTCCGTCATTTGTTCCAGGAAATCTTTGGATATTTCTAACTCCTGTGAAACTATACTGAGATAATTTTTAGTCTAGCAAGAAAGACATGAGAGAATGCATCTAGATATATAAAGCCTGTAAATAGTTTTCCTTTTTACACACCATTCCCGGAGTCATCGTTACAACACCCACAGCAATCTTTATCGTCCCCGCAACAATCGTCGCAACTTCCGCAATCACAATCACAGTCGCTAAAATCACAATCTGACATCCTTATCTGAAAATACACGTGTACGATAGCAAAGTTCGCCCCAAAAATTATGTGTTAAAAATGTCATTCCATTTCTATCATTGGTTTCATTTTCCCCATCAGTTATTAAACATAATGACCAATTAATCTAAAGTCGTTCTTTCGGTGGAAAAAAAAACCTGTGCAAGAATATTTACTAGTATTCTCCAAATTTGACATATGGTATATATTTAATACATGTATAAAGAGTATAAAAAAACTTCATAAAATGCACAGTCTGTATCGTGTATAAAATTCCTTCTGACAGGTGTATGGTTACCGAAAATTTTGCGATTACACTGTATTGTGATTGTTTTCACGAATATTCACGATGCTGTTCATTAAAAGCCTTTTACGTTCTTAAAAATTAAAACCGCCTTAATATTTTTTCCAATAATGAGAACGAAATTTTGCCGCCACATGGACACTCTAGCCCTTGGCCATCTTCATATCGGAAATGTAATTACAGAAGTCTCTAAAAGTGTATCCGATGATCCAATGGAGGATACTTTCGGCCTTGTTGACAAGCAATTTACAGAGCATTAATATTTTTTTTTTTCTAATTTCGCCACATTGACATCATGATCGACATTTAGCTATGTTCATCAGAAACGTAGAGTTGCCGTCAAAAATGTATCTGATGGAGGATAGATTAAAGATCTACCTGCCTTGTTAACAAGGGGTGGAATTAATTATATTGAGTTATACGATAATAAATGTATTCAATTATATTTTTTTCAAAGCGAGAGATCGATATATAATTGAAGTAATTTTGTTTTAAATAAAGCAGAATCTACGAATTTGAATTTGATTGCTGACGCATGTAAAGTCAGAACGTGTGAGGAATTCTGTTTTTTAAAAAACAATGATAGAGAATTAATCCTAGCCTCTTTATTTCAGAATCTGTTAAGTTTTATGTCTTGCCAGAATAACAATTTCTTGCATGTATAACATTATATCGATTGGACATTAAAAACCCTTTTCTTCGTAAACAAGGTCCACCAATCTGTATGACACTGAATTTTCCATAGACCATTATCAGTTTTTCATCGGCTATTTGCGAAGACCGATGCCATGCAATTTAAGAAGGCTCGATGGTCGTGACCATTTTTAGACAATATTGATCTCCTTTAAAAGAAGAGCTCTGTGAAAAGAAATACCCAAATTTAAAAAGTAAAATGTATGGTTTATTTTCTTTACTAAATAATAGTATATAGCGAAAAAAATCATATCTTGAAATTTAAGGTAGGTCTGATGGTTAATTTGTTGACCACCCAGCCTCCTTAAAACTTAAAAAAAAATCCCAATTTCTTCGGACCACCGCTTTTATGCAGAAAAATATGGGAGGTGACTGGTTTAAACATCCATAATTTATCGAAGCATAAAAATGTAACACAGGTACTACACAACAATATGAAACAGTAGCATACTTTTTATTCAATTATGACATCAGTTTCTTTCCATACAACTTTGAATAACAAAACAGGTATTTCGAAATAACTTAGTACATTTAATACCTTGAATTAATCCGTCCACTTTACACTGTACTGTGCACTGTAATGTTGTCAATAAGTTTTCCAACTCCATGCAGTCTTGATTCCGCCAATATAAGCATCAATATAACTTTTTAATTATACTTTAGAATCATTTAGGAAGTATAGCCTATGGTCGCCCAAAGCAGATCAGATAACCCAGAACGGACAAATGCAAATCAATAGATGTGGCAAACCTAAGGAGAGTGCTGTTATAGCATACACTACATAAACTACAGTCAAGTTTGATTCCAGAACTTACCTGTTTTTATGTGAACGGTATTTATCCAGTTTCTACGGTGTGCCGTTTGACCGATCTATGTGTACATGCTTGAGTAGGTTGAAAGTGAAGCAATCCAACGGGAACTTGTAGCGCGTTCAGTCCAGACGTGGACGTTTTATTTTTCCTCAAAATCAAAGTTACTCTTAATACGTTAAATGCCATCTGAAATTGCTATCTGTTAGCTAAGTCCACGCTTCTCAGTTCATTATAATGTAACGATTATATGGAATTTTGTTTAGCCGCAGGTTAAAACCGTTATATTTACACCCATTAGATATTTTCTCATCTATTTCTTAAGAAAATCGATTGTAGATCATACAGTTCTAATCTGACAAGCCATCTACATTTTAGAATGATTAGGAAAAGCAAATTCAATCAATCACATCTAAGATAATTACTAGTTCATTTAATAATGGCTATTTTCTCCACTGAATGGCAGATACAGGTATCAGATAAACTATAATGTTTCCGGTTTAAGAAACCAAACTTTATCGAAGTGTAAGATTTAGTCTAATTAAACAATAAAATACGTTGTAACAGGTTACCATATCATAAAAGTTCCATGACAATTCAATTTTTAAATTATAAAGGTCTTAATTTAACAATTTTGGTGATTTGTGATTTGAACATATTTTATTGCATTATATATTGCAATGGGATTATATAAAAACTTAGTTCGCCCTCTCCCTACATGTTGAACAACAAATACAAAATTATTGCAAATACGTCTCAGTTTGTACTTATAAAATGATAAGTTATACTAGTACTTAGATATTTGATAGTAAAAGTTAGTTATTTAATATCAGTGTTACATGTATGCAAGGATGAACGAGATAAATATATAAAAAATAATTAAGCAAAATGTTAACAAAAATACTCAGATTTGTGACTTTTCAAATCTGCCAGTACCTTGAATATAAATTTGAACAATTGAAAAAAGGTATTCATTTTCATCCACTTTGGTATCAAAATTCAACGTCAAAGCAACGGCCATAGTCTGTCCCAAGTACTTGCTTCCATCACTTTTTGATGATTTTTAATTAAAATAAACATACCTGTCAATGAGGTGCGTACAATTCAAATCTATAAAACGGAAAACATCCAGGATTTCTTCATTAATACTTTATCTGTATTTACTCGGAGAATTTCACAGAAACAAAAACAAACATCGTACAGAGATTCAAAATGGGAAATGTTTACATCTTTTCCCCATTCAGAAGTACTCGGGACACCTCGCATAATTTTTTAACGTCATCATCCGGGGTACTTTATATCTTTTGCAACGCAAAATCCCCGTAGAATTTTTATTTTGGAATGTGTTATTAAACCTGAAGGGGTAGAGGGGGCGTTTTAAAACAGATAATTAGGACTTTTTTAATTCTATTGAGTGGATGTAGTTGGGCACAAAGGTATTTATAATTATCGAAATATTACGCAAAAAGTGGTGGAGATAGAAACTTGGGACAGAGTGTAGTATAGTTTGCTGCAATTCTTAAAGAAAGCCTTTTTGTTTATTTCTTTCTTTTATAATTGACACCAAATTAAAGTATATACCGTATTAACGTTCAGAAAATGATATAGTCTAATCATCAAGAGCCAAAGAAATTATAGTCATGTCTTGCAGTCCGCAATTTCCGTTGTTTTCAATGTTGTCATGAAACTAGATTTTTAAATATTTACATTTCCAGTGTCTTTTCAGTGAAAACACTATGTACAAATCAAAGTTGTAACATATAGCTCAATACATTCATCAGTGACTCAAATGACGTCATGTTGGGACGCAAGCGGGGTTTGCATAATTATACGAAATAAACATTACCTAAATTAAATATGTCAATAATTTATTATCTAATCGTAAAATTGCTGGAAATTATATAAACATAAGTAATAAGAAATCATTCTTTGAATATAATGAGGAGATTATATGCATTGAATGAATGTTTATTTCTCTCAAACCATATCAATGATACATTAGGTACAAAAAAAATATTTACAAATGTACCAATGCATTCCAGTTGGGACGATCAAATCTATCATTAAGGCCTTTAAGCTTTATAGGATTTGATCACACCCGACCATATTGATAACCACCTCGTAATACTCAAAGAAGGATTTCATATTCCTAAATTCATTTCAAAATAGTGCATGAAGATCTTAGTAATTATGAACTATTACTAATAAATAGTTATTTTCTGTCGTTCTTTCTTTGTTTCAATTCAAATAACAAATTCGTTTATGTAATTAATTGTAATTAAGTGCGTAACATTTTGATGATAGAAATGACGATAATATTTCAATGTTCACGGATCTGTAAAATTATGTTAATCTTTAGATTCGGCCCCAAGGAAACGATTATTTCTTAAGGTATATTACATTAGTGTCTGCTGCATACTTTTTGTACAAGGCTCATGAAAATGATAACTGGGACAATAAAAACTATTCATCTTTGAATATCATTACCTTCACGAGGACAAAAACTATCTTTGATGAACAAAATAAGTTATAGAAAATGTTGACTTTGTCGTGATTTCATTGTTGATATAAAAAGAAAACATTCACACAGCTTTATTCCTTTTCCTGTTTCACCAGGTTTCACGGCTTCAAATGACAATGGTATAGGATGTGTAATGCGGAAATTATTTCAGTTTTGAAGGAAAAAAAATGTAAACAAGATTACCTCAAGGGCCCTTCTTTCATCCGACTTCTTCCGTAAGGATGCAAATTAAAAATTTCCATTGAACAAGAACCTTTAAATGTTTACAAAATGACATATATTTGTATACTGGTGATCTTAAATACTTAGTGCAATATCGTAACTTTTCATACGGACCCACTTTTGAACTTTCTTTTATGACATGATCGTATCATTCGTTGTCACATTTGTAATGTAACATGTAATCCATGTTACATTTACATGTTACATTTGTAAATTACTAGTATGAATCGTAACCAAAAAAAAAAGGAAATGAATAAAAACAAAAACTCAGTATTATCCAAAATTTTATTAGTCAAGAAATTTAGGAAATATTCTCTAAATTAAAATTTAATTTGAAATTAGCAATTAGGTTATGGCTATTAATGAAATACATCTCCACTAAAATAATTTAAGGTCAATTAAACTTTTCTCATTGTCATCATCAAAATATGTACCGAACAATAACACATTCTGAAAATGCATGGTACTGGAATCCATTTTATTATCTTTACTTTCTATTCATATTTATTCGGATTCATACTGTTTATTCTCTAAAACCATGAAATTGTAATTAAATTGGAAGTTATAACTTTTAGATATAATCTATATTTTTTACTTAGTCAAGAGATCATTTTCTATAATTTATAAATACGGGAATGATACCATTTTTCATTTAGTATATCTTTCTTTAAAAAAAGGTGAAGACTGTCTTCCAAAATGTATTTAACAATGACTTTCACAATAAAGGTTAAGAAATCGACACAAAAGTAAACGTTATAAAGCACCTTGCATCGTTTTTGAAACAGACCCGAAGAAATCATGACAAGAAAGTCGGTTTACAAAACAAAGTGTGTGTGTGTGGGGGGGGGGGGGGGGGGGTGGGGGTGTAGTCCCAGTTGCTACGTGCCTTTTTAAAACGTCAAATTAAAAAAACCAAAAAAGTGATAATTATACATGTACGTCCTTTCCTCTACAACATAAACGTATCTTTTTTCTGAACTTTGTATCAAAATAACCGTAGATGAAAGGATTGACAATGTGATTCAGAAATACAAGTCTCGTCAGATAAATCCACACACCCATCTCAGCCTCGGTCATTGTGTGGTACGTGAAACCCTTTAACGTATACAAAAGAATTAGAATTATGAGCGGGGGTGTGTAAGAAAGCACGTACGCCAAGATCAGAACGAAAATCATTGTCGTAATCCGTCTCTGAGCGGATCTGGTTTTTGATTTTACAGTTTTCTTTTTTGTGGGTTTAAGATAATTGGCGACATTATTTTCTGCAGTATATTCAACGTTTTCTTCAGAAACATTTGGAGATGCACGTTGGTTGTCGATTGCTTCTACCACTTCTTTCGACATATTATATCCAGACTTCCCAGTCGAATTTGTCGCTGTTACATTCTGTAGTTCATTGGAATTACGGTATTGGCCTTCTTCATCAGTTTGTATTTCAGATGTCCGCGTGTCTTCATTTTCTGTCTCTGAGGCGACATTATTATCCCTTTGGACTTTATATTTGACATCTCTGACACGTAATGAGAATTTTACACGTTTAAGAACAGGAACATAGAGTCCAACAGTTACGATTAGATTGGCCACCATTAACAGAAACAAGAGACAAACGTAGATATTCATTGACATCGATGGTTCGACAGCAAATCTGCACACTTCTATAGTTATGTTGTGGTTCATAAACGTGACCTCATCTTCAAAGACTCCAGCAGTGAAGAGCAGTGGAGTGGAATAGGCAGTAGACATCAAACACACGACTCCAAATAAAACACGTTTCCAAAAATGAGTCATTTTCGGTCCAAATGGTTTACAGACAAGAAGGTATCTCTGAATTGATATAACGAGAAGAGTATGTCCTGATATTCCCGGAATAAAAATCTGTACGAAAGATAAGATTCGACATGCGGCAGTACTAGGGTAACTCAACAAAAACATATTATCCATGATGTAATATGGCGGACTGATTAAGCATCCCAGTAGATCCACTATTCCAAGCAGAGGAATAAAGTATCTCTCGCCTCTCTCCCTAATGCGGAAGAAATAAAAGAAAATGACTGCTGCGTTTCCAATGACACCAATGGAGCCACCGATTACAATGAGAATTGTGCTACTCAAGGTTATATCAGAAAACTTATCCATCAGTTGGAACTGGTTGTACGTTTCGTTGTCCATCCTGCTGAAGGTTAATGGCCCTAATATGCAAAATGTAAAAATGGACATATTTCCTTTTCTTTTGTTTCGTATTCCTTCCGTATGATCTTGTACAAGGTTAATTTTGCACCTTTATATGTATTTTTATTTACTTTCCACGGTAATAAAATCAAACTTTGAAATGTAATGAATACATTATAAAAACCATGAATACAGTTTATATAACCCTATAATAAATTTCTTCTATTTGATAACGGAACGTTTACTTGGCGATATATATGTCCAAACTTGATCCTTGTAAAAAAAATAAATATTTATTGCCGTTAATTAACAGATTGAATACAAATTAATATTGTTTTGAGTAATCAGTAATTACTTGTCTTTTCAAAATTCAACGCAAATTTCGTAAAACAACTCATACTACCGGTATTTTGAAAAAAAATCCAAACATAAAATCATATATTTTGTAACGTCCTTTTGTACGTCCCATGTTTATTTTGCAATATTTGCCAGCTTCATTAAATTGTAGGAAACCGTAAAAAGAGTAAAACTACGTGTATTTTACTGTTTAAACTACGATTATAATGTTTTTCATGGGAAAAAAGTTATGACGTGTATATTCATGTATCATTAAAATGTTAAAAATTTATTCATTGTAAAACATATGCCGAACCAAACAATTCATCAATATCATTTATTAGTACAATTAAGATTATAAACACATGGACAAAATACTCTACCCTTTACCCAAGAACCCTCACCCCCAATGATTTGGAGATACAAGTTATTATATCTTGTTGGATGTGTTTTGCCTTCCTCCTTGTTTTGATGCAGAATGTTTTATGGATAGTTTTATCTATATCTTCCTTGTCTTTGTAACAAATCAACGGGAGCTCCATTTAATTTTTTTGGCTTCTTTATGTATTAAATGTATTTGCTTCCTCTGTTAAATTCTCCCTTAAAAACCTATCAGCTGACAACAATATCTTCAATGCTAAGGCTAAGTTACGCAGCATATATCCAGTTCTAAACAATGGGCCACTGATGAAAAAGTTTGCAAGGCAAATCAATAGTCTTTTAAATTAATCACAACACATTATATGATCATATCTAAAAGCTTAAACACATTATGAATATATAAAGGGTTAATTAGAAGAATCTAATATTGGAATAACCCTGCCTTACACACAGTTTTAAATAAGATTATTTCTCGGAAAACCTCTTTTATGAAATGCTTCGGAACTAATCGTCAATTGTGTGAAATGCACTTTCACAATACAAATAAAATGTACCCCAGAACAAGATAGATTTTATCGGAACTAATTCTATTAAGTATTTTTAATTAATTTATTACGATGGTGAAAACTAATAAAAACTTACATTTTTCGTTTATCAATTAGATTTGAATAAGATTCAGCTTTGTTTGTCTGTTTTACATGTAGTGTAAGATTAAAATTAGAAAATCATACACAGAGAAAAAATACCCAATCCGCCCCCCCCCCCAAAAAAAATAAAACCCACGGTAGTTCTCAATTAAATGATGCTGTAAGCGTTCAAAGAATGATATTCAGAATTATTCATCATAACAGATAAATGAAATGCTAGATATGGAAGTTACTAGTATCTAAATTATAAATGATATGATTTATAAAATATATATGAAAATACAAGCTAAGACATTGTGCGACGTCGTTAAAAATATATGGAACATTGACATTTGCTGATTAATTCTGTATATCATGTTGTGAGCATAAACAACATCCACAAATATGAAATAATGGAAATATACAAACACAAAAGATGTCAAAGGCTTCACACTTTGTACCCAAACATTGAACTTTATCATTCAGTTTTTTCTTTTAAAACACATGGAAAGCTGCTTTTTGAACTTTGTATCAAAAAATCCGTATATAAAAGGATTGACGATGTGATTCATAAACACAAGTCGAGTCAGAAAGAACCAAACAGCCATTTCATTCCTGGTCATAGTGTGAAATGTAAAGTTTTCACGTGTATACAGTAGAACGAGTATGATAAGCGGAGGTGTGAACGACAGCATGTAGGCAACAATAAGATAAAAAAACATCATCGAAACTCGTCTCTGTGCAGATCCAGCTTTAGACTTTGTAGATTTGATGCATTTTGCAGATTGTGGGTAATCGGCATTATTACTTGCACCACGTTCTTCAACATCATGGTTATTTGAAGTTTCGACTTGTTCATTTGATATGTCACAAGTTTCAAATCTCACCTGTTTTGGCGAGATTGGCGCTTCCACTTTTCTTTTTAGTCCATGCAATTCAACACAATTTCTTGGTTTTTGAGCATCACCATTTTCTATATCAGATGTATGTGTTGCTTGAGATGTTTCTGTCTGCAGAGTATGGTTGCTATCTCGGTGGATTTCATATGTACCTGTTCTTGAGCGAAATGAGATTTTAACCTGCCTTAGTACAGGAATATAGAGGCCAGCAGTAGTAATCAAATTTGAAACCATTATCAGAAACAAGATTGTGGTGTATATTCTCATTGATAGAGATCGTTTTCCAGAAAATTTGCAAACTTCCGTTGTAATATTGTGGTTCATATAAATCACACTGTCCTCGTATGCGCCAGCTGTAGCCAAAAGTGGTGCGGAATAAGCTAAAGAAACCATACAAACAACGCCAAAGAAGACTCGTTTCCACCAATTTGTCATTTTCGGTCCAAACGGTTTGCAGACTAGAAGGTATCTCTGAATAGATATAAGAAGGAGCGTATGTGCCGACATTCCCGGAATACAAACCTGTAGGAACGAAAGCATTCGACAAGAAGCAGTGCTTGGGTAATTAAACATGTATTCATTATCCATTATATAATAGGGAGGACTTGTTAAGCATCCTAGCAAATCAACGATTCCAAGCAGAGGTATGTAATATCGCTCGCCTCTCTCCTTAATCCGGAATAAGTAGAAAAATATGATGGTTGTGTTTCCAATAACTCCAATTACAGCTCCGATGATGATGAGAATGGTGCTGCTAAGAGCGAAATCAGAATATCTGTTCAGATATTGGAAGTGGTAGTATGTATCGTTGTCCATCGTGCTGAAGTTTTCCAATCAAACAAGCTCCAATGTGCGTTTCAAGGTAATTTTCTTCATACGTCGAAGGCTTTCGTTAAATATTTTTTCCTTATCTTTTGATAGTTAAAATATAGTCACCGATATGATATTATTTATCTCAAAATGTATGCAAACAACTATGTACTCACTATGTAAGTTGCCATACTTCAATGAGTTTTGTAGTATAAACAACTTCCATCTGTAATTGAATACAAAGTCGTCGTAAACTTTAAGAAAAGATAAAGGGACTTACATACATGGATCTGTTTATCATATTGATTTTTAATGTATAATCCAATGAAAGGATAACAAAAGTTATATTCATTATAAAAAATAGTAAAGTTTATTACGAAACATTTTCTTATTTAGCAAAAACGTGTGTTTAACTACCCTGGAGAAAAATATTCTAAACTAGAAACGAGCTCATTGCAAGCAACGACTAGGTCTTCCGTCGCAGCTGCGTCATACTTGTGACGTAATTCAAAATTGATACCTGAAGTGTGTTCAGCAGAGAGAGAGAGAGAGAGAGAGAGAGAGAGAGAGAGAGAGAGAGAGAGAGAGAGAGATGGAGAGAGATAGAGAGAGAGCGTTCGCGAGCGCTCGCCAAAATTTGTGATGTGGGTATAGGGAATTTTGGCAACGCTAGCGGGCGCTCGCTCTGTTGAACACGCCTCTGGCCATGATACAATATAAGATGTATTATAATAAACCCTTGGTAAAAAAGACAAATGCTTTCGATATACATAAGATTTTGTTTCATGATAATTTCTTTGTGAAATGCAATTTCTCTCAAGTCATATGTATCAAAGTTAATTGATATACTATCCATATGTTGTATTGATATATTCCTAATAAAGCATAAAACTAATTAGGCTAATACATGTATTTTTAGTTCTAGATTGGATTAAATTATCTAGGGCAAAGGACTCTTGGCTTTTAGGGTTTAGTAAAGTCATTTTTTAATCAATTGTTCGGGAATTGTCTGGAACCTATTTATAAAATTTGTATCGATTTGATTTTGTTGGCATAGCTGTCTTGTAAACTCTTTAGTGATGCATGCTCAGAAATGTAATTTATCGTGTTCATCGTATTAATATTGGATGTGTAAACATATTGGTACCAATTTCAGTTATTTCTAAAGCAGCATCACTTGATTGGATCAAAATAACAGTTCGTGTTATGTCTTTTCCCTATAAAACTATAGCATAGACATCTGTTTTCTAACTTCTGGACCCCCTCTTCTTCGAACAACATACAAATTTTGGTGCGTCTTTCCCAAGGCGATTGATGAAAAGAACATGTCTACTAAATGCACTATATTATATAAGCAATTAGAGATCTTTAAAAGTTGTCTATAGTTTGATTCTCCTCATGTGGTGTTTTTGCATTTGCAGTTTATTTTGAGAAACTTATTTAATCATCATAATTGTCTAAATATAGACAGAATCACATGGACGACAATTATATTTAGACAGTTGGTATGGAGATCCTGAACATTTTACAGGTTCTGAGGATTAATTTTATATGCCGGGGAGGACCGATGTTTTCTTATTTGGTTATTTCAATCATTTTCAAAACCCCTAATGTTGTCTACGGAATTGAATGTACCATTTGTGGACTCATCTATGTTGGTGAAACCAAAGGTTCACTGAACAAACGAATATCAGGTCATAGATTTCAAATCAATAACGGCGGTCAGCAGCTTTTATACAAGCATTTTAATTCCCCTGATCATTCTGTTTTGTCTATGAAAGTTAGAATTCTAGAAAAAAGTTACCATCAGCCCATATTACCAATAGCCCATCGCTGAGTACGCCATTCCGTAGACAACAAGACCAACTTTGGATAAGAAAACTAGGTACAGCCTTTCCGTATGGATGCAACGATAATGTTGAAAGTGTGGGGAATCTTTCAAGTCCGCAGTGTACCAATGTTAATGTAATGGGACTTTTCAACAACACCAAGAGACGTTGGCATAGTCATGGACATCGGTCTTATAACAAACAAATTATACACGATGTTTCCTTTGATTCATTATTACCTTATGTAAATAAACAATTGCGTCTCCATTACATTCGCACCAAACTTTACTCTGTCCCTTTGAAAGAGCTAAACATTCTTCTTGAAAAAGTCAAGGAAAAGCCGCTTTTTTATTTTTCTACACCGGAATACAGACTCGGATCCATGATTATGGATATTGCTTATCATCGGATTTTTAAACCTACACAAATAGAAAATACTGCTCATGCACAACCCTATTTTTTCAAAGTATGCCAACAAGGGCCGTTATTTAGTTAACAACGAAGACCTAAGATCACTTATTATGAAAGGACCAAAATTTAGGGAGCCTACATCTTTCACATGGCGTCGTAATTTTATACATATCATGAATTCTGTTGAAGATTACACCAAGCGATGGGCAAAGTCTGAAAAAGAAGACCTTGATACCTTGTCAGAGTGGATTAAAAGCATCAGATGTATATTAAAATCTCGTATTAAACGACTGAGAGGTCAAATGAAAACCATCTATCCTTCTGTTTTCAATAAAGCAGAAGTGAGAAAAGAACTAGATAGATTGCACGATCAGTATGTTCTGGTCCCTGTTGATAAGGCAAGTAACAACATTGTCTTTGTTTGTTAGGCACATTATATTTATTGCATTTTCAAAGAACTAGGTTTTGATTCTACACACGGTCATCCTACTTACACCAACAGCAGCCTTTCCAAGCAGGAAATACTTCAAAATCATAAATCGGTTATGGATATCTTTAATATCCCCAATAAACAAAATGAATTTGATTTACCTTGTTTGTACTGGATTCCAAAGCTTCACAAAAGTTCTTACAAACAGAGATACATAGCAGGTTCCAGTAAATGTTCTACCAAACCTCTCTCTTTACTCCTTACTAAAATTCTTACAGTAGTGAAGGAGAAACTTCAAGAGTACTGTACAACAATATACTCCAGAAGTGGTGTGAAGCAGATGTGGATACTAAAAAACTCTAAAGAATTATTAGAAACTATGAGGTCACAAAATCTTACCAAAATCAATAGCATCAAAACGTACGATTTTTCAACGCTTTATACAACCATTCCCCATGACAAATTAAAATCTAGGCTTTTTGATATCATCGACAGTTGTTTCTTCAATAAAAATGGAAGTCGTAAAAATGCTTACCTTGTCATTGGAAATCTAAAAAATTATTTTGTTAAAAACCATTCTGATTGCACACACAAGTACTCTGAAGTTGACATTAAAAAGATGCTTGAGTTTCTGATAGACAACATCTATGTAGTTTTTGGAAATCAAGTCTTCCAACAATCTGTTGGAAATCCCATGGGTAACAATTGTGCCACATTGTTAGCAGACCTATTTTTGTATTCTTATGAAGCAGAATTCAAAAACTTGTACATGAAAAAATAAATCACTCGCTGTGGCCTTCAACTCAACATTCAGGTATATCGACGACGTATTATCAATTAACAATTGTTATTTCCATACTTACGTCGACTCGATATATCCCAGTGAACTTGAAATAAAAGATACCACAGAGTCTGCGTCATCTGTTTCATATTTGGATATGCAAGGGCATGCTCTTCGTATGAACAGTTTCTAAGGCGAGGCAAGCTACTGACAAACAAGTTGATGAAACAGGACTATCAACAGGCTCGTTTGAAGTAATGTTTTCGTAAGTTCTATGGTCGATACAACGATCTTGTCAGCAAATAAAATCATCCACTGGGTCGCATGCTGACTGACGTTTTTCATACTAATAGTTAGACCATAATTTATCACCTAATTGTCTACGGACTTTTCCGGGTATTTTTTTTCCCGATTACGACAAAGAGCACACGACGGGTGTGACCGGTCAGCAGAGGATGCTCACTCCTTCTAGGCACCTGATCCTATCTCTATCTTTTTGGAGGTCCGTGTTGCTCTGCTTTGAATTTGTATTTCGTTTTATGGATTTTTGAGATGGTTTACGGTTTGCTATTGTCATTTTTTACATTTTAAAATTATTGGAATGCCAATATTACCGTTTATTGAAACAGGGAGGTATGATAATTTAACATTTTGCAACTTAAATGCAATTGAAGATGAATTCCATTTTTTTTTTACTTATTTGTAATTTACTTATTTACCGTCAGGTGAGCAAACAAATTATCATAACGCGCTAACGCGCGTTATTCAATTTGTCTATTCACCTGACGGCAGTTATTGACACGACGTCAAAAATAAATCATTCAATGCTATCTTACGCACGGTTATAGTGGACGAGTCCAAATTAGAAACTTTTGAGAGACACATCATACAATGTGAATACTCTGGAGCATACATGTGCTATGCATGCAGTTTATTTTGGGTTTATTTTCTTGTTTTGAGAGTCCTCTAATTGCTTGAAAATGACGGAAAGGCGTTGAATATTGTTATATTTATGTCATATAGCAATAACTGTTTCCATTTCAATGAAGAGCTTGAAATAGCGAAATAATTTTATTGAAAACAATATAAATGGACGTTATAAATCATGTGTCAAATGACTTATCACTACCTGAATCTGCACGTCTCTTTAACGAATGTAAAAAAAAAAAAAAAAAAAACCAGCGGCAAATTTTAAAATGTAATTTTAAAGGTACTTTTAGCTGCAAGTCTGTAGGCCCCGTTCTGGAAAAATTCGGATGGTAGTCAATCTGAATTTTTTTTCAGACCGAGAGCTAAGAACTAATACATGTTTCAATTGAAATAAATTTGTTCAGTCATGCAACCCTTTTGGAAAGCTATAAATACTTGTTTAATAAATAACATCCCTATACTTTGTCTCACATTCGCTTTTTGTAGAACGAGCAGAACCAGTGTCAGTCCAGCCATCACTATATACATTGTTCGACTTTAAAAGCCCTAACACTGTAATAGCAAAACTTTTTAAAAATTCAACACTTAAACTGTTTATTTATGTGGCTATTTATAAGTACACATTATATGTATAATGTACACGCGTGATTCAAAATACCCAAAACTGAAGAGGGTGAGAAATGCAGTCATTGAGTCTACATTTTATAGAATTTGTAAAAAACGCACTGCAAGTCTGAAAGTTTGCTAATTTGTCAATCTATCAACATACATTTTGTTAATTATTTTCGATTGCTAAGGCTACAGCGTATTTGATAAACATTGAACAACATTTTTTCCATGCAAATTTCTTCCACGGAAGATAGGGAGTACAATTATAAGTCACAATTTATTCAATTACCTCTTAAACGTTTGTGTGTAGTAAATTGCTGATGAAAGCTGTTTGATATTTTCGTTTGTAGATGTTTTGCAAATAGTTAAAAAACGCGAAACGCGGGGCAAGTCATAATAAAAAATATCCCTAATAACTGTAACTTAAAATTAGCGGCTTTGTATTCAAATAATATTACAGTCGAATATTAAGTTCACTTTTTAAAGGAATCAATCCAGTTTTCGTTTAAATTACCAGCGTACATTTGTCATGTCAGAAATACACATTATGCTTTATATGACGGCCGTGTATTGGGTTTCGCATATACGAACGTCCACCGTCATTTCAGGTCGTCACCGGAATGAAATGGAAAACCTTAATTTTTCAATTTTTTTTTAATTTTAAATATTTTTCTGTAATTTGAGGCGCTCTAATGAAAACAAAATATAAACTTGTTTTAAAATCGATCCACGCATTCTAGAGATTTTTTGGCTTCAAAGACCTGAAGCGAGAGTTCGCGTAGCTCAATTGTTATAGTCGAGGACATGTGTGCAGGCGACCCGGGTTCAACGCCCGAGTGCCGAATATTGTTTTTTTCCTTATTTGTATTAGGATTTATGATCTTATCTTTGAAATGTTACATTTTACTTAATTCCAATTTTATTTTATTAAAAAATCACAACAATAGCTACTTTTGAAGTATAATTATATATCTATTGAAATTCTTCGAGAGGGGTAAATGGAATTTGATGAAGTGTTAAGAAACGATAGAAAAGAACAACTATCCCTATAGTTTATTTTATGGTGCATTCAAACGGAAGACCTCTCGTTGCTCGCAACGAGATCGCGTCTAGTTTATAAAACATTCGTAGGAACAAGCTGTCTTAATATATATATATATCACCATTGAGTTGTCCTAAAGCATTTTCAGACAGAAATGTAACCCCCCCCCCCGTTTGAAGTTAAAACCGTTGACGTCCTCTGTTTTCCCCGTGTTTGCCACTTCTTATAAACAGACATTTATTTTTGCTTAAGCAGAGTAGACCTAGCGATAAATGTTTTGGCATAGTCAATAATATTCGGCTACTATCAAGTAATTTCTTCATTTTGAATTTTGAAATTTGGAAAATAAATTCATAGAACACCCTCTTTGACTTTTAGTAATACAAGTTTAAGCCACGCACTAAACCATTTGATGGATTAAACACTGCCACGATCGTAAGGATAGAAAAAAATTCCATTAATAAGGACTTTACTGACGTCATCAACCATAGGATGGTATTAGTTATACATTCAATTTTTTATATAATCAACTTTCCTTATTAATGTAGCAATGTACATGTACCTTCATTAACTGCATATGGTGTTTTTGTCTCTCAGTTAATTCGATACGCAAGGGCATGATCTTCGTATGAATAGTTTCTAAGGCGAGGCAAGCTACTGACAAATAACTTTGTAAAACAGGACTATCAACAGTCTCGTTTAAAGTAATCTTTTCTTACGTTCTATGGTCGATACAACGATCTTGTCAGCAAATACAATCTTCCACTGGGTCGCATGCTGACTGACGTTTTTCGTACTAATTGTTAGACCAGAATTAATCACCTAATTGTCTACGGACGTTTCCGTTTTCTCCCGATTACGACAAAGAGCACACGGCGGGTGTGACCTGTCAGCAGAGGATGCTCACTCATCCATGGCACCTGATCGTACCTCAACTTTTTATAAGAGGTCCGTGTTTGCTCTGCTCCTGTTTTGTAATTTTCCTTTGGACTTTTGAATTTGAACACTGTTCGTAATCACCACAGGTCATTTGTATACATGAAAAATACATAAAACATATAAAAATAATGTTGACTGACTAAAATGTTAGTTTTCTAGCGAATTTTTGTCATTTTATTTATACATTTTCAGTCATAGAATTAAATGACAAATGCCTGGTCCCAGTATCACGAAGCCGTCTTAGACTTAAAATCCATCTGTCTGTCAGTCTGTCCGTTTATTAATCCATTCATCCATCCACCCACCTATTTTTTCATCCATTCATCCATTAATCCATCTGTCTATCTATATAGTATAAAAGGTGATGACAGAATTTCTAATAAAAGATTATATTGTATCAAAATCATCAGATGACTGACTTTTAATACAAATAAGTTGAAGATAAAAAACATTGCTTTCTCGAATTTAGCAATTATTTTTATAGTAAAGAAAAGATTTACTTACGGAAATAATAATTGTCTAGGAAGTGTTTTTCTTTTAATGTTATTGTGACACACATTTCTGTATACTTCTTTTTTTATTGAATCCTTCCTTGTCTATAGAGAAATAGTTAAAAAGACCATTAGTCTTGTTTTTATAAATAGTGCGCTATTTCATAAACTGTTTGTTACCTCTCATAAAATAACCCATAGATCAAGATCTATTGAAATATTAATCAAAGCTTCCTGATAACTGACCAACTTACAATCTAGGTCATGCAGGCAAACCCAGTTCACTCAAGTGCAAACCTCGTTAAGTAAATATCTAATGAATGATAACGAACGTCTTAATGATCATATAATATTAATTTTGTCTTTACTTTTCCTTGTGATTTTAAAGCTTCAGTGACCTACACCTTCAAATGTAAGAGAAAGAACTGGATTGTAAAATTTTATTTTGTAATTACTTTCTCAATTCATATTATCTAATTCAGAAGGAAAAGTAAGATCAATGTTGTATTTTATTTTAGATCTAGATAAAACATTTTGTCATGTCTTATTTACGTACTCTTGCAATCAATAATTTCATAACTATTCCGTTTTTACAAAATAAATTAAGATCCCTTTTTGATGGTGCTACGACTTTGGTTTTTTTTTTTTTATGAAAATAAAGAATTCTAAGATTTATTTGACAATGTCCATTTTAAAGATCTATTGCTTATATTTATCTTAAAATACTTTCATTTGCAAATATGTTTATTTATGGTGCATTAATTGATGGATCGATGAACTATTTTTGAAAAAAGATTGTAAAAAATTAGACCGATATCGGCCTTCAATTAATTTATATGAATTTTTTTTGTATTTTTTAATAAAAACCAGAAATATCGTTCGGCTGCGTACAGCATAATTTAGAACAAAATCTTTGGTATCAATTTATGGAAAATACAATTATCTATAAATACATATCAAAGATGGTCGTATAGAATTCATGGCATTTTTGAAAAAACAAGATATTCATGAAAATGAAAATCAAGAACGGTAGATATTTTTTAAACCTATTTAAAACTACATATCAACTGTCACTTGCATTAAACAATTGCCTTACAATCATATTTGCCACAGAAAATTGAAACGAAATAGTGAAAATCAAGAAAAATGGATAATCTTAAATTCGAACCGATCCCAATTGTAATTAAACTGATCCCGAACAAAATCATATATAGTTGGAATATATCACAATTTTGCAAAAATGTTAAGGTTGTTTAGCTGTTAAATGGTTTGTTTATTCATAATGAATATCAATTACTCGTAATAAAATGCAGTATTTTTTTCGTAAAATTTCATTTTTAAAAAATTCTGATCGGGATCAGTTTTTTTTTAAAAGTTTGCATTTTCGTTTCATTTTCTGTGGCAAATATCATTGTTTGATAAGTGCTTTATGTAAATAATATTTATTGTTTAGATTTTATCCATATATTTAGAAGATATAAAAGAAGAAACATTTTAATTTTCAGAAAAAATTTTTGAATTAAAAATTTAAAAACGTGCCCAAACCATCTTCGGCGTGTGTTTATTGATAATTATATTACATATCAACTGAGACTAAGTTTTAAGCACTAAAATACCCTGTTTGCAGTCAAAACAATTTTTTCTATTTTACTGAAAAAATACCCCTAAAATATTCATATAATAACTGAAAGCCGATATTCGTCTTAGTTTTGAAAAATCAGACTTTAAAAAAGATTTTAATCGGTCCATCAAATAAAGGTTTGATGTGTCGACGAACCATATCAGCATTTAAAGCAAAACACATTTATTTTTATTAACGGGTCAAGAGGTTGATTTAATCTCACAATGATCACCGTGTGCTAGCATGCATATAGTTTGACTGTTATTATTATTGACATTAAAACACAGTTAAGTTTATAATTCTGAACGATTTGACTTTCTCAAACGTTAATATAATTAATAAACAGTAATGTTAAAAAGTTCACTGAGATATAAACTTGGTTGGTACGTAATCATATCTTCTGAGAACCATTCAGCCTTTACAGGATTTGATACTGTGACAAAGTAAGTTTATATCCCGCAGAACTTTTTGTAAGCATGAACAATTTTTGCAAATATTTTTGGGTATAATAAATAGTATAATATGGTACAATCTGTAGGCAGTTTTATTTGTACACAAATAGAAAATGATAAGCTTTTGAACATATTATAGATAAAAATCATTTCTATCTAAGAAACCATTTACGCAGCTGCTTTTTGAACTTGGTATCAAAATAGCCGTAAATAAAAGGATTGACAATGTGATTAAGAAAGACCAGTCGTGTCAAATAGAACCAAATCGCCATCTCTGACCTATCTCTGGTTTCAAAGGAAAAGCCATCTAGCGTGTATATTAGAATAAGAATGATGAGTGGGGGTATATAAGACAGCACATACGCCAAAATAAGGTAGAAAAACATAATCGAAACCCGTTTTTGTGCGGATTTGGATTTAGATTTTCCACTTCTGTCCTTTTTGGCAGATTTTCGCGGATCCGTAGGAATAGTATAATCGTTATCATGTGAAACATATGCATAATCATCTTTTCGGTCGTTCGTAGCTTCTACATTATCGTTTGATTTATCAGAAATCTCAAATCGAACTTTCTTTGGCGAGTTTGGTATTTCAGCTTTTATTTCAGCTGCCTGTAGCTCAATAGAATTTCTTGGTTTCTCAATATCATCAGTCTCTATATCAGATGTCCGGGTTGCCTGTGACGTTTCGGTCGTTGAAGCAGCATTGCTATCTCTGTGAATCTTATATTTGACCGTTCTTAAGCGGAATGAAATTTTTACCTGCTTTAAAACAGGAACATAGAGCCCAGCAGTAGTTACAATATTCGCCACCATTATCAGGAACAACAGAGTTGTATATATAGTCATTAAGAGTGATTGTTTGTCGGAAAATTTACACACTTCTGTTGTAACAGTGTGGTTCATGTAAGACACATTGCTCCTTACGACTCCGGCTGTGAAAAGGAGTGGTACTGCATAAACAAATGAGATCAAACACACGACTCCGAATAAAACCTTTTTCCAGAAATGTGTCATTTTCGGTCCAAACGGTTTGCAGACCAGAAGGTATCTCTGAATTGATATAAGGAGGAGTGTATGTGCTGATATTCCAGGAACACAAATCTGCAGAGATGATAGAATTCGACAAGTAGTAGTGCTTGGGTAGTTATACATGTACTCATTATCCATGATGTAATAGGGTGGACTGGTTAAGCATCCAAGAAGGTCTACTATACCAAGCAAAGGTATGAAATATCGCTCGCCTCTTTCTTTAATCCGGAAGAAGTAGAAATATATAATGGTTGTGTTTCCTATGACTCCAATCACGGAACCGATTATAATAAGAATGGTGCTGCTTAGAGCAATGTCTGAAAACCTGTTCACATATTGTAACTGACAGTTTGTACCGTTGTCCATTTTCTTGAAATTTCTCTGATAAACAGGCCCTGTGAACGGCTTTTTTCTTTTTAAGTCGAAGGTGTTGATCACATATTATTTCCTGTTTGTTTGTTTGGGATATATCTTCCTTTATTTTCTATATCCTTGATGTAAATAAAAATTTAACGGGCCATTGATTTCTGCAGTTGAAGATCTATCAACTATCCTTTTGCTTTGAATTTGTTTTTAAAAAGTAAAAAAAGACCTAGTTAAGTCCTTTCAAGTATCGGTGTATTGCTTTTTTATAGAGAACATTTACGAAACATGCTTTTACCAGTAATTGTTTTTACATGTACATTTACACACATTCGGAGAGAGAGAAAGAGAGAGAGACTCAGAGAGAGAGAGAGAGAGAGAGAGAGAGAGAGAGAGAGAGAGAGAGAGAGAGAGCTCTTTTGTGCGAATAATAGTTCTTATACTAAAGTTTAATTCCTAAACTTAATTATTTCGCTTTAACAAGCTTTCTATAGATGGTCTTTCGAGCAAGAATTCATTTCAGGACTACACGTGCTTCGTCCGTCAATCAATTTTAGTATAACAGTACAGATCACGCCATGCACCGCGTTCTACTTAACACCTCCTACATAGCTTTGAAAAATTATCTAATGAAAAACGTTTCAATTTTATGTTTTCTTAAATCCATATTTAAGAGAGTGTTCCTAAAGAATTTGAAATTATTCAACAATCATTTCACTTCAACTTCGTGGTTGTAACTCATGTACTGGCGATCAGTGTCCCTATTCCTCGCTGTCCTATTTTCTGTCAGATGAATTCTTAATATATTAATCACTTTTAACATTGTTGATTTCCAGGTATTTTTCTGTGTCCCGTTTACGACAATTATTGAGTAAATAGGTAAATGACATGTATCCTGGTAAGGAAAAATAAATATTACAAAAGTTGTCAATTCACACATCTGGTCCATCGGACACATAGAAGACCGTCACTATATGTACACTGTACAAAAATATAATTCAATCAAATACCAGTAAGTAGTAAATGCTCATACATCGCTGAGCTGTTTTTTCTTTAAATAGGGTTGCAAATATTTAAAACCTCTTCTAAATCACATGCGTACAGTGAAGAAATGATTAATATCGTCATTAAAAGCTCAATATTTGAATTGAAAAAATCTGTGTCGAATAATTTTATTACAGATGATTTCAAGATTTCAAGACTGGAATTTCTTTATCATATCTTATCATTTTTGCGTGTAATTTAAAATCGTCTATTCACAAGCGGAATTTGATCGGCCACAATACGCAATAATAAATTACTATAAGAATTATGAATAAAGAAATAGAAAGATGCTTGTCAAAATAACAACTGACCGAATATCAAGACAACGATCAAGGAAACTAAAGAAATATCGGAATAAAGTTGGAGCAATTTTTCTAAGCAATGTTAAATTGATTATGAATATTTAATGACTTCAATAATAGTTAGAAATATATAGATGCTTGTTAAAATTATCGACAAGCTGAAATTAAATGCAAAAAACAATCGCCCTAAATAAAAAAAAAATATATATTGGATTTAAGTAAAATAATTGTTTTAAGCAGTTATACATGTAATACGTACATTTATGCAAAATTAATACGAATAATACCAAACTAATCAAAATTAAAACTCCTCTCCGCTCCCCGGTTTACAATGCGTATACGTTTCACGCGTCCTATCCAAAACGGGGGAACAGATGGAAGTTCTTATTTTAATACAATTGACAAAATATATCATAACAATAAAGAATAAACAATCTTGTCATAATTACCAACTTCCTGAAGTCAATCGGGCAAAAGATAAACAAGTATATATCGAAAAAAAAAATCAAAACGTTCAAAGAGTCTGGTTTAAGGTCTTAAATTAGTATGATTTACATTAATGATGTCAAATGGCATTCATAGCAACACTTGAACGTAATAGAAACTTTTCTTTGTATGCACTTATAGAAAACCTTAAGTCCCAAAATTTTACCAAAATCAATAGCATAAAATTTTACGACTTTTCTACACTTTATACAACCATCCCCCACGATAAATTAAAGTCCCGTCTTTTTGACATCATTGATAGCTGCGTTTTTAGTAAAAATGGATCACGTAAATTTACTTACCTTGTCATCGGTCATTTGCAAAACTATTTTGTTACAAACCATTCAGATTGTACACACAAGTACTCTGAATGAAAAAATGACAATAACAAACCGTCAACCATCTCAAAAATCCATAAAACGAAATACAAATTCAAAGCAAAGCAACACGGACCTCCAAAATGATAGAGGTAGGATCAGGTGCCTAGGAGGAGTGAGCATCCTCTGCTGACCGGTCACACCCGCCGTGTGCTCTTTGTCGTAATTGGTGGAAAAAAACCCCGGAAAAGTCCGGAGACAATTAGGTGATAAATTATTGTCTAACAATTAGTATGAAAAACGTCAGTCAGCATGCGACCCAGTGGATGATTGTATTTGCTGACAAGGTCGTTGACATTAAAAAGATGCTTGAGTTTCTGATAGACAACATCTATGTAGTTTTTGGAGGTCGGGTCTTCCGGCGGTCTGTTGGAGTTCCAATGGGTGCTGGTTATGTCCTATGGTTGGCAGACCTGTTTTTGTATTCATATGGGGCGGAGTTTGTTCGGGGGCTTGTACGTGGGGGGGGGGGGGGGGGGTTAAATCATTCGCTTGGCTCGACATTCAGGTGTATCGACGGCGTGTTATCAATTTACAATTGTTACTTCCGTAATTATGTCGACTCGATATACCCCGGTGGGTTTAAAATAGGAGATACCACGGGGTCTGCGTCATCTGTTTCGTATTTGGATAATTTGCTGGAAATGGACATTGATGGTAACCTGGCAACAAGGTTATATGATAAACGTGATGACTTCAATTTTTGTATGGTCAACTTTCCTTACTTGTATGGCAATGTACCTTCATCGCCTGCATGTGGTGTTTTTGTCTCTCGGTTGACTCGATGTGCTGGGGCATGCTCTTCGCGTGAACGGTTTCTTGGGCGGGGCAGGCTGCTGGCAGACAGGTTGATGGAGCAGGACTGTCGACAGTCTCGTTTAATGTCATCTTTTCGTGAGTTCGAAACAATGACCTTGTCTGCAAATACAGTCTTCCACTGGGTTGCATGCTAACTGACGTTTTTCATACTAATTGTTGGACCATAGTTGGTCACTTAGTTGTCTACGGACTTTTCCGTTTTTCCCGATTGTGACAGGGGGCGTGCGGCTGGTGTGACCGGTCGGCGGGAGATGCTCGCTCCTCTATGGCACCTGATCCTACCTTTATTTTTAAAAGGTCCGTGTTTGCTCTGCTCCTGTTTTGTAATTTTCATTTGGACTTTTGAACTTGAGCACTGTTTGTTATCGCCACATGTCATGCACAAAGCGCGCGTATAATATTGGAATTTCTGTTGCTTGTATATCTGTGAGTTCTGTGCGATACTATTTTAGAGGAAAACTCATCTTATTGTGTGATGTGTTCATTATGTTTGAATATATAGTTATTGTAAATACTTAAACACTTGTTGGTGTTGCTTGCTCGGTTTATGTCTTAGATTCACTTTACATTTCAACTTTTATTTCCCTAAAAAATTAGTCATTTGTAATACATTGCAATTATTGTACAGAAGACATTTTATTGTATAATAAAATTTCCTTGTTATAACATATTTGTTTCTGTATATCAGCCCGTCAAGACTCCTTGAGTTACACAGAGAGTAACAGAATTGACAAAAAAGCAAACACACTACTGCAAATAAAACTAATTTTCAGATATATATACCCTGTGTTCGTATTTATCATTGGATTAATTTAAACAATAAAATGCTTTTTGGTGATTCATGCTTGGTATAAAGGTAGCGACAATGCAGAAAAAATACAAAACCCGTGATAAATGCTGTGAATTACAATTGGTTTGCTCAAGAAATAGAGGAGAAAATATACAGGATACAGTGAATGTAAATATATTAAAACTAATGTATATAGCGAGATATCCCGGTTTCCCGGATCTGATAAACTACCAAGAGCACCACATATATATTTATGATGAACATATTTGTTCAACAACATGCATATTTCACAAAATCAGACAACATAATGCTTGATTTTATTTAGCAAGGATCATTGCACTGATAACTACGAAAATTTGTTCAGATATTGACATTGACTATTTGTTCGTAGGTCATCATTAAATGTAGAAAAGAAAATAACATATCTACTTTTACCGTGTACCTTAGTCTTACAAGTTTGTGCAATCAGATAAAACTCAAACTACCTAAACATTTATGTAAGATTGTTGTTGTTTTTTTTTAAATGTTTCTCAATTAAAATCTCCCCCAATTCGATTACCAACACAGTCATATAGTATGATATTGTTCATCATTGTATTATCATCATGTTAAAGTTTCAGGAAAAAAGTCCATTTCTAATTGTTTCATTATATTATTTCCCATACAATAAAGTACTTGATGTACATAAAGATAAGCATCGTTAAGCATGTCGATCGACTTCAAAACCCAAAAGCAAGAATATCCGTAAAAGCTTAGCTTAACACTCAACCGAAATTTAATGGGTAAAAGAACTTTCGATGGCGAAGGGCATTTGAATCTCACTTGAAGTTAACTTTACTTTATAAAACGTAAGCTTTTACCACATTTTTCTACGTTATTTGTTCCTTTACCTTTTCACTTGTCATGATCTACATCTTTGTTCTAGTTTATTTTCGTAATGTAATTTTTCCAACTGTTATAAGTTTAGAGAATATTCTCAAATCCCTTTACTTAAAATCAATTGGAAAAAACTGTTTTCATAAGTTGAACGAGATCAAACGATTAAGTAAAACATGTTGTAATACAATATACTTTTGGGAGAATCAGCTTATGATGATTTCAAAAGAAAACATTTTTGTAGAAAATGCCTTATTCGAATGCACTTTGCACAAGAGTATGGATTTGTTAATGTTAATATCATTACTTATTTTTTGAAACAAAGAGAGATAAGTGAGTTACGCATGTGAGTTTTTTTTTTATTCATTTTCAATACTTTAAGCTTGAAGTGTATATAGATTTTAAACACAGTATATTACAGAAGAGGTGATTTACAAGGACACTAGTACATACAAAAAAAACCAAGTATGACATAAGAAAAAAATCAACCCAACAGCATCAAAAATCATGTACATATGTTACTTTTTTATTTCATGCTTTATTAAGTATATTTGCCGATGTTACACATACATTTGAAGTTCTCAATAATTAACAAATGCAGCAGAATATTAATCATTGAATGCTTATTTTTGGATGTCGTCGGTCCTAGAACACACCAAGCGGTGCAGATAAATTGAATACCGCGCGTTGAACGGCATGATAATTTGTCTGCACCGCTTGGTGTGTTATAGGACCGACGATATCCAAAAATAAGCATTCAATGCTTATATTTATATTCATACTAATGCCTATTTTTATGAAATATTTGTGCATCGTCGCTTTAAAGCCATTTTATACCCTCTTAGTCAGGGATATGAAACATACATGGAGCAGCCATATTAATATGGTATTTAATTCGCTTCCGCGACTAAACATATAGTGCCAGATACTTTGTCGAAAAAACCTTTTTATTGATGAATAGATTTGATTTAACGATTATTTTCCATTAGTACATATCAAATTGGTTATGTAAGTTTGAGATTTTTTTATTTAATCTTACAATAATAAATATACTCAGAACACGTGGTGACGTTTATACAATGTATCTGTGCTCATGGCGCATAAATTGGCTAAGTGTATTCATAGGAAATTGAACGTCGCAGATTTTAATGCAATCATAAGGGGAAATATACACTGAATGTAAATATACATTGATGGCTTTTTAAAATACTCTTTGTATCTATCTTCTACAGTTTATTCCGTATAAACTTGACAAACTAAAATAAAACATAATTCGTCTTCAACAACGCATTTTCATAAAATAGATCTTTGGTTACTCAGTGAGTTTCATTGTATGTTTTAATTTCAGTGGCCTAACGACGAGAAGACAGTATAAATTTTAATGTACATATTTGGAATGTCACAATAAATAAAATACATACATAGTATCATATGAAAAAATGACAATAACAAACCGTCAACCATCTCAAAAATCCATAAAACGAAATACAAATTCAAAGCAGGGCAACACGGACCTCCAAAAAGATAGAGGTAGGATCAGGTGCCTAGGAGGAGCGAGCATCCTCTGCTGACCGGTCGCATCCGCCGTGTGCTCTTTGTCGTAATCGGGGGGGGGGGAACGGAAAAGTCCGTAGACAATTAGGTGATAAACTATGGTCTAACAATTAGTATGAAAAACGTCAGTCAGCATGCGACCCAGTTGATGATTGTATTTGCTGACAAGGTCGTTGTATCGACCATAGAACTTACGAAAAGATGACTTCAAACGAGCCTGTTAATAGTCCTGTTTCATCAACTTGTTTGTCAGTAGCTTGCCTCGCCTTAGAAACTGTTCATACGAAGAGCATGCCCTTGCGTATCGAATTAACTGAGAGAGAAAAACACCATATGCAGGTCATGAAGGTATATTGCTACATAAGTAAGGAAAGTTGACTATAGAAAAATTGAAGTCATCGCGTTTATCATAAAGTTTTGTTGTTAGGTTACCATTGATATCCATTTCCAGTCAACTATCCAAATATGAAAGAGATGACGTAGACTCTGTGGTATCTTTTATTTCTAGTTTACTGTGATATATCGAGTCGACGTAAGTATGGAAATAACAATTGTTAATTGATGATACGTCGTCGATATACCTGAATGTTGAGTTGAAGGCCACAGCGAGAGATTTATTTTTCCACGTACGAGTTTTTGAATAAATTCTGCTTCATAAGAATACAAAAATAGGTCTGCTTACAAAGGGGCACAATTGTTACCCATGGGAATTCCAACAGATTGTTGGAGAACAAACTACATAGATGTTGTCTATCAGAAACTCAAGCATCTTTTAATGTCATATCTAACACAATTGCTGCTCTTTATTACAATAAATCAACGCAAACAGTGCAGAGCCCAAAAAATTGCACGTCAATCTTTATTTTAATGCAGAAGGCGTGATTTCGGTTTAGAGGCAAAAAAACAAAAATAAACAGTGTATTCTAAAAGGGGGGAACCGACTTTCTTGGGTGACACCTGATTTGCATGCATGCCATGTTTAACACAAGTTAAAGCGAGTATAATATCTCAAGTATAATATCACTTAGAAATATAAACCAATCCTAACTGTATTTTTTAACCTTGAGCCGCGTCAGGTGATAATTATTTTTCACAAAGTTAACTCATATTGTTTTCCTAGTTTTCACAAAAATTTGAAATAGAAAGACAAGGACACAGCGTCATCGATGAAAGTTTGTTACATTGATGTTTTGTACTTTGTACAGGTTGGGTATTCTCTAACACATTTTTTTCTAAAATGAGTGTACCTAATATTTCTATTTTGGAAAGAGACATGTTCTATTTTCTTTAAATGAATGAAAAATTCTTTTTTTCAAGGAGATTTTATTTATTTTAAAACTATATTGAACACATTAACTGTAAAAAAATTAAATTAATCAGTTTTAACCAAAGAATGAATCATTTTAGACATACATGTACTACTGATCGCGAATGACTTGCACACCTTTACATGTACGTAATGTGCACAAAGTGTCTGATAATAACTTCAAGAGAATGTTGTTCCGATGGTATAATTTACTAAAGGTATAATGTTCCTCTTTTATTAATTTTATCATATATTTCTTAATTTTTTTATAGCGATTTTCATCAAAGTCAATATAAATAGATTCAAAGTTGAAGTGATAAAGCGCTGCTAGATTTTTCAAAAATTGATAACATGTATAATCATGATATGAAGAAAATTAGACACAGTGAATAGAAAAAGCAAAATTTAACCATCACAGCATAAAATTAAAAATATTGAATGTATATGAAAAAACATATAGTTATAAACATTGTAAATTCATAATTATTACAACACATAATGAAGCGGTGCTTTTAGTTCAGAATAGCACTTCGTTGTATAGGGTTGTAAACAAAAAATGCTTCAATCAGCAAAATTTTTTTCTTTATCATAAAACATTTTAGGTTTTACATCAAGCACATGATTAATAGTTTCTAAACCTTTAGAACAAGTTTTCTGTTTTTAAAGGATAAGATAAAAGTAAATTGGATCCATATGTTTTAGAAATGCTAAGAATGTAAACCAAAGCATTTTGTTATAATACAAGAAGGGATCAACTGAATGACTTTCCAGTAATTTGTATGATCATAATATAGGGATATTAATCTAGTCTTGAATAAAATGTAATATTGGGGTTTTTCAAATTTTGTTTTTTTAAATAGCTGCTCTTTCGGAATAGAAAACCCTTAAACAATTTTAGACATTTGAAATGTTATTAGTTTCAAATGATGTTAACTAAGTCTAGAGTTTGCAAATGTCTTAGTCATTTTCCCCTAATTACAATACATTTACCATTGAGAACAAACTATAAGGAGAGAAATAAAAAATTTCTATCCAAAGATTCTCTGGCCTAAAACAGCAAACACATGCACTGTACATACAGGGTGTCCCAGAATATCTGATACCATTTGAAATTCATATATTTAGTTAAATAATGTTTGGCCAAAATTTTGTAAATTGTAACTCAAATTAGAAGTAAAATAGTTAATTTAATAGTTTATAGGTAATAGTTAATTTTTTTCCAAAAAAAGGTTTAGAGAAAAACGTGCTTTTCATTGAATTATGATATCACAAAGTTGCATCATATTTCTTTGGTTGAATCGAACACGAGAGCAGACATCTTCCGTTTTAAAGTTGTATTTTCAAACACATACTCCAGATACATGTATAGTTGCACGAATAACGAAAAAAGAATAACCTGGGGAAAACAACTCAACGAGCAACATATTCTTTAAATAGTGAGAGGATTTGAGAAAATGGGATGCGTACAAATGGGATGATGTGAGGAATTTTACTCATCCAAGTGACGTTGTTATCGATATAAAGGACGTTATTTGGACACACTCTCATTTTTGTTGTGGTTTTATAAACAATGCTCAGTTTGGTAAAAACTTATGAATGTTTGTGAAATATGTTGAGTGAAAATTTACATCAAATACATTTATGAAAATGCGTTTGACTTTTTGTTTTAATAAATTTAATCAAAAGTTGTTTAAAGAGTAAATAGTATCAGATATTCTGGGACACCCTGTACAATTTAGTTATATCTAAAAACTTAAGAAATATATTTGGTGAGGGGGGGGGGGGGGGAGGGCGTAGATATTGCCTGATAAAAAATAATCAATGTGATTAGTTTCTTGTTATTTTTTGTAAAAGTTTTCTATATGTTTTCGCCCCCTGCATTGGGTTCAGTTCGGTCCAATAAAATTTCAAATTTCTATATATGAATTAAAATAAATGTAAAAAGGGCCAGTTGCTTCCAACATAAAATGGGGTCCAGCACCACCCCTTGTTGAGTTAACAGAAACAAAGTGAGGTAATTTTCTACAGCAGTTATATCTTTTATCAGAGGGACATTTTAATTTACTTTTTGAGTATTGTATATCAAATATAACTCTTCTGCATGTTCCCACTAATTTCAGGAAATAAAGACCAAATACTATTTTGATATACTTTTAATGAATAAAGGTTAATTTAAGATTTTGAAAATGATCATTTTCCAATCGAAAGTGTGATGGTTGGAATTTGAACAAAAATAACATTTTTGAAACATATCTTGTGAAAATGTTAACATCATAAATGCAATTGGCAACAGGATAGATAATTTCCTTATCGTTTTGACTATACCTGTGAGCTCTCTTCCTTATCGTTTTGACTATACCTGTGAGCTCTCTGCGATAAGATACTATTTCAGAGGAAAACATCTTATTGTCTGATGTGTTCATTATGTATAAATATATAGTTGTTGTAAAAAGCGCAGTATGAAAACAATCTATCCTTCTATATTAGATAATTTAGAAGTGAAAAAAGAACTAGATAGATTACACGATCAGTTTGTACTGGTTGCTGCTGACAAAGTAGGAAACAACATTTTCTTTGTTTGTAAGGCTCACTATATAAATTGTATATTAGAAGAAATTGGATTTAATTCCGCAAGTGGAAATCCACCTTATACTCATAGCTCTCTTTCCAAGGAGGAAATTCATCAAAATCATATGTAAGCTTTGAATGTTTTCAATATCACCAAAAGCCAATATCAATTTTAATGACCTTACCTTTTTTAGATTAGATACATAAACTTCATAAAAATCCTTATAATCAAAGATATATAGCGGGTTCCAGTAAATGTTCTACCAAGCCCATTTACTCTTTACCAAAATATTAACAGCAGTAAAGGAAAAACTTCAAGAGTACTGCGCAACAGTATATTCAAGAAGCGGTATAAATCAGATGTGGATATTTAAGAATTCCAAAGAACTTTTTGAAAACTTAAAATCCCAAAATTTTACCAAAATCAATAGCATCAAACCTTACGACTTTTCTACACTTTATACAACCATCCTCCACGATAAATTAAAGTCTCGTCATTTTGACATCATTGACGCTCTTTTAATAAAAATGGATCTCGTAAATTTTCTTACCTCGTCATCGGACATTTACAAACTATTTTGCTAAAAGCCATTCGGATTCTGCACACAAGTACTCTGAAGTGGATATTAAAAAGATACTTATTTGTACGTGAAAAAATGAATCACACGATGTGGCCCTCAACTCAACATTCAGGTATACCGACAACGTATTATCAATCAACAATTATTACTTCCATACTTACGTCGACTCGATATATCCCATTGAATTTGAAATAAAAGATACTACAGAGTTTGTGTCATCTGTTTCATATTTGGATATTTTACTGGAATCAATAATTTGTTTGCAATCAAATTCAAAATGTTACTTGTTGATCTTTGATACTGTGTTTTCTTGTAGTTTGAATCGATAAATTGAAATATTTACGTAAGTACATTGTATCAACAATGATATTAAAGATTTTCAGAAATATCACAATTACATATATAAAAAATCCAATAAATATTTTTTACTTCGAAAAAATGAAATGCTAATTCAAGAATGCTTGAGGAAGTATGGGACGCACGATATTGAATCTACCGCGCAACTCCGAATGACGTAAACCAATTCGCGGTCGTTAAATCTGTTGGTTCAATTCTAAGGTAACAAACCATAAAATTTATTGTGGAAAGGATTTTATAGTTTCTAATTAAAATAAAACGTGAACATAAATGATAATAAAAGTTAATTTAACCCAAAAATCTTATTTTACGACATAAATATCGGTTTGTTGTTCGGCAATGCGGAGGAAACGTGGATTTGATTATGAACGCTGAGAAGACCCATCACCACATAAAGGTTGCAAAAGGATGGTCTAATGCGAACGTGGACGCTCCCTTGGGCAGACCAATCACATATTTTGATATTACAGCTGAATAATTCTCATCACAGATGGAGGAAGATGACTCGACGCCTGCAAAAGCGATCTGTCCAGGTTTGACCTACATTCATTGATACAAATGTGTCTTTAGAGTAAAAGTATTTGGTAGTCTCAGCAAGATTCGTTGATGTGCTATCTCCCAGAGAAGATAAGAAAAGGGGGATGATTTTGTTTTTTGAATTCTATTTTTAGAGTCCGTTTCATCTCTTGAAATTAAAAAGAGAACTTAAGTACTTAATATGAGTTGGATTATTGGTTTTTATGAAAAAAAGTTGTTCACAGATTCAAAGCAGAAGAAAAAAAGTACAATGACTATACATCGTATACATCTCTCTTTACTCCTTACTAAAATTCTTACAGTAGTGAAGGAAAAACTTCAAGAGTACTGTACAACAATATACTCCAGAAGTGGTGTGAATCAGATGTGGATACTAAAAAACTCTAAAGAATTATTAGAAACTTTGAGATCACAAAATCTAACCAAAATCAACAGCATCAAAACGTAGGATTTTTCAACGCTTTATACAACAATTCCCCATGACAAATTAAAATCTAAGCTTATTGATATCATCGACAGTTGTTTCTTCAATAAAAATGGAAGTCGTAAAAATGCTTACCTTGTCATTGGAAATCTAAAAAATTATTTTGTTAAAAACTATTCTGATTGCACACACAAGTACTCTGAAGTTGACATTAAAAAGATGCTTGAGTTTCTGATAGACAACACCTATGTAGTTTTTTTGGAAATCAAGTCTTTCAACAATCTGTTGGAATTCCCATGGGTAACAATTGTGGCCCATTGTCAGCAGACCTATTTTTGTATTCTTATGCAGCAGAATTTAATCAAAAACTTGTACGTGAAAAAAATAAATCCCTCGCTGTGGCCTTCAACTCAACATTCAAGTATATCGACGACTTATTATCAATTAACAATTGTTATTTCCATACTTACGTCGAATCGATATATCCCAGTGAACTTGAAATAAAAGATACCACAGAGTCTGCGGCATCTGTTTCATATTTGGATATTTTACTGGAAATGGACATTGATGGTACCCTAACAACAAAACTTTATGATAAACGCGATGACTTCAATTTTTCTATAGTCAACTTTCCTTACTTATGTAGCATTATACCTTCATCACCTGCATATGGTGCTTTTGTCTCTCAGTTACTTCGATACGTAAGGGCATGCTCTTCGTATGAACAGTTTCTAAGGCGAGGCAAGCTACTGACAAACAAGTTGATGAAACAGGACTATCAACAGGCTCGTTTGAAGTCATGTTTTCGTAAGTTCTATGGTCGATACAACGACCTTGTCAGCAAATACAATCATCCACAGTGTCGCATGCTACCTCTATCTTTTTGGAGGTCCGTGTTGCTCTGCTTTGAATTTGTATTTCGTTTTATGGATTTTTGAGATGGTTGACGGTTTGTTATTGTCATTTTTTCATTAAAATTGGTCATGTTTAGGGGAAAAAAAATATTGACTATTACTTGTACATGTAATAGTACATAACTTATTAAAACTATTCAAATAAACCAGAAATCGAAAACATTTCCTGTGATAAATTTAATATAAGATATTGTATTTTATGATACAATCAAGCATGATATTAAATAAAAGTTGTAAGATATATTCAATATATAATCAATTTTTGTAAGATATGATAGTTAAATATTGTAATGTGATACATATACATTATTGAATGAATATAACGAAAAGTATTCAAAATCAAAAGACGAAAAGAAAAATACAACACAGGAGCAAAGCAAACACGAACCTCTTCAAAATTTGAGGTAGGATCAGGTGCCATGGAGGAGTGAGCATCCTCTATTGACCGGTCACACCCACCCTGTGCTCTTTGTCGTAATTGGGAAAACGGAAAAATCCGTATGCAATTAGGTGATTAATAATGGCCTAACATTATGAAAATCATTTAATTATTACACATACATATGTAATATGTAATATGCATATGTAATATAAATTCAGTCCAACAACCGGTCGGTTTAAAGAGGTTTAACAAATATAGTATGATGTTCTCAATAATACAATTTTATTCTGCATTTTGAAGTTGTCAATCAATATATTACAATGTACTTAAATTAAAGTTTTCAAAAATGAACATAGAAAATCCACAGAACATAAGAATTGAGTAAGACGAATAAAACAATTAACAGAAAAATTTTTAAAAAACAATTATTGTTAATATATGACGTCACTAACACGGGCTATGTCTCGCAAGTTCGCAAAAAATTAAGGTAAGGTTTGCGGCTTGCATTTTGTATATTTGAACCAAAGTTACATACGATTTTGTTTACTAAACTAAAGTCTTTTTTCTGATAAAATTTGAATGATTTTGTCGAATCTGCTTTATATCTACAAAAAGTGAAAGTTCATGATTTCAAATTGTCATTTCAAGTGTAAATAATTTCGGGAAAATATGTACATTTAGTATGTGACTATTGTGGGGGTTATTTATGATTGAAATGTTTGAAAATAGTGTCATTATTTATATCATGATACGTTCCTATTAACTCCCAACGAACTATAGCTATTTAAAACTAGAATATAATGCAACAAAATTCAAAATTTTGGATTACTACGATGTAAACGAAAACGTCTAATTTGAAACCTTTAAAATTTCAAGTCCACCGATTTCAGGAAAAATTTATCTTAGTATAAGTGTAATTTGGTGTTTCTAAAATACTATTTAAAACCATATGTTGCGGAGTTCATTTTGTAGAAATTAATAAAATGCGTGTGACCCGTACTTAATCATTATAAATTACAAAGCCCCGCGAAATAAAAAAAAAACTGAAATCAATTATTACGTCATGTAAATCTGTAAATCATGTAAATCTGAAATAAAGGGTGTTATGTCACATTGAAAATATTTGAGTTACCTTCCTGTTACTGCAAACCTTACCTTAAACATATGTCATTTTTCTTTCATATCATTTCATATTTTGCATTTGGAAGAATAGAGAGCAGGTCTGTTCAAGTACGATTTGATACTATTCACAATGAATTTAATTACTTGTTGTGAACAGAAATATAGACGAATTGTTTATTAAATTGTAAATATTCATTTTTTCAAACAGCATTTATACAACTGCTTCCTGAACACTGTGTCAAACAAGCCATAAATGAAAGGATTAATGATGTGATTCAAAAAGACCAATCGTATCAAATAGATCCGGACACCCATCTCAGCACTGTTCAAGGTGTCAGAAGTGAAGTCTTTTAGGGTATATAAAAGAATAAGGCCAATGAGTGCGGAAGCATACGACAACACGTACACCACAATAAGTAAGAAAAACACGATGGAAACCCGTCTTTGTGCGGAAGCGACTTTTGTCTCTTGATGTTTGTAGGCTTTTGCACGTTTTATGTGATCTTGCACATGATCACAAACATTTCTGGCAATATGTTCTGCGACATCATTTCGGAAATCTGCAGTTTTGCTTTGCTTATTTGACTTATTGGAAATTTCAAATCTAGCCATTTTAGGAGAGTTTTGAACTTTAGCTTGTATTTCATTTTCCTTTGGGTAATCAGAACCGCTTGGTTTCTTAATATCATCAATGGTTGTATTAGATGTCCAAGTTGCCTGCTTTTTTTTCTGTTGGAAAAGCAACATTGCTGTCCCTGTGGATTTGATTTTTCATTGTTCTAGAACGGAATGAAATCCTTGCCTGCTTTAGAACAGGAATATACAAACTAGCTGTGATGATAAGGTTGGCTACCATTATCAGAAACAATATAATAAAATAAATAGCAATTGACGGGGATGTTTTACCGAACAATTTGCACACTTTCTTAGTGAAATTGTGATTTTTGAAGGTAACTTCGTCCGTAAAGACTCCTGCTGTGGTCAGCAGTGGAGCAGAATAGGCAAAAGACATCAAACACACGGCTCCAAACAAAACTCGTTTCCGGCGATCTGTTATTTTTGGTCTAAATGGTTTGCAAACTAGAAGATACCTTTGGATTGATATGACAAGGAGTGTATGTCCTGATATTCCCGGAATGCAAATCTGAAGAAACATCAAAATACGACAAACAGCAGTGCTTAGGTAATTATACCTGTATTCATTATCCATTACGTAAAATGGTGAACTTGTAAGGCATCCTAAAAGATCCACAATTCCAAGAAGAGGTATAAAGTAGCGCTCGCCTCTTTCCTTAATGCGAAAGAAGTAAAAGAATATGATTGTTGCGTTTCCGATGACTCCAATGAAAGCACCGATAATCATCAGAATAGTGTTGCTCAAAGTGATATCAGAAAATCTGTTTAGATATTGTAATTTGAAGTAAGTATCGTTATCCATATTCCAGATTATCCCTGACAAACGGACAGTTGTGTTTAATGAAATATTTTCTCTCTTGCTAAATTCGTCGTAGTTTGTTTCATTTCCTTGTTTTATTTCCTTGTATCATATGTTTATAATTCAATAAGATCATGCAAACGATGTTTTACATGTACAGAAAAACTGGTTTATAGGGAACATAAAAAATATTTCGTAATAATCGTAATTCGTAATATGTTTTTAGCAAATTCGCTATTAAATAATCAGTTGATAGAATTTCAATTGATCGTAAGTTTTAAAATTAATATCAGCGTCATTTACAAAACATGTCAATATAACATGTTCACTTAAAACTTTTAAAACAATTGTTTGTATACTTAAAAATGAAGACATTTTCCCAATAAATTAAATAATGCCCGCACCTGAGCATCTGCTTATACCTTTGGTATTTCAACACATGTGATATGATGTCCGTAAACTATAATTGAATTTTACCTGATAAGTAATTGTTGTAAAATTAATTAAAACCTACTATAATTATCGACAAACCTGTCCGAAATAGCAAAAAAGAGAATTAAGTGGTGGACACTCTTTTGCGGATCTAAGTAAGTTGATGTATGCAACTATATACTTACAATATATAAAATATAAAATATATACTTACAATGAAATAATATTGAATGATTACGTAAAGAGTGAAAATATTTACAGGGAAATTACTTGGAGTATACATAACAGTTAAGGTTTGACAAATGTTGAATAGATAAAATAAGGCAATTCGTTTCTTGAATGCGCGGTTTTAGTTTTGGGGGATAGAACTCATTTCTTGCGAAGTACGACCTCAGGTGAGAGAATGGATAGAACTTTCCAGAACTAACCAAGAACGCGGGTTGAATAATTAACGTCATGGCGAAAAGTGAAGGACGAGTTTATTATGCATCGCGGGCAAATTGAATCGGACATCTTTGGTTAATACAAAACAAGTAAATAAATGAAATGAAACAGTGTAGGACGAGTTAACCATTGGGCAAATACTTTGGATCTGACAACTTTGGTTTAAAATGCATACACTAACATTTTTTAATTTCCTACATTTTTATACCACGACAGATTGGTAGTAAACCTTATACATTAATTTGTAAACAATGAACAGATTGTGTACTACGTCTATATGAATAAGCGATGCATGCATAAAATGGGGAAGTTGAATGACGGGTGAGGGTGACCCCCTCCCGAATTGTATTATCAAAACAGTCTATCTAAAATTCTTATTTGGGACAGTGATAACAATTATAGTGAAATTTGACTTGAAGAACAAAATATAGAGATACAACCCACTTAATGGTTTGAAATAAAAATAAAATTAAAAAGTTTGTATTTTTTTTTCCAGTCCGCTGCAACAAAAAGAATTAAGAACACGAACAAGTATATATAATGGACCATTTCAGTTTAGATTCTTCATCCCTTTCTGCTCCTCTAAATATCCAGCTATGCAGTTGGCTTTTTATTTCAATTTTAAAGAATAGGTTAAGAAAGCAATTTATAAAACAAATTTGGACACAGTATATACAAAAATGAACAAAGAAATATTGTTCCACATATTACGCATTGTATTATATAAATATGTAAAGAGCCCGGGATGTCATCTAGTATTATTTGAATTTGAGTTTTCTTTTATATGCATCTTTTTTTTTTTAAATTTCATGTATATTCAATGAAATTTTTAATTGAGAATAGTCATATTATGTTAAAAGTTTGCCATTCATGATTGGGGTCTTAAATTAACTTCGTTATAGTCGTAATTTCGTTATAGCTGTGTTCGTTATATACGACGATTTTCTATAGGTTTATACAAGAACTTGCCGGGACAAAAAAATCGTTAAAGCCTTAAATTTGCTAAATCCATGTTCGCTATATTCGAGTTTTGCTGTACTTCATTTGCGACGACTTCATTTCGTGATTTACCACTTATTTTTGCGGACCACATGTAACATGGATGGAAAAAAATAGAAAACTATATACCAGAGGCATTTCAATATTCGCGACGAAGAGGCGTGCGAATTTCTCGCACGCGAATAAAGTTGGTTTACAGTATTTGTCCAGCCCTTTTCTTAGAGATATGATTTTCGTTTATATATATAATAGTTGTGAAATGTCTTTGTTCACTCAATTAAATATTTGTAAATTTTATAAGTTATGTAAGTCGATACGACTTCTCCCAGGTCATCATTTTTAAATTGAAAACATAAATGTTGTGTTAATTTAAATATTGATGTCTATTTTTAACGTGTTCCTGAAGCTATCACATATTTTTCTTAACAATATTATTTGCTGTGTACTGTTGGGAAATCTATATACATTGCTTTAATAATGAAATTTAAGTTTTACTTGATATGTTTTATATATATTGATTTTACAATTTTACAGCTTACGAGTTATAGCACTTTTTAATGTGTATTATCAAGAATTAGAGAGTGCTGTATTTGGTCACTTAATGTTGGTGTCATCATTTGACCAATGAAATCAAACGCGGGAGTTCTAGCGACTCTCTTTGTTTAGAAAGACGCGCTGATTCACTTTCTTTCAGGAGCCGCACGGGTAACACACCTGAATACCGATTCTGTTCCTTCGGACCATTTCTTTTAAAATTCAAACGGTAAGCTTTGTAGTCTTTTGTTTGTCACTGATCTATTACAAACAATTCATTTTCTGATCTAATTATAATTCTGATCTGTACTCTTACGATGGATTCAATTAAAGTTATTGATTCTCGGACACTCTAATGTCCGTTGTTTCCATCAGTTTCTTTTTGACGACGAAGATTTAAGGTATGTTGAGGATCTGGGTATTCAGACCACAAGGAATTTGTTTGACGATATTACGTAACCATTTTCCGATTTTAGTTTCTTAATACAGCCAATCAATAAAATTCATATTTGTATTTAAGCATTGAATGCTTATTTTTGGATGTCGTCGGTCCTATAACACACCAAGCGGTGCAGACAAATTGAATACCGCGCGTTAGAGCAGTATGATATTTGTCTGCATCGCTTGGTGTGTTATAGGACCGACGACATCCAAAAATAAGCATTCAATGGTTATATTCACATTTTCATACTGTTTGTAAGAAATAGTTTTTATCGTCGCTATAAAGCCACCATATGCGCTCTTAGTCAGGGATATGAAACATACATGGAACAGCCATATTACCATGCTATTTAGATCGCTTCCGCGACTTTAAATATGGTGCCAGAAACTTTGTAAAAAAATTCTTTTTTATTGACGAAATGATATTATTTAATGAATATTTTCAATTAGTACATATTAAATTGGCTATGTAAGTTTAAACGTTTCAATTAATCTTACAATAAAAAAAATATACTCAAAACGTTTATATTTGTGCTACTGGCGCATAAATAAGCTAAGTGTATTCACACGAAATTGAACGTTGCATATTACCAATGTAAACATAATGGGAAATATACACTGAATGTAAATATATGATTATTAAATACTATTCGGAAATATATTATAATTACATCATATTAATATCAAATGCATAATTGTGACATAATTCAGTTTAATATTAATTGTAGTATTACGATATATTATTTTATATAATATTACATAATGTGTTACAATGTTATGCAACAATTAAGGCTACGCTTTTGGCAAAGAGCAACATATACCATGTACCACGTCTTGTTTTGTTTATATATTATGTATCAAAAGATGGAGGTGATGGTCATACGTCAAGCAAACTAAGTTATAGCCCCTTCATACGGAAATCAATTATGGATAAAACAGATTTATTACAACTCTCTATAGATATGCTAAAAGAATATAAATAACTTTACCGTTTTAATTTTATTGTTACGGAAATCAATTATGGATAAATTTTGATTAAGATTTTTTGTACTTTATGGGTGATTCAAAAGCCAGATTTGATAAAGAGGAAGATATCAAACATTAAATATCATAACTGTTTTACAAAAATTTATAGGGACATGGTCACAAATGCTATTAGTTAAAATCTATATGAAATTAAAATTTATTCTTTTTATACCTTTAACAAAAGTTTTGCAAGGAAGGTATAAAATGCTATAAAATAATATTTATTTTTATTTGCTGTCTGTAAAAAGCTTGAAGCTTGAAGTATTCCGATATCGTCGATCGTTATGCGTACAATGAATTATAAACCTAATCAAATGAAATTCTAATTTCTAGATCTTGACACAACACCTATCGCACGTATAGAAACGGTGAATCCAAAGTTTTTGTGCACAAAACATCCCTAGAATACATGTTAAGAGGGTATCTTAGATACAAGACATATTGTAATTCAAACTTATAAAACCAAAAATGTCATTTATCAAGTTACAGAAAAAAAGAAAATTGCACTTTTTCGCGTTTTTTTTCTGATCTGAAACTGACTACTTTTTTTCGCAGAGATCTACAAATGCAATCATCGAGGGAGTAATAAAAGGTATTTTCATATAAGTAATAGGTAGTATTTTCAAAAGTTTGGATAATTGAAGTTTAGATATATCAGAGGAATAAAGGATATACTCAGTTTACAAAGGATGTAATCCAATATGACAGTTTTGTACATATATTTAATACTTTCCGAAACTTTTCTCACTGAAGTGTTTTGTAATCTATAATTTTAAAGTGCTATATGCATCTTAATATTCATGTAATCATTGTTCAAGTAGACACATAATAATATGTAATATATATATATATATATTTATATAAATAAAATTACAATCTGCTGAAAAGATCTCGCAAATCACAATGTCCCAGTATATAGGTTAGTGTTCACAGTTCAATTTCTTCGTACAAAAGTCCAATAAGAGTATCTTCTTTTATAAGCAGTGTTAACAGGTTATTTATACTAAAATATAAATCTAGCAAATTCTAGAAATTATATATATAAGAAGTTATATGAATTACCTGGACACTCAAGAATGATCTTGAAAGAATAACTGACCACTTTAGAATAGTCCAACATATTCTAATATACAAACCTAATATATATAACAGTACTTTAAGTAATGTAGTATGTACTGCAATCGTCGAAATGAACAAAAGGATTGGTCCTTACATGTTATATCACATGAATACAAAATCAACATTGCTAATTTAAATTAAATTCAATAGATTGTGATCAACATTGATGGCAATATTGGTGTAATATGCACCATATTGGTAATATGGAAATGAGGGTTGGTGTGTGAATGTCTTCCATATTGGAATCAATGTCGTTGATTTCTACATCAAACTTTGGTGTAAACATTTATGATCGATATCGATATTGCTATCATTTAAACGATGTCGTCAAAATTGGCCCCCTCATTACGGTTAGTCGAGGATTAGTATGTCTTGATTCTAGAACATAAGCAAATTAGATTGCTTGAAATTCCTAATTAAATGCATTAAAAATATGCGTAAAATTGTGGCAGCACATCTCGTGTATTTTTAAGATTTCACTTTTATTTATACAGTGAACTAATGGAACGTTGATAAATAATCAAGCATTCCCAATGTTATATTCTTGTGATTTGATAAAAGACAGCGAACATGCACTCTCTCAGTATGTCGTAGTCTTTGAACATTATGCATGTTATGAATTGATTGAATATATTCAATATGAACGTTTTAAATGATATGTCCAAAACATTTTCCCATTTAATCAGCGCCCATAAAATTGCAAATGATGATTCGATCCTTGACAACGTTTCTGAAACTGCTATTTTGCTCTTCGAGTCAAGATTACCTTGAATGAAGGGCCAACAATTTTGGTTCATAAACACCTTTAGCGCACGAATGAACTAATTTTTTTTATTCAAACGCCGTCTGGTATATAACGATAAAATCAGAATGATAAATTATTTGTTGCAACATAATACACACAATGAATAGAAAGTAAAATACAAAAAACCCTTTTTGTATAATCTCAAACTTAGCATCTTAGTTGTTTTGTAGTCATTGCGTGTTATGCAATCTTTTCAATCAAGACTACTTTTAAATAAGTTGCAATATCAAATTTAGTTAAAAGTACTGTAACATAAATAGTAAATGAAAATGGGTTGTGAGTCCCGATAGACTCTCTGAAGTCACCAACCCAACGCCAGAACGTCTGTAGGGTATAAATACGCAGCTGATGTAATTCTGCGCCGAGATGAACGTTCGCAGGGTAAGCATACTGTCTGTGAGTCATTATTGTTCAGCGATTTGCAGAACATTATTATAAGAATAACTTATCTATGTGAGCGTTGCTTGAGGGAACGTACGAATAAAGTCAGCGCTTAGACCCTTGGTACGGTTTACAAAGGTGATTTGTGGGTCGCTTTGAACCGAAGGATAGAAGCAACGGGTAGCTTGAAGTGACCGAGAGAAGCCACATATCTAGAGGACTTCGAAGCGACCGATATATATATATATATATATATATATATATATATATATATATATATATATATATATATATATATATATATATATAAATCTGCTAAGGGTCCATATTAGTGTAAATATAAGTATTTGTGGATTGAATCAACAAACGGTAAAAAAGCGGTAAGGAAAGTGTTTATATATTTACAATCAAATATCTTTATAATTAAACACTTTAACAAATTATCTGGTTGGACCTGTGATTTTTATTACCAAGTTAAGGCATTCTCTTTACTTAGTTTGTTTCCACGTTGCATCATCAGGTGAAGCCAAATCTAAGCAAAATAAAGCAACAAAGCAACCTGTGCTTGAATTTATAGAGCGACGGACTACCAAACAACTTGGTCCAGAGAAATTCAGACTTTGAGTAATGTAACGAAATCTAGCTTGAATCAAAAACAAAGGACGACAGTGGGCTATCTTCTTGAAAAGTATGCCTTTTTGTTTGTTTTGTTATACAAGACTAAATGTTGTTAGACATAAAAAGGCGCTGTTGATACCCATCATAAAGCAACCACCAAAGTAACTATCAGTGCATATGAGAGAAGAGAGACTGATAAATTAGTAAAAGATATGTTACGGTGAAACGTTATAGAACCCTCGTCTATTACATGGGCCTCTGGAATTGCCCCTATTAAGAAAAAAGGATAGATGTACATGTAGATTATCGGCGTCTGAATTTGGCAACGTGAAAAGATACGTATCCTTTAACTTGCATTGATAGCCTGAGCGGTACGACTTGATTTTCATTGCTCGATTTGTTTAGAGGCTACTGGCAAGAATAGATGGAACCTTCTGAATCAATGATCACGACGTCTAGTTTACGGGAAGGTGAGAGTACTATGGAATCATTTAAATTCGTGGGTTATGGGGTTTTTGCTTATTTGTGGGGATATATACGATTTGTGGATGCGCTGGTTTTCAGTTTCAGTAACAAAAATAATTCTTTCTTAATTTGTTTTCGTTGAAAATGGAAATTATTGGGGGAGGGCTACCCACAAATTCCACGAAAAATGAGCCACCTCGAATTCTAATGTTTCGAAGTAAATAGAAAATGAGAGACCCTGGCAAGCTGGAAAAATAATACTAGTATGGGGCAGACGAAGAGGAGGAGCAAACTGCAAGTATGAAAATAATAATCTAGAAGTCGGAAGAATAGTAAGAAAGAACACTCAATTTGTTTTGTTTACTGGACTCAGATCCGAAGAACCAGAGCTCAAGAATGGAAGCAACGCTCTGTAGCATTCCATTCCATAGGACCTGTAGCTGTGTAAACAGAACCAATCTTATATGTTAAATATAAAGTCATATTCGTTTGAATAGATAAATCAGAATAAATAAGCCAAAAAGCTACGTAAACTGTCAATTTTTATTTCATTTATTAACCACAATAAAGAAGGTTTAAAAAGCGATGACACTTGACAGGTGCACTGGTAGAGTACGTAAGCCAAATGCAATGAGGCCTGACTAATCCTATCTGGCCAGTACTGTTGGTAATTGGAAAATTACAGTGTTATACAAGCTACTCATTATGGTATAGAACGTGAAAAAGGTGTAAAATTCAATTGACAGGTGTAATCTTTCTATTGTATTAAGCGGGTGTCATTATTTTTTTCCATCCGGTTAAATGAATCAAAATTCATTGTAAAACAAGGTTTTGTGATAAAAACAGACCGTCCAGATCCGGAACGCGAAATTCTGGATAAATGAGACCAAAAATAAAAAACGTATAAAAACCTGTTCTCAAATAAAACCGTCCGTAAACTGATGCATCCGGATATTTGGCGTATATATCTGATATATGAGGCCCTACTGAATTGAATTTCTTTAGACAATCAAGATATTACGACCAGAATTGAATTTTTCCTAGTTATGTGACATATTGAAAATACTCACCTTTTGTGAGTGTCGTCATAAATGCATCTTCTCTTAACGACGCCAACTGGCCGCAAAATTCGAGACATACGTGATCTCTAAGTACTACACCAATATTTGGTTTTTAACGAGAATATCATTTTCGTTACTTCATTCATTGCTTATTTTGTTGATATTGTTGTATAGAAGTACGTTACATTGACGAAAAAATGTTAATTGCCTTAGACATTTTAATGCTCGGTTCGTTTTGGTTTTTGATCACTCGCTATACATAAATTTTAACAATTTAATCTCTGCAATTTTCAAATTTTCTTTATGGCATTAAATAAATAAAAAAGCTGGCGTATTTGTTTAATGTGTAGACTTAAATTACGATGTAATCGTAATGGAAACGATTGAAAAAGGACATCAAGCAACTATACAGCGCAGTGCACCTGTATTGATTTCAAGGTAAAGTTCAGGAAAGCACGATAAAAACAGCACATGAATTTAACCAAAATAGAACAAACACAGAGACATGCTGGACTATTTTTTACAAAAGAAACAGCTTATAATTATCTTATTTCGTACCAATTATCCGTTATTAATGGAGATCCAGGATGAACAGAATGAGAATCGTCGACGATAACTTGATCCGCTTTGTCAAAATCGTGCTGGATTGATTTTTTCCAATGATTTCTCGATATTTATAAAAAAAAAAAGTAAACATTTCTGTAGATGTTGCAAAGGGCTATTTAGATCGATTTTTCTATTACGATTGCAATTTATACTTTTTTCTTCGACACAATTTACGGAGCTGCTCCTTGAACTTTGTATCAAAAAATCCATAAATGAAAGGATTGACGACGTCATTCAGAAGAATCAGATTACTCAGAAAGATCAGAACTGTTCTCTCAGGTGTGGTTAACGATGAATTGATGTCGTCAAACGTATATAAAAGAATCCAAATAACGAGCGGGGGTGTGTACGACAAGACATACGTCACAATAAGATAAAAAAACATAATCGTAACTCGTTTCTGTCCTGATCCAGCTTTAGACTCTGGCTTTTTATTGTTTTTTGCAGGTTTTTGGTGAGATGTAACATTGTATGGCATACAATCTACAACATTGTGGACCACTTTATCTACTTGTTCCTCAGATACATCAGAAGTTTCAAACCGTACGTTTTTATGAGCGTTTGTTATTCCTATTCCCTTCAGCTTATTTGAATTGCTTGGTTTCTCAGTATCGTCAGTTTTCATATTTGAATTACATGATACATATGATGTTTCTGTCTCCAATGCAGCTTTGCTATCTTTGACCGTTCTGGAACGGACTAAAATTTTAACTTGCTTCATAACAGGAATATACATACAAACAGTGATGACTAAATTGGCTGCAATTATCAGAAACAAAAGGTAGGGATATATAATCATTGGATTTGACTTTTTGTCAGAAAACTTGCACACTTCCATTCTTATATTGTGGTTCATATAAGTAAAATTTACTGTAAAGACTCCAGCAGTAGCCAACAGTGGGGTGGAATAAGCTAAAGAAATGAAACAAACAACCCCAAATGAAACGCGTTTCCAAAAACGTGTCATTTTCGGTCCAAATGGCCTACAGACTAAAAAATACCTTTGAATTGAAATAACAAGAATTGTATGTGCTGATATTCCCGGAATACAAATCCATAGAAACGATGATATTTTACAAACAGCAGTACTTGACTTAATGTACATGTTTTCTTCATCAAATATATAATATGGTACGTTGGTAAAGCATCCTAATAAATCCACAATTCCTAGCAGTGGTATGAAGTATCGCTCGCCTCTTTCCTTAATTCGAAAAAAATAGAAAAATATAATGACGGAGTTTCCAATGACACCAATCACAGCCCCAATAATGTTGAAAACCGCCAGGCTCAGGACAATATCAGAAACACTTTTCCGATATTGCAACAAGTAGTCAGTCTTGTTTTCCATGATGCTGAAGTTTATTCAACAACAGAAAAATGTGCATACTCAAATATTTAATCTGTTTAAATAATGTACGTTTTCACTATATATTATTTCCTTTTCGTTTGTTATAAGCTATGTATTTCCGTACCATCTTTTGTTGTTATATGAGAGTAAAATTACAGAGCTGAATATGATTTTAGTTTCAATCAATATTTTCTTTTAAAATGAAGTATATAACGTAGTATTTTTACTAGTGAAAGAGTTTCGATGAACTGCATAATTCATTGTAATGCTTTAAAACTTTTGTTACAGGACGTTACTGTTTTTGTACTTATGATTTTATAGAGAACCGAAAGAAGTTTAAAAGTAAATTATTTTCAAATTAATTGACGTCTTCATTAACAACGTTGGGGTTATTTTAGTTTGTCCGTTGTATTGAAGGCATGTGGCAATAACAAGAATTTATAATTTCTTTGTATTACAATGAACTGATAAATACCGAAGGTTATGAGGGCAATATGAAAATACATGGCCATTGCAATATGACTTCTGTTAATCGTCTATGTTTGGTACATAGCGTCACGTTAAAATGGTTACCAATTATAGAAATACCTTAAACTTAATATAATTAATATCTATCATTGTCAATTCACTTCATGAGTAGATGATATAATAAATAAATTTTTGTCAATCATTTCATATTTCATAACATAGGGATATATAAATTGCTTTTTGTAATAGATCATAATTTTAGTATAGCAATATTGAGCATTGAATATGTGGATCTTTGTTTAATCAACAGATAGTTTATTCTTTGATTTACGTGGTGGGTTTGTTTAAAAAAAAAACAAACAAAAATAAACTGAAAAAGTTTTATTTCACTATAATTTGATAAATAATCATTCTGTAAATAATAAAAAATATAAATTATTGCTTCCGTTTTTATAAATTGATACTATGATATCTTATAACTCTTAAAAAGATTTTCTAATGACAGAAACAATTTGAATAATTCTTAGTAAAAGTGCAAAATTTTCAAAACACCCCAAAAACAGGTTTTACTCGCTTAAAGAAATTACAGCAGTTGATGCGGGTCTCATATCCTACCCAACAGGCGAATCAAACATGTAGATCAATATTTTCAATTCAATTTATCTTCAATTCTTATAGTAGTATTCAATATCAATTCAATGACACTCAAACATAGTTTTGTTCATGGCTTGTAAGCAAAGGTACTGCTCGACCAGTTGAGTTTTACTTGCATATTACAGTTTCTTTGCTTTGCTGATGATGATGCGCTCTGCTTTCTGTCTGATTGTATTATTCGTAAATAGCAGAAAGAACACCAAGCTTATTTCTTTAATACTGTCCATCATATTTCTCACTGATAGCAACTTGCAAGATGCAGTAATACTCAAGTTCATCAAATGACTTTTACAATTTGAATATATAGTGGTGTGTTGCTGTACTTGCTAATTCAACTATGAATTTTGTTGAGAAGACATTGTTGGGTGCTGTTAGAACACCGTCTCTTACAATTTTTCTTGTATGAACTTTACTTTTAATTTCCCATTTATTATATCTAAAAGAAAAAAGTTTATTGGTATTCAATCATTGATGGGTCATTAATAAATGAACCTTTAACATTTAAAGTTAACAGTTAAAGTACGTCTTAAATAAATTAAATATATTAAACCGTCTGCATTCAAGCTAAGTACAGAATTATCATTATGTCTATTTTGCACAACTTTGAAATAATCGTAGCACAATTCTAGTTTCGATCTTAATACATGTGAATATTCTTAGATTCTAAGTAAATCTTGTTTATGACTAAAGAGCTCTATATCTTAAGACCCACTAATAGTATATTTGTATCAGGTCAACTTGGTCAGTGAGATATAGATTTGTATGAACGGAGTGTTATGACGGCATTATCTCTACAATATAACTTCATTGTGTAGATTACAATATTTGAGATATGGATATATATTAAATTGATAATGGAATAAGTTCTATATTTTCTTTAATGGTGTTTGGATTTGCATCTTTATGCAGTAAAACACGGAACATGTAAATGATTAATTAACAAATCTTACTTTTCTAATTTTTACAGGAATTAAAATGAAATATCAGGGAATGTATGTAAGACAAGGGCAAATATCAGGGTAGAGATCATAATAACAACATGGTCACAAATTAAGAATAAGTAATATTTTGCGTGAAAATGTTAGCATTGCTTGTGACCACGACCGTTCAAAAACGTACACAATTTGTAATATGATACTCAAAGTAATTTTTGTCTGCCGGGTATGTATCGAATACTCACAACGTCCTTTACTATTGTCTAAACAATGCTGATATTCTACACCCAAAAATATTTTCCGCTTGACTTTTGTAATACTATTTAGCCACAACCATGAGATCATTATGACGTTATATGGGATACAGTACAGTCAATGCCTTTCTACACAGCTCTACAAAACTGTGCACTAATTTGGGTAGCGTTAACAATGCTGTGTTCGATTATTTTTAGTCCATGCTCTATCATAACCGTTAGATATAAAAAAAAGTTTAGGTATGTGTTGAAAACTTTTTATGTGAATACAATTATATACAAAATCTCTTTTAATATTATAGGGCAAAGATGATACTGGGTAGATTTTCCTTGCTTACAAAATCAAACAATATCCGGAAAAATCATTTTTTTTTTTTATCTTTTATTTATACGAACAAATATATATATATATATATCTTAAAGTACAAATTCAGAGATATTAGCAATAAATAAAAATATATCAATAATATATTAAATCATTTTAATAGTTATCGTTTGGTGTAAATTAAAGTAGCGTTTACTTTGATTTGCTTCCTCAGACTTAATCCTAGGCAAAGGCTTTATGGTAAATAACAAAACATCCTAAGTGATGTCTCAAATTTTCAATGTAATATCCATTGTTTAAAATGAAAGAAAAAGACAGCAAGCTCATATACCCTACACCCCCCCCCCCCCCAATTACTTGACAATACACATAATGAATAGCAGGGTCAGCATTAAATCCAAAATATATTTGATATAGGGTATAAAGCGCAAAAAATGATCAGATAAAAACTTCCTGCAAAAATGCAAATCTAAGCTTTTGTCAACCACACAATTCTTTCCTAAGGACTGAAATTCCCCTAAAATAATCGAATCGGAATTTCCTGATAATGTGCACATCTACACATTGTATCCTAAATACCACAAAGTTATAACAAATTCTTTGGAGCAGTTAAAGAATTGTTGCGCTTAGAAACTATTCTTTACTATGTTCAATATAGAACCAACATTTTTAGTTCAAAAGATTTGAAATTCCAGAATTATTAAAGAATCACAATTTCCTGGTAATATGCACATTTACACACTGTGTCGTAAATACATACATAATTTCAACAAATTCCTTGTAGCAGTTCAAAAAAAGTTGCGCCTGCAAACTATTTACTACTTTATTCAATATAGGACGAAAGTTCAACAGGTTCGAAATTCCAAGAATAATTTCCAGGTAATATGCACATCTACACATTGTGTCCTACAAAGTTTCCACGAAATTCCGTGCAAATCAATTTAAGAGGAGTCGCTTTTTAAAAAAAAAAAAGAAGAACAAACAAAAAATAAAAAAAGGACTGACCAATGGACGGGTCAAAATACCATCACAACTTCGTTGTGTGGGATATAATACACGAATAAGTGATTATTAAGGTAAAGATTAGTTTTATCGGATTTATTTGTATTTAGTTCCATTCATTATGTAAAAAAACAGTATTAAAATCATTTTGACATTACATTTATTCGAATCATTCTTTGACAATCTTTAAAACCCCTGAACTCTAGATGTTAGTAATCTTTTATTTCGAAAAAAAATATCATTATTATAGCATTCCATAATAACCAATGTTGTGTATCAATAATTCAAGTAAACACTCATATTAAGATTAGCGATAAGCTCTAGTTAAGATAGGCTATTCGAAATATTATATCTTTACTGCTTTATCAATCTTTTACAATGCCTGGCCAAATAGATGGTAAACAAAACATTGTGGGAAAACAAATATATTGTTACATAATACACTCTCTAACAATGATACATAACAGATTTCTTGATTCTTACACCAAAAAAACCCCATACTTTCTCAAATACCTGTCAAAACTAAAAACTAATATTTTGTGCCCTTAGATTGCAAGGAGTAATTTCTTTTTTTACGACATTTATTGCTTTTTTTTTTATTAAATTTTGTATAAAAAAATCCATAAATGGATGGGTTGACGATGTCAGTCAGAAATACTGTTTGAGAGAAGTAGGACTGCAAAGCCATCTCACGTGTACTCGTGGTATGAATTACAAAATCGTCCAGCGTATACTCAAGAATTAAAATGATAAGTGGTGGTGTATACTACAACATGTACGCAACAATAAGAAAAATAGAAAAACATTATTGAAACCTGTCTCTTTGCATAACTGGCTTTTGCTTCTGGTTTCCTATCATTTTTACAGGTTTTGTGTGATCTTCCACATAATCTTCAACAGTATTTGCTACATCATTTTTGATAGCTGTAGTAGTGAAAACATAACCGCCTTAGAACAGGAATATACAGATCAGCTGTGATAACAAGATTGCCTATATCATTAACAGAAACAAGAGTACAAAATATACACTTATTGACAATGACCTTTCGCCTGAAAATTTGAGCATTTCTGATGAAACATTATGGTTCATGTATGTAACCTTGTCCTCAGACAGTGATCAACAGAGGAACGGAATAAGCGAAAGAAATTGTGTTTCATTTTGATTTCAGATCAATGATGTCGTTTTGATTCTTAGTAACTTTGCGGTTTAAGTTTATAACTTTAGATTTAAGCAGTTGAGCTTCCTCTCGAAGCGAAGATGACTGTTCTCTACACGTTTGATCTTTAACTTGGGGGTATATGTGTCGTAATTTTGCCCAAGACATGTTACTCTTTCATGAAATATATCTTCTTGAATCTGTGCCAAATGTTTTGTCAGGGAAGCCGCTGTCAGCTCGAAGGATCTCACCTCATTCTGGTCACACTTGGCAGTACTGTACCGTTAGACAAACTGTTGTGTCGCACCCACTCATGTATAACACTTCTTCTCGCTACTTCTTACTTATGAAAACTTTCCTGTTTTTAAGATTTCTCACTAAACGACGACTTGAAATGCTCACAAAATGGATTTAGGTAAATGTTTTTTTATAAGCGATGACTGTTCTTATCAATGCATGCGCAATAAAAAAAAAAAACACACACACACACACACACATATATATATATATATATATATATATATATATATATATATATATATATATATATATATATATATATATTATTTGCAACTTAAATTCTTATGCGTTGCACACACTTCAAAAACACTTCAATATTTTGTCCTTTTTTTAAACATAGTATGACTTTTGTCTTAGACAACATTTTCGGAGCTGCTTTCTGAACTTTGTATCAAAAACGCCGTAGATGAATGGATTGGCAATGTGATTTAGAAACACAAGTTGCAACAGATACGTTCGAACTGTCATCTCAGTTTTGGTCAACTCCTGAAACTTAAAGGCGTCTGATGTATACAGTAGAATAAGAACGATTAATGGGGGAATGAACGAAACCACATATGCCACAATAAGAAAGAAAAACATAATCGAAACCCGTCTCTGTGCCGATCCGACTTTAAACTTTGGAATTTTGTTATTTCCTACAGGTTTTGTATGATCAACCACAATATAACCAATATTGTTCGCAGTGTGTTCTGCAACAACATTTTGGACGTGTTCGTTAGATGTTTCAAAAGTTTCAAACCTTCTCCCTTTCAGAGAAGAGGATATTTCAAAATTAAGATCTGTTACTTGTAGTTCATGAAATCTGGTTGTCAACTCAATATCATCGATATCTAAATTTGGTTTCTCTTCTTCCCGCGATGTTGCTAGCTGTAAGCCTACTCTTCTATCTCTGTATTTTTCGTATTTGTTTGTTTTCGAATAGAATGAACTTACTTGCTTAAGGATAGGAATATAGAGACCAGCTGTTGTTACTAGATTGACCACCATTATCAGAAGCAAGAAAATAAAATAATTCCTTATTGGAATCGACCGTTTGAAAGAAAATTTGCACATTTTCAGTGTTACAGTGTGGTTCATGTACGAAATCTCGCGTGGAGAGACGTCTGCAGAGGCCAACATGGGAGCCGAATAAGCGACCGAAATCAAACACACAATTCCAAATGAAACCCGTTTCCAGAAAAGTGTCATTTTTGGATATAATGGTTTACAAACAAGACGATATCTTTGGATTGATATAAGAAGGAGCGTATGTCCTGATATTGCCGGAATACAAATCTGCAAAAACACTATGATTTGACAGGCAATAATGCTTTGAAAGTTGAACAAGTAATTATTATCCATAATATGGATGATGGCGAGGAATGAACATCCTAATAAATCCACAATTCCCAGCAAAGGTATGAAGTATCGTTCGCCTCTCTCCTTGATCCGAAAAAAATAGAAAAATATGATAAGTGCGTTTCCAATAACTCCAATCCCAGTTCCAAACATAGAAAGAATCTTGCTGCTCAGTAATATATCAGAAAACCTCTTAAGATATTCCAGTTGATAGTAAGTATTGTTATCCATTCTGCGGACGTTTCCTCTGACAAAGAAAACCTGTGTGTAACTAGTTTTATACTGCAAAAAACGTTTAACACACCTTTTTTATTTCCTTATTCAAATGTTTATATGTTCGTATCACTTTTTTTTCTATAGGTGACTTTAAATTACGACATATCCACAGAAGCCCATAAGTTTCAATGGACTTTTAGAATACAATTTTTAGGATTCGAGTTGATTTGAGTTTTAAAATCTAACATCTAAACTAACTTATTAAATAATGTATGGTTTATGGCAGTCAATTCTTTTAAATAGTTCCTTTTTTATACCCACAATCATTTCATTCAAGCTTTTGACATTTGCTACAAATCTAAATCGAAACAACAATTATTGTATGTGCTTAAAATTCCGAAAAACTAATTTGTAGAAACGAAGAGACTTTACAAACAGACTTGTACTTGGGTGAACTTTTTATCATCGAACATGAAGTATGGAAAGCAGGTTAATCCACATTTCCAAGCAGAGGTATAAAATGTCGCTTGTCTCTCTCCTTAATCCAAGAGAAGTATAAAAATATGATGGCGGAGTTTCCAAGGACTCCTTCACAACCCCAATCATAATGAGAATGGCATTGTTTAGGACAATATCAGAAACACTTTTTCAATATTTCAACATGTACAAGTACTCAGTATTGTTTTTTCATGATGGTGAAGTTTATCTTACAACAGACAATTGTGCATACTCGAATATTCAATTTGTCTTAATAATACACTTTTACTTTTCACTACATATCATTTCCTTTACGTTTGTTACAGGTTATGTATTTCCGTTCCATCTTTTGTTGTGATTTGAGAGTAAAATTACAGGATCTATAATATGTTTAATTTTGTTTAATCATTATTTTCTTTTTTAAAAAAGGACATATTGATAATTTTTTGTGAAAGAGCGTCAAACAGCAAAAGTTGTACTTCTTTTTATTTTAATAACTAATTATTCTTTAAATAATAAAATATAATTTATTGCTTCCTTTTTATAAAGTTGACACTATTATAACTTATGACTCTGAAAAGTACTGTTCTAATGTCAGGAAAACTTTGATTTGTTCTTAGTAAAAATGGGGGAATTTCAGAACACCTAAATAACAGGTTTTACTTTTAATAGCATTCTTACTTCTTTATTTGCTTATTATTGAATTATTATTAAAATGTGTGTTGGCTTGTTTGTCGGACTGGGGGGAAACTTTTTAAAAAGAATTGAGGGACATCAAACAAAGATACTATTCACCATTAAAGTTTTGTCTTGTGATTTTTTTCTTAAATTCGTATAACTTCCAGTAGAGTTCATGTGTCAAGTTGTAGAAATACAATACTGTAACGGGACCTCTCTATTAACATAAAGCTATGCACTAAAATACTTTCGCAACTTTTCTTTTCATCAAATGTGACCTTTTATTACAGTGGTTATGAAAACAGTTTAAAATGCAGTTTACAGGGAAATTTTCGCCCGTTTTATTTTTATCATATTTGCTTTCATTTTCATTAGGTAAATTAGGGGGGTTTTTGGTAATGTATTTGCTAGTTAAAGATATTAATTATAGTATTTAGATTTCCTCTGATGTAATAGCAAAAGAATCAATCTAGGTTTTTAAGCGGTTAGCGTAAACGCTAAAAGCTTTATGTCATGTAACTAAAGCTATTACGCAACCAGGAAGCTTCGTGAAAGCGCTACCTATATAGCTATGACGAATCAAAGAATTGATAGTTCTTAAAGCAAAGCTGGGCCAGTTTGATATGTGCCACTTTTTGAACATTTGATTTGATTATATAAATGTCATTTACTCGACCCAATTTGAGTTCAAACACTTGTTTTCATAAATCATATATGCACACCTTAACCACTAGTTTACTTTAGAAAAATTAATGTTTTAATTTGTTATTATTTCAATGGAGATAAAAGATTAAACAATTTGGTATTCCAAGAAAGTGAGGATATTAACTTGTCTTACACTATAATGTTGATTTTTTCTGAGCTTGTGTTACAGTATAAATTTTAAAATCAAAGATTTCTGAACTGAACTAGATTATAGGTTTTAAAATGTACCCACTGCTATATACATGTGTATGAGACCATAGTCTTTGGACTGAATAGCCTTATTTTCACACAAATTCGGTAAAAATAATTAGTACCATTAAATTCTTTAGACAAATTACTACTGACGTCGCTTAACTTGCCTCATTTTTTTCGTAAACACGCTAACCGACCTCGGAATTGAAGTATATTGAATTAACATGCTGATCGAGCGTCGCCATTTTGACATGTAAGCAAAGTACACTACTTCACTTTACGGGGCCGGTGATGGTGATTAAAAGAATATTAGAGGCAGGTAAAATGATAGTATGATAGATGGTAGAGGAATTTTTAAATAGGATATTTGTACAAGTTTTTGTGCGCCATAAAGTCCAACTTTTTAACTGTAGCTCCGAGGTCGTCTATCCAAATTTTTCAGAACGGGAGCTGCAGACCTGCAGCTCTTCAGAAAGAAGATACGTTCGAGAAATTGGGTATTTATTTTAGTAGAAAGCCGAGGTTCATTCTACCGGGTTAACCACAACTTCACGATAAAAACTTCACGCTTTAACTTTAATGGTGAAATTTGTATTGGAATTCTATAGTGCCCCAAAATAAAATAATATGATATACGGCGTGACCGTTTAGAGGGCGAAGCCAATAATGAGGCTAGATTTTTTTCGCTTTTATGTTCTGTTATATACCATATATACATGTACGACTTTTAATTAAGTAAGATTTTAGATAGTCAGTTGAGAATTAATTATTTCTATTGTCTGATGGGACTAATTTTGGAAAAATCTCAAAAGAATTGGTCAAAAGGGGATTGCTCTGTCAAAACGTATTGCTGGCCCAGGATCATCCGGCTCTTGTCAATTTTTTTTCAAGCCCAGATATACTAGACTATAGTATGTAACAAGTTACTGTTTCCATCACATTTTAATGGTTTTTACCGAAAAAAACCCCACATATCTGCTAAAAGAAAAAAAATATTGAAATCATTCATCCACACGTCTGGTCATCTCTTTTTACTCAGATATTTTCACAGGAACGAAAAAGAGATTTCTTACGAAGATTTATCTTTTTTTTTTTATTTGGAAGACTCTTCGAACATCTCGCACAATTTTCAAATGTTTCCATCCAGAACTTATTTAATATTATTTGCAATGCGAATCTCCGTAGACTTTTTCATTTAAAGTCGCTTTCTTTGGCCAAACAAGTTATATAGATAGAAGGGGTTAGGCAATTTAATTACAAAAACATGGTTTTTTTTTAAATTTTAGTAAATGAATATTGTTTGAACCCTGGGGTATATATGAATAACGAACAACTAAACAAAAATAGAAGTTTATACATATAATGGGTATAATACCAATATCTACATCTACAATGCTATGTTTGATCATATATAGTTCATGCTCTATCTCAATTGTTAGATATAAAAATAGTTCGGGTATGTGTTGAAAAACTATGTGAATGTAATTAAATGCAAAATCTCTTTTTAATCTTACAGGACAAAGATAATACTAAGTAAGTTTCACCTGGTTACAAATTCAAACAAAATCCGGAATGATCATTGTAGTTTTCTTGGCGTAACTTAAAGTAGCTTTTTCCTGGGTTTCCTTCCTCAGACTTGATGCTAAGCAAAGGCTTTATGATAAATAATTAAATTTGTCATAGCGATAGTCATTGTTTTGAAATAATAAGTTTCAATATTCAGGCAAAAATTAGTTTTATCGAAATTTGAAGTTTCTGACAAAATTATTATTAGTCAATTAATCCATAATAATAAATGTTAAGTATCAATAGTTTCAGTATAAACTCATATTAATATTCATTTATTAGCTTTAGTTAAGAAAGGTTATCCGAAATATTATATAAATATTGCGTTATCAATATTGTAAAATGTTTAGACAAATATAATGTCAAACGGTTGTAAACAAGCTAACATTGTGTGAAAACAAATAGCATGGTAACAAGTACAATATGACAATAATACATAATAAAGATTTTGGGTTCTAACACCAATCAAACACAGATTTTCTCATACATTTGCAAAACTAAAAACTAAGTGCCCTCAGATTTCAATATGTTAGTTCTTTCTATTAAGACACTTTTTGAGCTGCTTTTTAAATTTTGTATCAAAATAGCCGTAAATAAAAGGATTGACGATATGATTTAGAAATACTGTTTGAGAGAAGTAGGACTGCATAGCCATCTCACTTTTACTCATGGTATGAATTTCAAAATCGTCCAGCGTATACTCAAGAATTAAAATAATTAGTGGGGGTGTGTACGACAACACGTAAGCACAAATTAGATAGAAAAACATAACTGAAACCCGTCTCTGTGCAGAACTGGCTTTTGCCTCCGGATTTCTATCATTTTTTACAGGTTTTGTGTGATCAACATTATGAGCTATATCATTTTGGATAGATTTAGCTTCTGATTGTTTACCAGATGTAGCTAAAGTGTCAAACTTAGCATCACATTGATAGTTTGGTACATCACTTTTTATCTCTGCTGTTTTCAGCTCAATTTGGGCCTTTAATTTTATCTTATATTGAGTTGTTACGTCCGATGTTTGAGTTGCTTGCGATGTTTCTGTCTTTGAATCAACATTGCTATTTCTGTTAATCTCATATTTGACTCTTCTTGCACGGAATGAAAATTTAACCCGCCTTAGAACAGGAATATACAGACCAGCAGTAATAACAAGATTGGCTATCATTATCAGAAACAAGAGTATGAAATATATACTTATCAACAATGACTTTTTGCCTGAAAATTTGCACATTTCCGATGTAACATTATGGTTCATATATGTTACCTTGTCCGTATATACCCCGGCAGTGATCAACAGAGGAACGGAATAAGCGAATGAAATAAAACAAATGATCCCAAATAAAACTCGTTTCCAGAAATGCGTCATTTTCGGTCCAAACGGTTTGCAGACTAGAGTATATCTTTGAATGGATATAACAAGGAGTGTGTGTGCCGATATTCCTGGAATACATATTTGTAGAAACGCCAAGATTCGACAAGCTGCAGTACTTGGGTAAATATACAAGTATTCATTATACATGATGAAATAAGATGGGCTGGTCAAGCATCCTACTAGATCCACAATTCCAAGCAGAGGTATGAAGTAGCGCTCGCCTCTCTCCTTAATCCGGAAGAAATAGAAAAATATGATGGTTGTATTTCCAATGACGCCGATTACAGCACCGATAATCATGAGAATGGTGCTGCTCAGAACAATATCAGAAAATCTGTTAAGATACTGGAACTGGTAGAAAGTATTGTTGTCCATTCTGCATAAGTATCCTTTACAACTTTATTCCTAATTATAGTATATCGTCAAAAATATAATTGTTGTAGGCTTCTGATAGATAGAAATTATTTCCTTTTCATTTGTTATGATTAATTTCCGGCATTATACATCTTTTTTTTATAAAATGTAAATGTTCTACATTTCAATGAGTTTGCAGAGGATGATAATCATTAAACCCTGGAAAAATATTTAAACAATAAGATTGAAATTCATCATAATGAATATGACATGTATAATATAAATGTAATAAAACATGTAATAAATAGATAGAAAACATTCTTTCTTTTTCCTTCTTCGATACAAAACAAGAGCAGAGCTAAGCTTGGTTACCCTTGCGGTAGGAATTCTTACATACATTTATACATGTATTTTTAAAAATAGCTTCATGTCTTTAGCTCCCGGGCGTCCATGTAAATTTTCAGACTGGGGCTTTAGGCATAAATATACTTTGTATGGAACTGTGAAATGATACAATGATACAATACTGTTTGTAGTAATATAATATGATTGTATAATATATATTTGTCTACGCGAAATGTCTTTTTATCTCCCTTTATCCCTCAATCAATTTATTACTAAAACATTTATGATATATGATACAAAATTTATAGTTATTCTTTTTTCTCAACAAAATTATGTTCCAAGATACATCCACATACACACACCGAAAGCTCCCAATTTTATGATAACATGGTGTTAAATAAGAGTTGTCATTCAATTAAGTGACAAATAACCCACAAATTCCGAAAACCTCAACACGTTAAAAATTTACCCTGTTGATAATTGACTCCACCTACAAAGATTTAAACTGTCGTTGAACTGGAAGTTGATCTACGCGATTCAACTGTATCCTTTTGAAAATGTCAGTTTTAAAATTTTACTTTTTTCATAATGTCAGATACATAGGCCGATGCGGCTGATTTATTTGTTTGTTGATTTGTCCGATTACAACCATTCATGATAAGACTAGAAACTCGGTAATCTGGTATTTAACTGTGTAAATACAACTTAGAGGACGACCATTTGATTCTGAATGAGAAGGAAGAGGGTGGTCTGGTAAGGACATAAAATTGATATCCATTCCTTCTTGGGACAGATACTGACTTTAAGGTGACCAAGGATAGGTTATTTGGTGTCTTTATTGTAATTTATTTTTACAATTGCTAGCTAAAAGAAAATAGGTTAATTGATTTCAAATATACTTTGACGGAATGCCAATATACCATATCTTTAAAAACTGACAATACCCCATTCCCAAGATCAGAATATTATGATAATATTTGACAAAACTGACATATTCATGTACATGTATGCCAACAAATATAGGCTGTTAACGTAATTTTTCTGACAAATCGACATAACGTAATTCTGAAATGTCAGGATATATTTATCTGACAGCATGGTAAATAAACAGGTGTCATATTTTTATATTAAAGGTATTGTAACATGTGTGGTAGTTTGCATCAAAATATATGCTTGCAATGAAATAATAATGAATTATTACGTAAAGAGTGAATATATTTACTGGGAACCTATTTAGGGTATAACTAGAAATTAAGAGATGACAAATGTAGAATAAATAAAATTAGCCAATTCGTTTTTCTTGAATGCGCGATTTTAGTTTTGATTGATATAACTTTCCAGAACAGGGTAACCAGGAACGCGGGTTGATATATATATATATATATATATATATATATATATATATATATATATATATATATATATATATATATATATATATACACTAACGTTTTTAAATTACAAACTTTTTTTTTTACCACTGCGACCACTAGATTGCGATCCATGAACAAATTGTGTTACCAACTCTACGTCTGTATGAATAAATCATGTATGCATAAAACGGGGCAGTTGAACTGGAGGGGGGGGGGGGATGGGGGCGACAGCCTTTTATCTGAATTCTTATTTGGGACAGTGATAAAATTTATCGTGAGATTTGACCTAAAGAACACAATTTAGAAAAGAGATACAACGCACTATACACCCACTCCCGAGATTGAAATAAAATTAAAAAGTTTGTTACTTTTTCCATTCATCTGCAACGAAAGAATATAGTGTTAATTCCCGGGCTTGCGCGTGATATCATCTAGTTTATTATATGACTGATTAAATATTTAGCTCTCTTGGCTGAAATCAAACATTCTTGAAAAAAATAAAAAGTTATATTCACCTACACGTGATCTAAGAGGTGAATATAACGTTTAATTTGCTCTACATTGGACTAAATGGATCGGGAAATTCCAAAATGCAACGATTGGTTATGATTATTCCTGTAAACTCTAAACTCCCATTGTGCACCCCTCCCCCCACCCAGGATTTTGATTTGAACAAACTTGAATCTACACTATCTGAGGATGCTTTCACACAACTTTCACCTTTCCTGGTCTGGCAATGAATTTTGATAAGATCTTAAAAGATTTTTCTCTATTTATTCTTACCTAAAACTTGGAACAGTGCGTTTAATTTTTAATTCGCTGTAAATTTACAGGGTGGTGCACATACGACTTACAACTTTGATAAAAAATAAAATTTAAGTATTGAGTGAGTGTAAGAACAAAAATCACAATATGCCATGTAGTAAATTTTGTATTTTAATCAATCCAGCAAATCTTAAAGAAAAAAACCAACGTATTTTTAACTAAATAGTATAATTTGTATCCATGTATACCAATATTCTTATTAAAGACATAAGTTTTGAAATGTATATAAATACCACACAAAAAGCATCGATTGTACACAAAAAGTTCACCATGAATAGAATACCAGTTTCATATTTGAAGGGTTGATCTGATAATTCGAGACCTTATCACTAATATATTTCAAGTTTTCGACAGACTGTTTACTCAAAATGAAAGCTGCTCATGTAAGCATGGCAGTCTAAAGAATGAATATGAATAAACTGTAACTTTTTGATTAAATGAATCAAAGATGTAAATATCTAAGGCTCCTCGTCAGGGTATAAAACCAGTTATTCCACGGGCTTTTTTTTGTCAACAAAGGTTATGATCAATCGCGTCAAATAATGGTATCAACATTGTTTTATTCTACATTTTCATTTAAAAAGATTTTGAAACATATATTTCCTTTATTTAAAAGAGGTACCCGACTGAATAAATCGATCCAATGACAAATAATCAAGTATCAAACGTCAAATCATTTACATAGTTGAGTGCTAGTATATGGATTGTATCAAACGATTTATTCTTTTTGTCTACTTCGAAGTCTTACTAGTGGTTTTGAAAATGCTACTGTCAATCTACAATGCTATTTATTCTAAATGTGTTTATTTTCCTATATTATGTACGAGAATTCACAACAAATATTTCTTGAGAGACCTCCATATGTAGACACGCAGCTTGAAGATAAGAAAAACACTATCAGGATATTCAAACATTTAATTAAGGTATGTTGTGGCTCATTGGCACAGCGCAAAGGAAATAACTCTTATAATAAAAACATCATTATTTTTCATCCTTCATTTATTAATTCATTTATTTATTCACACATCGTTTCCTCTGAAACGAGATTTGATAATATGCAAACAAAATATAATAACATACAAATTACGTTAAACAGGATTATTTTGATACATTTACACATCAAGAGAAAGATTAGAGAAAGAAAAAGTCACAGATGCAATATATAATATCATAATATGTTTTATTGTTTCATAAGTAATTGAAATTGAAACATCCAAAATAGCACATTAAAAAAGATATATATTGAGGAACTGATAATGGAAAAAATATGGCACATAACAAAACTGACAGGATTTTCAACATACTATTGTGTTAGCACGCGCATCTTTAAAGAGTATATTTTATTAATACAGGTTGCTCAATTTTTTAACAATACAATATGTTTTGTAAGTGCCGAATTAGACAATCAGAACAAAATATTGATTATCAAGGACAGCTCTATACACTACATTCTAAAGAGTTTTTGTTTTACTCTTTAAAAGGAAAAAAGGATCCGTTTTCATCAGTTCATTGTTTTCTTAAAAATATGTATAATTTTAATGCAATATAATATACTCAAAGTAAAAATTACGAGTGGATAGACGGTCTTTTAATTGCTTATAATTATTTTTTTTCTTTGAAAACATTTGTGGAGCTGCTTTTTGAACTTTGAATCGAAATAGCCGTAAATAAAAGGATTGACGATGTGATTGAGAAACACAAGTCGAGTCAGAAACATCCAAACAGCCATCCTGGTCCTAGTCAAGGTGTGGAATGTGAAGCCGTCTAGCAGATAGAACAGATTCAGAACGATTAGTGCGGGGGTGTAGGACAGCACGTACGCTGCAATCAAAAACAGAAACATAATCGAAACCCGTCTTTGTGCAGATACTGATTTAGACTTTGTTTTAATTTTCGCATGTTTAGTATGCTCTGCAAAATTCTCAGTAGCAATATTTGCAATGTGGTTCGCAGCATCGTTTTGGAGAATTGTATCATCTGCTTGTTCTTTAGATATATCAGTAGATGCAAAACTAACTTTCTTACGAGAGTTTGGTACTACAGTTTTTGTTTCTATTGCTTCCATCTTAATGGGAATACTTGCTTTATCAGTGTTGTCAATTTCTATATCAGATGTCCGAGTGATTTGCGATGTCTCTGAAGTTGAACCAGCACTGCTATCTCTGTGAATTTTATATGTTCCTGTTTTTGAACGGAATGAAATTTTAACCTGCCGCAGAACAGGGATATAAAGTCCAGCAGTGATGACAAGGTTTGCCACCATTATCAGAGACAATAAGATGGTATAAATACTCATGGACAGTGACTTCTCTCCGGATAGTTTGCACACTTCTGTTGTGACATTATGGTTCATGTAAACGACATTATCCCTAAAGACTCCGGCAGTGGCTAATAAAGGAACAGAATAGGCAAAAGAAATCACACACACAACACCAAATAAAACTCGTTTCCAGAAATGAGTCATTTTCGGTCCAAATGGTTTACAAACAAGAAGGTATCTCTGAATAGATATACCAAGAAGAGTATGTCCTGATATTCCCGGAATACAAAACTGTAGAAAGGTCAAGATTCGACATGCAGCAGTACTGGGGTAATCAAACATGTATTCATTATCCATTATATAATAGGGAGGACTTGTTATGCATCCTAGCAAATCAACGATTCCAAGGAGTGGTATGAAGTAGCGCTCGCCTCTCTCCTTAATCCGGAAGAAGTAGAAAAATATTGTGACTGCATTTCCAATTGATCCAATCACAGCACCGATAATGATTAAAATGGAGCTGCTTAGAGCAATGTCTGAATATCTGTTCAGAAATTGAAACTGGTAGAACGTGTCGTTGTCCATCTTGCTGAAGTTGTTTTGGCAACAGGGAAATGTATTTGAACCAACAATTAGTCATCTTCATTAGATATTATTTCCTTTCCCTTTGTTAAGTTAAACATATATCTTCCCGTGTTATATTTTTTTCATGAAGATATAAGTAAAAAAAAAAACCGCTTCAACGAATTTTAAAGCATAATATACCTACCAATGACTCAGATTGGAAATGAGTTCATAACAAATAGAGCGCTTCGTTTGAAAAGATCAAGACTTAATTTAATAAAGGTGTAAGTAAAGGACCATTGTAGGCTAAACCTTAATAAACATTTTATGTGAAGTGTGTAAATATAAACAATTGGAGAGAGAGAGAGAGAGAGAGAGAGAGAGAGAGAGAGAGAGAGAGAGAGAGAGAGAGAGAGAGAGAGACCTTGCGACTATTTGAATCCCTACATAATCATTTCTTATCTCAAGAAGTACATACAAGCAAGCCTGCACGAATATTTCAAATTAATATCTAATGTCTTTCCATATCTGAGTAATTTTGTTTCTCATCACATTATTAAGTAAAAAATGAACTCTTCCAAAATAGTAAGTGGGTCATTTGTACAAACGTCTTGCGAAAATCAATGTTGACAAACTAAATCCTTTTTTCTACAGAGAATCATTTCTTTTCTCTTTATTTATTCGTTAAATACCCCCCCCCCCCCCCCCCCCCCCCGTTCCCACTGGTTGTGGTCTTTTAAGGCTAGCATGATTTTTCATGAAAGTTTTTTATTCAAACTTGTTATTATTACATGCATAATGTAAAATTGACCATCCCGCCCCTCTTCTGATTTGAGTTTCTTGGGGCATGGTTTAAATCGTCATTGTATTCATTCTAACTAACGTCTGATTTATTGGTTTATAAAAACGATAATCAAGTCGAATAGAGTTATCTTTCTTCTTTAGAGAGAATTATTGCTCCAACTACAAGCAGTTCTGAAATATTCATAAATAAAAAAAAAAGAGATAACTTACAAAACAAAACAAATCTCAGCAGCCCCTCTTTAAAAAAAACAACAACAACAAACCTCAGTCCCCTGATGTTTTCAATAATTTTTTTCCACTGCTATAAGAGCTTGCATGTTATTGCTTGTTGAGGCCTCTGATATTTCTTTCAATAGAAGGCTCATTTAACATCTTCCCCGGACTAAGCTTTTGTCCTCCTGGTAGACATTTATAAAGCTAGTTCTCGGGTTCTATGTGCAGAAAACTTACATGAACCTTTATTAATATTCAAGACTTTCCCTGTCCTTTGTTATTTACAATAAAATCTTTAAAAAGTATGTAAATTTACAAAGAAAGCAAACCGGAAAAAGATGTCGGAATAATTTTAATAAAAGAATTGTTCATGTTTACAGCATATATTACAAAGGTGACAAGCATATTAAGTTCAAAGTGTCAGACAGCATTAAAAAAGGATGTTTACAAGGGAAGCTACTAAAACGTGATAAACCAAATAGGGCACGACAGAGAATTGATGCATATTTTATGCAGCTATTATTAATAGTCTTGAATTCTCTAAAACAGTTATTCTTCCGCAATGGATGGCTGAGTGGTAAATACATGTACCTTTCTTAGCACTATCATCTAGCAGACCAAGTACTTAACTAAATTAATCACAATTTAATATGATAATAGTAAAATTCGTTTGTTTCCTGTTTAATAAGTCGCAATTCACTTTAAATTTCAGAGACCAACATTAACGCAGAACTACCACTAATAATATCACTATAATAATACATGTAGGTCTATTATAAATAGCATGTATCCAGTGTGCAGGATCGTGAGCAAATTGGGTTTTGGTTTATCTGTCTGTCTATCCGTTTGTCTGTCTGTCGAATCACAACGTCAGCCTTGAGCATATCTTCTGAACTAGACTAGTAAATCAAGTGAAAGGTTATTGTCAGAGGTCGCTGTCACTAAACGGTCAAGGTTATTGATAGATTTGCTTTCATGGAAATTTATCTTTGTTTTCTTTCTGCCGACTCTATTATTGTTGGTGTGTAAAAAGGCATATTTCAACTGAAAATGCAAAGCAGGGACAAATAGATACATGAATTTTATCATAATTATACAGATGTGTGAAAAGCATCAGACTCCAAATACTGCATTTTTAATGTTCTTAAACTCAAGACATATATCAAACAAGGGCATGGAACTTAAACTAAAGTATTTAATGGTCGTCACTAATTAAGTGAACATCATTTACTTAATTAACCAGTCAATTTTAAAATATTGGAAGCGCTTCTGGCCACCGAGAAGTAATGGCGTCAACTAATGCATGTTTTTATCTTGTCACCGGTTGGTTCATTAAACACACATTCCCTAAACGACATGCATTCACGAGAGCAGTGACAGGTTGATTTGATGAACGAGCTACTTTAAACAAAAGTGCAAGTCTTCTTAATTGACCAGATATTGTCAAGGACAGAAAGTTCTCCCTGTATTAAGATTTTCAAATATGTTTCCACCAAAACATCCGCATAACGGCAGGGGTCCCGAGTCCAAGGCCACGAATGAGCTCAGGACCCGTAAGTCGTGACGTTGTGAGGATGCCACCAAAATGTGTTCGACTTTGAGAGAAACAGCTCCTTAAATAGCATTTTTGTTTTTGTAACCAAGAATTTTTTTTTTAAAGAAAACGTCTTTTCAGTTTTTGCCATCTTGTTTGTGTTTTGGGGTGTTGAGTTTGGGGAGGGGGCTCAGAGGTCTGGATTATGCTCTACCATCGTCTTCTGTAAGTTGGACCGTCGTTGACCGCTACAGTGTATAAACATATGAGGCTACTCCAGCAATCTGTAGCTTAACGTCTAAAAGAACAGAGCATAGTATCAGTGCAGGGGCGCTATCGAGTGTTTATATAGCCGCTCAAACCTTTCTATCATTAAATAAACTCTCAATGACGAGAGAACTTTTGAAAGCTTTATGCTATTATAAATATTTACTCCAGCTTAACTCCCGATCTCCGTAAAATGACAGCATTCGGCAATGAGCTGTGCTGTCGGATGGGAGAGTTTAATGTACAGGATCACACTAGGTTGTTACCTTTTGTTATCATAAAGCATAAATAACCCCTGATTCAGCCTACGTCATATCTCTCTCTCCGCCGTAGTAAATTATAAATAACAGAACCATGCACGGTGACCGCACACAATTCCCGGATGATTGACAGCCAGGCAATCCAGACGCTCCATAGACAACATAATTTACTAATAATCAGTTATTTCAATGTAGGTCAATTGACTTTGATATATAAACGTCCCGAGTGCACGATTCTCTAGTGGATGATATTGGTTGAACTCTCGTCTTCTTCCGAGAGGCGCTGAAAAGAAAGAGAGGAGAAAACCACATTCCCACGACTGTACGGTCTTAGCGGAGCTAACAGGGCCCCGGGACGTCCGAAGCTTTTACCTGGGATTTTTTTTATTTACCTGAATTGGTCTACCCAGTACACCTGAGATCTGTCGGTGAATGCACGTACAGTGAAACACAGGTAGGTGTTGAATTTTATCACATAGGTTTAAAAGTCCGACGAAAACAAAAGTTCTGAATTGAATATCAATGACATTTCAAAATTATTTTAGATGCAATATATTTGTTTTTTCTTTTTTAAGAAGTGGTATTATGAAGTAGGTGAAATTAGCATTAACGGATGAAATTGTTGGTACATTTTTCCATACCTAATTATGATAAGAATTATTTGCATAACATATATGCAAATTTAGTGTGCAGTTGCATTGTAAAAAATCCTAATGAAGACAATTAATCAACTGATTAATTTAGAGCGAGTTTAACATCTTTATCAGTGTTCTGAGAGTTGTAGTGACATGGTTTGATTTATGACCTTTATTTCGACATGTGCACAGAGTTTTACATGGTGTATAAAGAGATCGATGGAAGTTTACATTTGACCCGCGTTGCCATCGACATTTGTTCCTGGTGTGTTGTAATGCTTCTTTTTATGTCGAAAAATTAAAGATCTACCTGTGTTGATTAAAGAATTAAAGAATCTCTCTCTCTCTCTCTCTCTCTCTCTCTCTCTCTCTCTCTCTCAAATAAGTATTGTTGGCGATATATGTATTAGTACACTACATTAGGTATATATCAATCTACACATATTACGCATCCAACAATATTTTAAAATGTACTTATCAATTTCTTTAATCTGTCTGGGTTTTCAACATATTGAAAACGTTGTCTTTCTCAAAGGTGTGATTACGTAAGACAATATTTTGATAACGGGGGTGTGTTATTTGCATAAATGTCATGTTTGCTTCGGAATGCAGAATAATATCTGGAACTCTCCTTTAAATGCATTGAATTACGTGGAGAGGATTCCAGGCCGTGAAGTTAAAGTATCGTATTTTACTAAGTATACAGTAGTCTGTAGAAAGATTGGTAAAGGAGTCGGTGTGTTTGTGTTCAGTAGAGGTTGATATATAAGCATTCCAAAGGCCGTTTGTTAGACCTCAAAAGATTCGGTATCTGAATCCTTGCAGATAAACAAACATTTCAACAGAGCAAGTTTGTCCAGAAACCAAAATACGATCAAGTGTAAATACCATGTGTCGAAATATTCCTGGGAAAAAAAAATCCACTATCATACACTGTTCCTTCACGGGGGGTACAGTTGACATGTCGCTATTTTATATATGATTTATATATGTACCAATGACCAATGCTGCAATGCTGACTAATTATTGAAACGGGGGGGGGGGGGGGGGGTTCTTGCGGTCTGGTCCCGGTAGGAACAGAATATGTACGTTAATTGTACGTCGATCGTGTGTACAGATATAAAAAGATATATATACAGGTGTACTCGCTGAAGATCACAGCGGGGTAGCGTGTGTTGAGAGGGCACTATAAACGGTCACCTGGATGCTAAACACGTGTAAGTGGCTCAGTGTCAGAAATTCAGATTACTTCCGACTATCGCCCATTTAATGATTTCCCGGCCGTTTGTTGTCCAATTGATACCAATGCTACTAATCTACCGTGATATGTATACTCATGCCTGTTATTCCATCAGAAGACGGAAGGGGTAAGAGAAAGGCTTACAGTTTGGGTCCGTTTGTCTTAATCAAGGATCTATTTGAATCCATTCATATTTTGCTCGAGATATTTTGTCCCTTTTACCTTTAAATTTATGAAGCTTTTATAAAAACATACTTATAAATGATCTGATGGCGCCTGTACATCAGTCTTCCATTAAAAGACAGAAAAAAAGGTTAACGACCCTGATTGAATGTCGAAAACCCTCGTCTACAATGCGTTTTGTAAATTCTATAGAACATAGTCCGATTCACCACTTGTTCGCTCTTTCTGATAATAGTTGCAGGAGTGTAATAATAAATCTACGGGAAAATTTCTGTTGACAGACAGTAGATTGAAGACCAGCTGCAGACATCATTGTCTGAAATTTGCTGCTGCTTGATTACAGTTCTGTACAATTTTGTCATTATATAGGTATAAAGGTTGGGTACGTGATATTTCACTTTCACCCTGGTCATTATTTCAATACCATTTAATATAACGCAAGCAGAAAATTTGACCTTTTGTTTAGGCGAATTGCCTGTCATAGATGAGAACAAGGTCAAATATTTTAGGAATTTCTTCGATATGTAAATTTTTTCACGTGCATTGAAATTAGCTTTTGCAGTAAATTTCTTCTTTTTTTTCACTTTTTCTTGTAAACATTGATGGATATCAGTCTTCTGATTTTGAAGCCTTTTTACAATCTGTCCATGTAATGTAACAAGGAATCTAGTTATTGTGGTTTCATTTAAATTCTAGCGGAATTAGAAGAAAACCCTCACATTTTCTGAGGTGAGGTAAATTCAGGGAAAATGCCTCATTTCAGTAACATTCGATTGCGCGGATTTCAATCGCAAAATCTTCCAAAATTGATATTCAACGAATACTGATAAAATCACTAAAATTCTAAGGGCACGACTTCCACTCCTTTGCCATGAATACCATTTGTGAACTAGACGTGCAGATTTGGTTCATATGTTAGAACGGATGCTTCTTTAAAATTACAAACCATATTTATCAATAATGATGCAAATTTTAAGACTTTATGGGATACTAAGATCCTTTTTTTTCATTTTTTATAACATTAAATTTTTATAAGCTGGTTTCCTCAGCATCATAGAAATGGCATATTTAGAAAAATATCTTTGCAGTAATCTGTTGCTCTCCATCGAGGCGGGAGGAATTGTATATACCTTTCAAAATTTGTTTTAACAATTCTGAATTAATCAACAATTTTCATAACAAAATTTTGATCTCTGTATAAACACCACTATGGTCTCTTGCTTATATGAAAACAAAATAAATGTAGTGGAAAACTAACTTCGTAACCTTCTAAACAAACAGTATCTTTTTGTTCGAGGATTAATGATGAACCTTATTTACATGTATTATTTTCATTTATACCGATCGTAACTAGATTTTTGTGAAATGTTCTCTAATGAACTCTTGACATCCTTTATACACATTCCAATTTGTTATTTAAAATCCTCAAACTATAGAACTCATCCTTCTAGAGCATTATTATTCTTTATTTGCTCAAGATATACATCTTATGGCATTATGCACAACATGAGTAAATATACATATATGTATATGATTTACATTAGGTATGGTACAATGTCGGGTATATAATAAAGACACAGTAGAAAAACAGAAAACAGTATGGTCTGGACAGTATGGTCCGGACGGTATTCTACGCCATCAATATAAAGCCTGTCTTTCACCAATATTGCCATTTTCCTGTTTAGTCTCGCTTCTTTCATTATGGGATACAGCTTTTTCCTTTTTTCCTGGATTTTCTTTGGGAACTATTCCTGGATTCTATAACGCGTCCCTGCTAGTTTCCGGGTTTGCTCACGGACTTTTTCTCGCATCCTGTATGACGAAAATTTCACAACAATGGGTCGAGGTTGATCACTTTGACCGCTCAGCGCTCCAATGCGATGTGTCCGTTCATTACTTTCATCTATATTTGAAAGGCCAAGCTCTGTCTCACAGAAGTCATCAATCAATGTGGCGCAATTTTCTCGATGTTCACCTCTATATTCCGCTAATCCAAAAAACAGTAGATTTTCTCTCATGCTTCTACATTGAATATCTGTTACCGTGTCCTCCAATGTACTCTGTGCCTTGTGTAGGTAGTCGATCTGACCTTTGACCTCCTCTGTTGTTTTCCTTATCGCCCCAATAGAGCCCATATTTCCAGATGTTGTCTTTAGTTTCTCTAAGTCTTTCTCTACAGTATCCACCTTTTTTATAACACCTGTTATCTTTTCACTCATTTCATTGAATTTGGACAGTTTTTGATCAATAAGGCGTAGCTATTGGAAAATTTCCTCAACCGAGGTTGGTCGGCCTTGCGTGTTCGAATGAGCAGGAGGTGGTGTAAGGAAACAGTTTGTTTCTTTTACTTGTTCACTTATAGCTATTAAATGACAAGACTCACCATTTACGACATTGTTCATATTGTCCTCTCTAATAGAATCGTCCACGTACATCTCACTCGTGGCCATCTTGGGTGGGTCCTCTTTGTTTGGGCTTTCATAGACTTATACCTTACCTTTTTCGACTGGTTACTGTTTTTCCTCTTCCGCTTGGTTTTGATACCATGAGATGTATGCGGCATTGGATATCACAACAAAATTCCCTCAGAATACTTTCGCTATACCACACTATACGTTGTATTTACTCCCCGAGAAAAAACCACACCCGCCATATACCAAACCACGTGACCTAGTCATACAAATTCCATTAATTGTCATAAAAACCTAGTTTTTTACCGTATTATACATGAGGACAGAGGTTGAATGATTGCATGTTTTGACGAGTTAAAGAATATCTCTATACCATTAGGAAACTATTTCAGTCAATTTATCCATATTTTCTCTAACATCTGTGATAGTTGGATCTATGCATGTCAGTGGATATAAAACCTCTTCCTATTGACTGTGATCTGGAATTCCCAGATTCCTGCCTGCCATCAAATCTACGTCGTTTCAAACACTAATAATATGTATAAAAAAGAAAACTTATGATATATGTTCTTAAAATGTTATTTTCTCCCATTATTCATAATTTACACATACTGGCCATGCGTTAAGCAGACATAGTCCTTAACCATTTTATCAAATCAGTGAGATGATCTACTATTATCTCACCTGAACCGAATAGGCACAAATAAAACAACGTACGTGTATTCGCAAATGAATCCGACACCTTAATTTATATTTTTTCATACATGTATGTACGACGAGGTTTTATTTGGGGTGGGGTGGGGTGTTTTAACTTGTGTTTGAAATTTAGATGAAATATCTAATACCACGCTTGGGGTAATGCTAAATGTACTGAAAATGTATGTTTTCAAAGTAAAGCTAGTAATGTGTATTACCTCAAATTTAGCAGATGGTAACGGTAATGTAATGCATTGCTTTCCAAAATCTAGTGTAGTGCTGAAATTACAAGGCGTTACTTTCCTTTACTATGCTTTTTATGCATATCTATTTTTAAAATTAGAATAATACTATTTTAAAAATTATAATTCCAAACACACGCAGCAAAGAATGTGTAGGTAGCATACTTTGGAACCACTATCATCAAACATGGAATTTGTAATCGACACCGGTAATATATCATAACGGCTAATCGTTGAACTTTTTTTTACATTGAAAATCTTGATTTGTGATGGTTTGTCTGTGTACCAAATTAGCAGTTCATGTTTTAGTAGAGTTAGTTTTTCAATTGCAAGGTTGATCGATTGGTCACAAACTAAATTGTAATTTGATCGTCCAACAATGATTTTCCAAAACATATACCCTAATCTATTAGCATTTCAAAGAAAAGCTTCAGTGTTATCATTGTTTCACGAAAGATGATCAGATAGATTAAGTTCATACTTTGGGACATTCATTCTGAAACCCGCGGATTTTGCGACAGTCGGAGACAGGACGATTGTCGTGTTTCCGTCACGACTGCTTTTTGTCATAGTTACTGTCATGGTTGCCCGACAAACTCTCAACCTTTCTCTCTTCGCCGTCATTTATCTCTTTAGTTTTTAATAAAGACGTCTCTAGAAACAAAATAGGAATATTACATTTGCTATAGTAGATTATTATGTCTGCATTTGTAGTTGCTTTCGAATGCAGACTTGATCATTTTGTTTGTTATTCGTAGCAGTCGTTGAAAGCAGATGTATAATACATGTGTCTTTGACCCCCACACTTAAAAAAACGTTTTGTTATTGCAAGTAATTATCTTTTAAACGGATTGAATAAAAAAAAATTCTCTATTCTTTTTGTTATATATTTATATTGATTATATATCAATGTATGTAGTGATCCTCTACGAGGCTAACCCAAGTTAAATTGATGTGCATATATAGTTGGCGTTGCAATTCATGGTTAGTAATTTTGAAATGGTTTTGTGTGTGAAGTACAGGCTACATACAGTAAACATCAGCAAGACTACGCCAGCTACATGTAGATTAATTTGTATACAGATGTGTATTTGAGGTTTTAAAAATCAATTTTATCCGTTTCTGTCTGACTGGTTTTCTGAAATCCCAAAACGTTACGAACAAGGATCTTGAGATGAGATATGATTTATTATATGTTAATTGTCTGTTACAACAGACGCTATGAAAGTCACATATGAGTAAAAAAAAAAAAGAAACTAAATCATATCAGCAAACCCCTAAAAGCCCAATTATAAAGTAGTTACGAGTGAAGCCAAGAGAGAAATAGGATTGTAGGCTTCATGATATACTGAAATACGACAAGAACATTTTGGACGAACATAACGGTAAACTCATTCTCAGTTTATTGAAAAGGAACTTCCAGCCATTAAACTAATTTCTGTCAGTAAATTCGTTGGCCATTAACGTTATTCAAACAAGGTCCATTAACAACAAGTACAACAGTTTCCTTTGGCCGGGGACAAATGAATAGGAAAAAACTGTTTTAAGTGGTCTTTCCAAAAATTGTTCTTATACTAAATTGATACTGATTATGGATGACCTGAGCACGCCAAGAAAAGTTTTCTGGTTTAACTAAGTTGATGCGGTGGGGTCTTGATAACAATAAAACCTTGATAAAACCTAATTGGACAGAGTCCATTTCACGCTAAAACCTTTTTATCTCTTCGTTTTATCGAGGAATATTTCTACTTTATCTAAGCAAGTACACATTGCTAATAAGACACACTGCAAAAGATGGACTTTCACCATTCCCTTGCCGTGTTGTATATATAAAACAGTGCTATCAATCATTTATCGAAAGATTTGCCAGATACAACATATCATCTACTTTTGCAGTATCATAGATACAAGTATTTTCAGACAAAATTTCAAAAAACGTTGGAGTCATATCCGTTTTACTAAGGTATTTATAATTAAAAACACTGGTGCACTTAATTTACACTGTCACAGTGACAATGTTTTCTGTAGAGTGTCTACTCAGTTGCAAGCCCTAATTTCTTTGTGATTTCATCACTGAAATATCCCCACTGTTTACATATCTTGTTACAGTCGGTAAGACTGATTTTTTTTTTAAAAAAAGTTGTCACCTTCCGAGGCCTAATTCTTGTACACGGCTATTCAGGTTACAGTTATTTTTCGGTTTTTATGGCGAACTTGAAAGTCACCTTGATAAATCAACAACAACAGCAGTTGGTGTTTATGAAATTCTTGACCAGAAGAGATTTCGGGCACCTGTTTGGATGAGACCTCGTACACCTGTTGGACATTTATTTGTGTGCCTCGGTTGATTAATACTCCAGTATCAAAACTAATGAGATACAGTGGCGTGTTATGAGATTCAGATGGTCAGCGAATGAAGCTTGGTGCAATGAGGCCATTTGATGGCCCGTGTTGACAAACAGTGTAGGTCACTCATTGGGACATGCATGTTTTCATATCATTCATCACAATGTGTGTAACTTTTTTTTTATTTGTTAACAATCTGACGATCCCATCTTGTCTCCAAACAGTCCTAAGATACTAGAAACGGTGCAATTTTCTTCCCGTGTTGTTTGTTCTGAGCCTAACTTAATTGGGGAAAGAAGCCTCATACACTGTATTGAAGGAAATACGTTCTATCGACATCTACTGGTAATATAGATAATTATACAACCCAAATTGGATAAAAGCATGTTGTCAATAAACTATATTTATCTTAATTCTAAAGAATACCTAAAGAATACAGACGATTCCAGTCTTTTGAATTTGAACACTGTTCGTAATCACCACATGTCATTCATTCAATGTTGATGTTGTGCTTGTGCAAAAAAAGGATATGAAATATTTTCGTTTAAAGTGAAATTCTATATCCTAGCATACATCAAAGTTTGAAAATATTAAGAAAAAAACAACAACAATCAGTATTTAAATTATTTTTTTCTCCTTTACGCAGAGTTTTTTCAATAAGGATGTGTTGTTTTCAATAAGGACTTTGTTGAGATGCGTAAGGCAAAAGTCTTGTTTTTGTAAAATCACATGGCCTGCTCCTTTTTAAAACCTTTTTACAGCATCTATTGCGCGCTTTAATTATTGACTCGAGGATTCTAAAGATGAGTTTCTACTGACTGTGAAATATTTTTATCATCCTGTTAAATTCTTTATCTTGTCAACAAACAACACCCAGAATTCCTGGGTATTCAGCAAGAATTAGGGACCCTGTACACGGTTATACTTGAGTGATTTGTTGGTATCTCTGGTCGGTCTTTTTAATGGCCCAATGACTGCCATTTGTATGTACTATATGTATAATGGCAAGAACTTTACAGATGAATTAGGCTTCAATCATCAAATGAACCATCAGAGGAGTGGCTGAAACCTATTACAACTATAGTTTTCTGTCTTTTACTCCGTTAGATAACCCATTAGAAGAATATAGTCTTCATATATATAACAACGACAGTCCTCTCTCCGGTAGATTACGCCCGTTTGAAAATAGGCCATTCTGTAACATAACATTCATTCCGTTTGCTTTATTCACGAAAGTAATAGTTTATTTAGCTGATTTAGAGTTTTTTCGGTTTAAGGAGCATTAACCTATCATATCGTGCTTGTTGTCAAAATATCTCAAATATATAGAAGTGTATGGTTCATATTAATCTGTTTGTTTAAAATTGATGTTGAAGTGAAACAGTTCTTTAAAATAAAAAAAGTTGCAAAAGAAAAGGAATGCTTAAGATTTTATAGTAAATGATTCCAGAGTGTCTTTTTAGTGCTAGAACCATTATGACGTCATAATTGATTTGATGAATCTTTTCCCCCGTACTTTACGGCTTTGAAGGTATTATGTAGAAAATAAAACAGTTTCTTGACATTCTATATCAAATCATGGGAAAAATATTCCCGATACCTTTATTCAATTTGACATCATTTTAAAGAGGAGGTAAAAAAAAACTTGTGTAATGCCGTTTTTGGAGAGACTGTAGGCATTCTAGATCTATTTCATTGGTCAAAAATGGAGAAAAAAAAACTCCGAGATTTGTTACTTATTTCTTTCTTATTTCTTAGAAAATGACAGTTTAAAACATGATTTTTCTTTGTGCTCACCAAAAATATAAGCCCAGGTACATCCTATCAAACAAAGCTATTGTTATGAAGCATCATTAAAAGAATTTATATCTTGAATTTCATAAACCTGTAGGCACCTGTCATTTACTAGATCTTGACTTTAAAAAGAAATTAAAAAAGAGTTACTCACATGAATCTTGGGTTAAACGTGTGTTCGGTTTGATATTCGTTTCAGGACAAACGTATAGAATAGCATAGCATGCCATAACATAGCATAGCGTAGCATAGCATAGAATAACAAAGTAATTTTATTCAATTTAATGAATAAAACGGACAGCTTATACTTATACTTTGTCCCAAGTTTCTCTTTTCGTTTCATTTTTGAGATTTTCTTTATAAGTAAACGTACCTATCAGGGAGTACAATTTAAATCGAAAGAAGGAAAACCGTTCACGATGTTTTTTAACATGCCCCTCTTTGTACACGGAGAAATTTACAACTAGAAGAATGAAAACACCATTTTTTTTTTTACAAAGATTAATAAAGAAAAAATCTTATATCTTAAGTTCTCATTTTTATCCAGGCACTTTCATATTGTTTGTCTCCGTAATTTTTAGCAGTGTTTTTCAGTAGAAGGGACGTGTCAAAACAGAAAACTTTTTATTCAAATGAATGGGAATATCAATAGTTTAAACAACTAAGTCCATATGAAAATCAAAATTTCAAAGTAAAAGAGACGGAAAAACAGAACCTGGAAGAGGGTATGATAGTAATTTTTGAGCATCCAAAAATATGTTGCGGTTAGTACATGTACTCTCATTTGATTGGAGAAGTATATGTCCCATTCTATCAGTTCTAGGACATGTAGCTTTGCAATGCTTCGCTCTGAAGTATTCATTGACCATGCAATAAACATGTATCTACATGTAAGTCACAATATTTACTTAGCCCCAACTCAGTTCGAAACCGATGTTAATCTAGATCATCCTCTCTGGTTATGAAATTGTATAACTAAAAAATACAAACAAACGAAAATAGAATAGGAGAAAATATAGATGCCAATATTGGGATTTGAACCATGAAGCATTTGCCCAACAAACACTGATCACTGATGCCACATGGTTGGTCGGGGAGGGTGTTTATTATCTTCAGATTTACCAGTTTATTTTTTCTGATTGCCTAAATATATATAAATATATGCTTACATCGGCATGTATGTCGGAGTTTACCTATACTGAATATATATAAATATGTATAAACTCTGTTTCATTTTTACCCCGCAATATGTTTATACTTTTTGCATTCGTGGCTAGGTTGCGGGGCAAGCCTTCAATTGTCAGAAATAGTTTTCAATTACAATTTAATACAAATGTTCAATTTATCAAAAGTTCCCATTTCGAGCACATACTCAAACTTGTTTGCTTTTATACATTATGACAAAGTTTAGCCGTGGGAGAGATTATCAAGAACTTCATTATTTTTCAGTGTGACACAAAGAGAATGCTTCTCGACAAGAGATTCATTTCAATGTATTTCTATGTCAGGGCTTCCAGATTTTTTCTCTTATTCAAAAGTAACAGAGGGTTCGTTGTACGCGGACCTGTTTACCTGTGTGTTCATGGTCATTCAGGTAAAATGAGGTCAACAGGTCAATGAAGTGAAAAGTAACTGTCCATGTCATCAATCCATTAACTAACTGAATATTTAATTGAGATGTTGACAACGAATAAATACACACAATCGTAGCGTATAAATAAAATCTAAAACATCCGGAATGAAAGATCTGAATCCTAAACCTATTAAAGATTTAACGTAATAATTAGCATATATTTTTACACGGTTTTTTACACTTTGATTAAGTCTTTAAAATGATTACATACATGTAGGCCTCCACATGGAATGCATGTCCTTGAAATGCTTTAATATGAGGTTTAGATAGAACTTCAATATACGATTGTGCAATGTATGGCCTATTACACAGCAGTGTGCTTAGGATCTGTCCTCTTTGATCAGAACAACAAAGGAGGTCTACGTATAGAACGACACGTAAAGAGGTCAGACGAAGGGGGTACACAACTGTGTGACTGTGAGTGAGTAAAATAAGGGGGGGGGGGGGGTCGGGAATGGTATCGTTTCGAACCCCCGCCCCTCCAAAAACTTCAAAATAATTAATCATAAATGAATATGAGTTGAACACCAATCAAGAAACAAACGGATTTTATGGTACAAGCAGGTAAATGTTTTGAAATTTATGACAAGTAGGTCGTATTTTCTGTACTTTGTACTCTAACATTATTCGTTATAAAAGTGCCTCGACCACGTGTATCTCTCTCTCTCTCTCTCTCTCTCTCTCTCTCTCTCTCTCTCTCTCTCTCTCTCTCTCTCTCTCAGTGTGAAATCACCATCAATTAAACAAGCATTAATGGAATGAATTTTAAATTTAAAAAAAAATGAGATCGATAGCCCTACACCTGTAAAGTTGATAGGAACTTTATATTCAATTTACCTTATGCATGCACCTTATAAAAAGTAAAAGTGAAGAAATTGAAGGTATTTATGAATGAATGCATTTATAATTTCGCTTTTTTATTGCATACAGAAATTCAATCGATTTAAGCTATTAAATACTTGCATTTTCTATGGTGCAATTTTTGTTTTTTTAAAAACCCACATATTAACATGATATCGATGCGTGTGTTTGAGAGAGAGAGAGAGAGAGAGAGAGAGAGAGAGAGAGAGAGAGAGAGAGAGAGCCCTGCCGTGCTTTATCATTCGAATGCTATCATCAATCATCAGAAATGAATTACACGGCATCTGTGAGTTTAGATATTAAAAAAGGAATAAAAATGGAAATTGACAAAATAAAGAAAGAAATGCAGCATTAGTTTATAAGCTCTTCTAGCAGAAACGGGACAAGGGATTAGTTTTACCTAGTCGACTTGACGGTAGGTCCAATAGTAAGAGGAGCCCTTTTATAAACTATGAATATTAAACTTAACGATAAATCACCAGTAGAGAATATTTCACGTTCTATTGTGCATATATTTAGGGGCAAATTTGAATATTACTTTTGAATGAAAACAATGTGCATTAATCTTAAGCAAAAAAGGACAAAAATACCGATAGTACGTCAAGGTTGGATGAGGTTTTCTGAATAGAGCTGGTGTTTTCCGGGAAAAATCAATCCTTAAAATCAAAAGCTAACAGGTATTCTTTAAAATTTCAAGTGGATTATTCTCATATGTGGATACATCAGACATTGCGAAGCCTTAGCTAGTGTAAGTCATTGAAAAAAAAACATGTAAAACATGTAAAAAGAAAAGAAAAAGATAAATTCCAAAAAAAAAATGTTCAAAAGAAATCACATATTTGTTGACTATCCTCGCCTACATGCATTCATTGATTCCGGAATTTTCGTTCTCTGTTGAGATACTGGCGGAACATCCAGATGCAGTGCACCTCCAGAAGATCTTGTTATCCGTCCTTCGATTTACCCGGTAAATGTAGCCATTGAATGCGAGATTACGTCCCCCTCTTCTGTTGGTGATGAACTTAACGTTGATCTGTGCATTTGCCATTGTGAGTGAAAAGTGATGATGTCTGGATTCTTTCCTTCTGTTTATACAATTCTGCAGCTTGTGTTTATTTATTTACAGCTTGGATGAGTTCGCTTCAACATCATTTATTTACAGCTTGGATGAGTTCAGTTTAACATCATTTATTTACAGCTTGGATGAGTTCAGTTCAACATCTTTACAGTAATTGATTTTAAAACTAATATTCACTGAAACATTTAGGTTATTAAAAAAATATGGTATTTTTAATATAATGTCAGGTACATGCAGCCATTAGCACTATTTATTGATTCTTTTTATTTTTTTTAAAATTAAAAATACGACAATTAAAAGTATATTAAATTTAAAGTATATACAGGTAAAGTCTACCTGTGTCCCAAAGTATATACAGGTAAAGTCTACCTGTGTCCCCTTAGAGGGCCCCATAAAATTAATAATTGCCTTGATCAATTATTATTTTTAATTGAGGAGTAGGCGTTCGGAGAACACTCCATGAGATGATATGATGTTATATCAAGGGAATAACATAGAGGGATTTGAAAATTACATAACTTCGTCTACCGTGAGAACCGAAAAATGAAACGATACTGAGAATAATTTAAAAGGTGTACATTCTAATTTATTTCATTGATTGAACACAATTTTCAAACGTCAGAAAAAATTTCTTCCTCCTCAAGAGTTTCTGAAAAATTCCAAATATCATCGAGTTAAGTGATAAAATGAAGAAATGATAAATTATTTTTCATATATTAATTATGAAAATTTCCGACTATGGCTTTTCTTGACCCTTCGTTCGAAAAACGAAAACGTTCAATTCTGTGTGAACTTTTTCATGACGTCACAATGATTATCGCACGCGCTTATCGCTTGACGGTTGCATTATATCAAACGTAAAAAAAAAAAACACGGTTATTTTAATGATTCTGAACGGTTTTCCTTTTTCAAACGTAAATACAAGTAATAAACAGCAATTTAAAAGTTCACCGGGTTATGAAGTTGGTTAGTACGTGATCAAATCTACTGAGAAGCCCTTTGGGCTTCACAGGATTTGATCACGTGACCAACCAACTTCATATCCCGGTGAAATTTTTAAATTGCTGTTTATTTCTTAATTATAGTCTTTTGAGTGAATAAAGAATTAAATGGAATTTTGACACTCGAGGTGTCATTGTTAGAATCTACCTTATACGGAGGGTTTTTTTTTTTCACAATGCTCTTTCAAGTTCGTTCTAAATTGTCACCTTATAGATTTGTATTATGATGCAAATGATGTCGGGAATTGCAGATAAGAAAAATTATTAATCAGTTTTATGCTGATTGTAATTAAATCTGGCATTATAAAAATAGCAGTAGTGTTAAGTGTGAATCAGAATGAATGCTAACATGAATAGCGAAGGAAAGGTAGGCCAGAAATCATTGAAAGTTATCCTTATAAACGGTCGTCCATTCCTGAAGTAGTCTATGTATGAAGTATATTTTAAAGTCTTAGCAGTTAAAACTAAGTGGTTAAAAAGGCCCTTATCATAATATCATGTAACATGGATGGTATTGTTCGTAAATGGCCTTCAGTAAATGCAGAAGAACAGGATAGGGTTACGTACCAACCTCCTCCGAACTGGCTCCTTAATTACCCTGAGAAAACCGTAAACGTGACATGGGTCACGTGAATTCAGTTATCCGTGTCCCAGCAGATATAACTTTTATCCACCTAGTCCTTGTCACATCTCTCCCCAAGTCCGCTTACCTAGTACAATAGCTATTAAAGGATTTTTATCTTCCTTAAGGTTATCGGTAAGAACAGATTCTTTATAAAATAATGATTTTTTTGTAAAGCGTTTCTACAAAATAAGCAAGACTGAAAAAAATGAATCAATTTTTTCAATTTTTATATTTAATGTAACAATCATATTCGTAGGATATGAAATAAAATAGGTCATTGCATGAGATTAAGGTAAGAAGATAGCTAGGCGTGACGCGTATTAACATTTGTCAAAATAAATCCAGACTTCTGTTCTAGTATATGCTTTGTTATACTTAAGGCAACAACTTAAATTAGACATATGCATATATTTGAACAGTAAGAATTTCGATACACCAGTTTTCAATAATCAGTCACGTTGTAAAAATCACGTTTTTAAGTAATGTTAAGGACCAGTTAAACAAATACATGCATCACCTTTATTTGTATCACTTTGTCTAACCATGACACGCGAATAAGGATTATTATAAAAAAGTCATCATTAGATAATATCACATTTGCTTTTTGGTTAATATATGTTAGAATCGTGAAGTTTTGATATATTACTTGTCTTCTGTAGTCTTAGATGGAGCGATAGTTTACAGAATTATACTTCTGGGCGGTCCTGATTTTTTAGCATAAATTTTAGACGATTCAAGTATTTTAATTTTTTTGAAATATTTAATCTCAAAATGGATTTCCGTTGTTGAAAGTTATGATTAAAGATAATGTGGAAGAGAGATAGGAAGAAAAAGGAGAGAGAGAGAGAGAGAGAGAGAGAGAGAGAGAGAGAGAGAGAGAGAGAGAGAGAGAGAGAGAGAGAGAGAGAGAGAGAGAGAGAGAGAGAGAGAGAGAGAGAGAGAGAGATGGGTTTGATCTTCCAATTTTTTTGTAAAAAGTTTATATAAATTTACAATCTTTTCACAGATAGAGAAAATGACAGAAAACAACAACACGAAAGACCCGGTTACTGGATTAACGGAAGAGGAAGTGATTGCAGTCGAAGACAGCTGGAGCATGCTCTATCGCAGAGAACACCGGAAGGAGAACGGCGTCAAACTTTTTCATAAGTAGGTTCAGATCTCGAATCCAAATTTACAATACCAATTGCGTGCAATTACACTCATCAAATACCTCACATCAATTAATTTTCTTACAGTCTGTATTCGCTTCATCCAGCCACAATAGAGAGATTCCCGATATTCAGGGGTAAAACACTAGAGGAAATTTCAAAACATCCGAAACTTCCCGCGCATGCGATGTCCGTCATGTACGCCCTGGCCTCGTACGTTGATAACATACATGACACCGATCTTCTAGTGGAGCTCGTAAAAAAAACAGCGGTCAGCCATATTGGACGAGGAGTTGGCTCCGAGGACTTTAAGGTAGTGTCATTTGTAAATTTTGTATTTACTGCCACCAGGTAAATTCAAAACTTTTTTAAAGCATATTTTACGATATGAATTCAAATGCTTAAAGAAAACATGTTCTTTTATTATTTTTGGTTCCTTATTGTTCTTGTTCTTTATTTTAGTTCATTTAAACTGGGTTTTTTATTAACAAAGAAGATTCTATAAACAAGATTGACACTCATTTGCCAATTTTATGGTCTTTTGATCTAATAATTTTACTCCATAATGGCTGCTTATTAGCTAAAATTTATGTGATGACATTTTAAACCATATAGACTCAGGAGGATCTGTCTTTCTTTTTGTACAATTCCTTAATATGAAATAATTAAATAAAGCTTTCGGAAAAATTTTGTACTAAATGTTTTCTATCACATGACTTAAATGATGTATTTTGATTGGATACATGCTGGTCAGTCGGAATTTGATAGTTATACTTGCGTCCAATTTTTGCTTATTCCAGTGCGAGCTCTTGTGCAAAATATTCGTATCGACAAGCCTTATTTCGACTTTGTTTACTATTTGCAGCTAATTCATCTAGTGCACCTAGATTTTCATGTAGTTAATTTTACTACCACCCGGTACATTCAAATGATTTTTTAACTTATTACATTTATTTGGTCTATCGAAGACAAGAAAATGATTCTATTTGATATAATTGTTTTTAAATTAAGCGCCATTTTGTTCTTATTCAGTTGCTTTCTGACGTAGTTCCGGCGTGGATGAAAGAGGTTCTGGAGGAGGAATGCACCCCCTTAATGCTGTCTTCCTGGGGCAAACTTCTCGGCATTGTCGTGGCAGTGGTGAGCGGGGAGGAACAGAACATAACGTCATAATGGTTCCCGTGATGCGTTTCCGTCGTACAAAAGGGTACAAAAAAGACTTGGCACAAATTCAGGGATCCTGAACCTCAGGAGATTTCCGTATCCATAAATAGTAACACGCGTTTGATTTGAAACTTCCGAGAGTCCCACGTGTTCATTTGATTGTACATATACATGTAGATAGAATATAAACATGTCAGTATGATATGTTATCATCTTTTTTTTTTTTTTTTTTTTTTTACATATTTCTATATAAAAGTCTAATGGGGACTTATTTTTTGCCTGTATTTTACTACAGGTACTTTGATTTGCAAGGTATTTGAACGGGAAGAGTATTCTATGTATTTTTGTGACGTGACGCATTAATGCAGAACTCTTCCATCTGATAATCAGTCTTGAATAATATATCATTATCTATAATAAAACATGTCTTGCATCAAATTTCCACAAACATTATATCATTTTTAAGAAAGTATTTCAAAACACGTTGTTGTTTTTAATTGTTGTTACGTTATGTGTCTTTAGTTCTTGAGTGTACATCAATTTTTGTAGATTGAACAATGCATTGAGTTTTACATAATGATAACCTTCCAGTCTTGTTAACCAAGTGAAGACTGGTATAGTGTACATTTACAACTAATAAACTTATCATGTGTATGCATTTGTTTAGTATGTATTGCCATATCTGTAAAAAGCGTGCGAAAGATAAAAGGATTTACATTCTGACTCATAAAAAAGTTCATAAATCAGAGGTTAATAAGATATATCGCTGGCATTTTATTTGTATATATCGTTTCTGATTTGAAAACTCTACATTTGAAATAACCACACATTTATCTCTTTAACCTCTTTAACAACATTTTACATGAAGCCGCCCTGTTTGTATGATGTACTATATCTCATCATGTTTATTCATGTTGTCGTTTTAATCAGTGTTGTCAAACTATTCTCTATATAAATCTCTCTCTCTCTCTCTCTCTCTCTCTCTCTCTCTCTCTCTCTGATTCAATAATGATGATAAAAATTTCAAATACAACGTTAATAATTATCAGTTTTGCGGTATAATAGACTTTAAATTTTAAATACTGGATCAAATTTTTCAGTTTAAATTAAACAATTAATCAATCAATCAATAATCAATCAATCAATAAATCAGAACAAGCTTAAAACAACAAAAACCAATAACACTTGTCTCAAAGCCCAAGTTAGAAAATTAAGTGCTTCCGATTCGGCATTAAAACCAACACGTGGATTCATTAATGTAGATCAAAAGAAAGCTACATACGAATGCTCCATTGACAAAATTTTTATCTAACTTTCTTCATTCCTTAAATCCGCAGTAAAACTCAAACCTCACGTATTCTTCTTCATACTGGGACCAATAATTTAAATTTCCATTTTCATACTTGACAGAAAGTGTAGATATACGTTTTGGGATCTCGTGTAATCTCGGGTGACCAAGGTCATTGATAAGTATGAACAAAAATCAGAATTCAGACATAGATAAACTGGTACTTCGGCTTAACCTTTGATGTCTACAACCACCACGGCGGGCGGACCCCCGTAGCGCCCAACTACAGAGTCTGTCACAAAGGTACAGGTGTGAGAGGGGGACAGGTATACATGTATGTAGATAACGAGGGGAATCACCCACGTGTTCTCCGAGGATTGTCGCTCGGTGTGATTGCGTAATACATCAACGTCCTGGTTCTTGAAAGCTTCCGTTTTTGGGAGTGATCGTGAAATGTTCTAAATGCTTTTAGAATTAAAATTTACCTGCAGAATTGATTTTCAAGAAGCGATGTGATATTTCTTTGATCGGTTCAAAATCGAATTGTGATTTTGTTGTTGAAAGAAATATCCATTCAAATCGTGTACAGTGGGCCTCATATTGATGGGAATTTTTAATGAAAATCAAAAGTCGTAAAAGTGTGATGTTCCGTCACGATATCACAAAAGTTCCACTGGCAGAAGTTTAACCCAGGTATATTGAAATGTTCTTAAAGGATTGGAAGCCATTGGTCCTAACCATGGAAAATAGTCATATTAGATTATATTCTTGTTATTCTAGCAATAACTTGTGGATTGTTTTTACATACAACTAAATGATTGTTGGTTGCCAGAAAAATCACATTTAAAATCTTTCGCTTTTACCATTCATCATTTTTAAGCATTGACCTCCATTAGTGCTGTTTACTCAAGATATCGTTTATTTTTATCCCCCAAAAATGTCTCTGATGTCATCTCTCCAGAATAAGATGAATATCATTGACAAGATAACACATTTGTCCGAGATAACTTGTTTTAAAAGAAAATCCCACCTGCATAAATTCCAGTATTCGATGCTGAAGTTGTACGCCAACGAGTAAATGTGAAAAATGCCAATGATCCATGGATGTTTTATATTTGAGAAAAGAAATCTACAAGCGTTCTTACAAAAATATTCGGTTTTTTATAAGAACTGTGGATTGTTTTTTATCCATTTGATTTTTTTCTCCCTATGACGAGAAACACTTATGAAATGACTTTTAATTTTTCTTCATTCTTAGAATTATTGATTATTTGTTGTTGATTATGATGAAATATTGTCGAAAGAGAGACAACCCAGTCATTATCGCCTTGGTGGTTGGTATTGATCATCGTGAGGTAAAGGTAAAATTATTCACTTTGAAAGTTTGAAAGCGAAAACATCTCTTTCATAAATTAAATACTCACATCATAGAAATAACATTTAATTGATAAATATACACTTCACAATTTAAGGGGTATAGTCACGTTTTTATGGAAAATTGAAAATTGAAAAAAATCTTGAGAAATTTGTTTTAACTTTAAAACTGGCATTTCCATTCAGCACTCAATATTAAAAAAACAAGCATAGCCTGTATGAGCATTGTTTACCTTACAAAGAATTGTGGCTCTTTATCTCGCTTTTAAAATAAACAAAGAATTTTAGTCTGCGAGAAAACCCATCCCTCCCAACCTCTTTACTAGATAATGAATTGATTGTTGAGACCTTGTTATGACTAGTTCCCCAATTTCTATCAATATTTTCAATACAGTTTTTGCGTATTATCCAAAATGGACAGTTTCACCGTAGAGGAGGGTTGATCTCGTGCTTTTGTGAATAACCTTTCCCGCATTTTCAAAACATAAAGGAAGTATATGGGATTATATGAACATAGAGTAACAAAACTTATGTGTACATGTACGTAGGACATGTATGTAGCTTTCACAACTTCCAAAGAAACAGGACAAAACTCAGCAGTTTTATTATATCAAAAGGAATCTGGCACTTTAATTATTTGTTATGTAACGATCCGTTTTTCTAAAAAATCCTAGCAATAAATCGATTGTAATTCTGTTTATATTATGGTGAGATTCCATATGGTCGTTTCAGAAAGAATCTGCCGATAAATTGTGAATAATTTATTTCTCTAAAGTGCGCTGTTATTTTGAAAAAAATAACAATCTACATTGAAAGCTTTTACAATGTGATAAAAACGAAAAACATCGACTTTAAATTAAATTGTTGTATTAAACAAGTTTGTCTTCTTGCCTACAGTGGATATTTTTTTCAACGTACTTTTCTACAAACCTTTTTAATATTACAATGTAGTTTCATGCTAATTTTTTGAATTAAAATGATTAAATCACACCGCAGTCATGAGGATCAACCTTCAGCTTTCATGCATCTGACTTAATCGTTGAATCTACCTCAAATGGACTAGTGTTGTTAAAAACCTTTAAAGAGCATTTTGCAAACTTTTATATACATTTTAAACAATGATACATTATCATCATTTTTTTTCAATAAAAAATCTAACAATCGTTATGATTATCTGATATCAACACATTTATTGTTATTTTTAAACAATATCTAAGCCAGATTCTAGTTTATATGAAAAGAAGCATCTATAAAAACTTCAAGTGAAATGTTACGACAATATTTAAAAGCATTAAAGCTACGTGCTTAATATATACCAAAAAATAACGAATTTAACAATAGTTACACTTTCTTTGTCCTAACAGTCGTAACACACAGACATATTGAAAACAAGAAAAAAGAGAAACACTTTACAACAACTTATAGTATAATAATGTTCGTTTTCTCCAATACAATCCACTAAAAAAATACCAGCAATATCAACAACAATAACATTAACAGCGGTAACAACTGTTATCCTCCTTGACCCGGCTTGTCTATGTAACACTTGTTTACCAATTAAAAAATAAACAAAAGAAGCGTTTAAACAACTCATAGTATATCATTTTCAGTTTTCTCCAATATAAATCAATATGTCTATGTAAAACTTTCAAATATACACTATTACTATATATATTTATACCTTGATTTCTAATGGAGAGAAATATCATAGGCTAATTTCGCCTGCTGTTCAATCCATATTCATTTATATACTATTCATTTATATACTTGTATTTGTAATTTGAAAAAAAAAATTCTTAAACTATATCAAATCAATACATTTAGCAACAACTCTTATCCTCCTAGACTCGGTCGTAATATGGGTTAACAAATACAGTTAACAGGTGTTAACAAACTTGATCGGCATTAAAATTCCGGCATTCTTTTACTTCAGCTTTTCATGCTCTTTTAAAAGAAAGAAAAAAGGACTTAGATGTATACAATTAACGTCCGTGACCTTAACGCATATTTACGAGATGTAAGTTAGTCATATTATCATTTCGGTATATTTGAATAACAATATTATAAAGTAAAGAATACACCATAATCTGATATATGTTGTCAGGTATCTAGTTAACAATAGTATCAAAATCAAATCAGGTGACAAAATCCAGATCTCGCCTTTCAGAAGGTCACAGAAGATGGAGACTTGAGGGTAAGAATGCACTCATAACTTGATGCACTTATCACAATTTTAAGAAGGCTCGATGGTCGTGGCCATTTTAAGACTATATTGATCTCTCTAAGAAGAAAATATAGGAAATTACTCAAGTTTTCAAAATAAAAGATAAGAGCTCATTTCTAAAAAGAAATAAGGTAGATCTGATGGTGAACTTGTTGACCATCCAGCCTTCTAAAAGGAACTAAATTTTTCAATCAATAATAATAAATTTCTCTGCAGGTAAAACAAATCTAAAATAACTACACTGAAAATAACACAAACATTTTCTAAACCTTTCCTTTTTGCGCCGCTCTTTTTTTTCTTTTCAAACGTTTTGAGATGGTTTTCCAGCAGAAGTTTATCACCCGAGTGAGATCACTCAGGACGATGAGACCGATGACTGTAGCAATGATAACGACGCTTATGGTACCACCGACGATGGAGGCAGACGGTCGCGGATCTACGGCGGAAGTCTTCTTCCTGATGGAGCTAGACAACAAGGATTTTTTGACGGTGAGTTCCTTTTTTATGTTGTCGATCTTCGTTAATAACTCTGCCTCGTTTTCAATAATGACCCGATTTTTCATTCTTGAACAGGGACACATACACTCTACAATAGATGAATTAAAAAGTATTTACCTGTGCGTAAATGCGATGAAATGTTAACGATTCAGTTCGCATGAATATCAAATCTAACATTTCTTTTTCATTAAGATATGATACGTACATGTGTAAGCATGGTATATATTTATATGTAAAGTATTTATTCACTGTCATAATATAACATCTTTTATCTGTGTTGTTTTATGTAATAGCACATTTACATTTCATGTTTGATGGAAATATTTCATTGGATTTTTCTATATTTGATCAATTCAATATGAATACATTTTAAACTAAATAATATTTTTCATATACAGCAAAAGGATTTTTTTTTCATATCCCCGATAATCATAGAGAATCAAACATGAATATTAAAATGTTAAAAGTAGCATGATTATTATTGTAGCTGAATAGATTCTTTTTTGAAAGATGAACAAACACTAAAATTTCGAATTCAATACGGCAACTTAAGGTGGCTCACATTTTGATATATTAGTAGTTTCTCAAATCTGCAGAAAATTACTTGATTATGATTGATGGCGTAATTTATAAGGATATTCTGTGGAATCATTAAATTTTGTAGGGGCCAAATTTCGTGGATAGCTTAATTTTACAGGTTAGCGGGGTCGTAATTTCGTGTATTCTCTGATACCAACAAAAGGAAATATGACTTCATTACCCTAATTTATTAATTCGTGGAGGATGTTAATTGGTGGATGAGAGGTACCCACGAATTCCACGAAAATTGAGCCACCGTGAAATCTAATGATTCCACAGTAAGTCAAACAGGCAATGAATATGCTGAATTCAGTAAATATGAACAAGAGCCCCAGGCGGGTTCGAACTCGTGATCTGCGGTTTCCAAGCCCGACACTTTATCCACTGTGCTATGATAATATTCAACCAAATCGAAATACAAACATTTTAACAAACATTTAAATGACGAAGTGTCTTAAAAAGTATGTTTTGATATAGTAAGGTACCTTAATTTAGAAATGTCAATAAAGGTAGAAAGAGGTAAAAATAAAATGTGAATACTTATACCTCGCTGTTTCCTAACATGTGTAGTTTTTCCCACTGTACTTTGTACACTGGAAGTAGTTTGCATATTGGTCTTTGTTATACTTGAAGGATCTGTTGTTGTTGACTCGGTAGAAGTTTGATCACTGCTATATGACAGTGATGTTTTTTCTTTTGTTGGTTGATCAGTGATTTTTGATTGAGATGTATATTGTTCAATAGTCTGAGATATTTTTGGTTGATCCGTTGGTGTTGATTGAGATGTGGATTGTTGATAAGTCTGAAATACTGTTTGTTGATCCGTTGTTGTTGATTGAGATGTTAATTGTTCACTAGTCTGAGATATAGTTTGTTGATTCTTTGTTGATAATGGATCAGTAGTTTGTTCACTAGTCTGAGATACTGTTTGAGATGATGTTGCTGTTGATTGGCCTGTGCTTTGTTCATATGTCTGAAATACTGTTTTTTGATCCGTTGTTGCTGATTTGGCAATGGTTTGTTGACCGGACTGACGTACTGTTGCTCGATCTTTTGTTGTTGATTGAGATACGGTTTGTTGATTCTTTGTTGATAATTGATCAGTGGTTTGTTCATAAGTCTGAGATACTGTTTGTAGGTATGTTGTTGTTGATTGGTCCGTGCTTTCTTCATACGTCTGAAATACCGATTTTTGATCCTTTGTTGTTGATTTGTCAATTGTTTGCTGACTAGACTGAAGTGGTGTTGCTTGATCTTTTGTTGTTAATTGAGATGTTGATTGTTTACTAGTCTGAGAAACAGTTTGTTGATTCGTTGTTGTTGATTTGTCAGTGGTTTGTTTACTGGTCGGAGATACTGCTTGTAGATCTGTTATTGTAGATTGGTCAGCGTGTCGTTCATACGTTCGAGATACTATCTTTTGATCTGTAGTCGTTGATTTGTCAGTGATTTGTTCACTAGTCTGAGATACAGGTTGTTTATTCGTTAGTGTTGATTGAGATATGGATTGTTCACTAGTTTGAGATACAGTTTGTCGATTCTTTGCTGTTAATTGAGATGGTGATTGTTCACTAGTCTGAGATACAGTTTGTTGATTCTTTGTTGTTGATTGAGATGTGGATTGTTCATTAGTTTGAGATACAGTTTGTTCATTCTTTGCTGTTGATTTAGATGTATATGATTCACTAGACTGAGATAAAGTTTGTTGATTCTTTGTTATTAAATGTTCAGTTGATTGATCACTAGTCTGAAATACTGTTATTGATTGATCACTGGTTTTTTCATACGTCTGAGATACTATTTTGTGATCCGTTGTTGTTGATTGATCAGTAGTTTGTTTACTAATCTGAGGTTCTGTTTGTTGATTAGTCATTGTTGATTGAGATGAGGATCGTGTACTAGTCTGAAATACAGTTTGTACATCCCTTGTTGAAGATAGGTCAGTGCTTTGTTTTATTATGGTTTGCTGACTGGACTGAAGTACGTTTGCTTGATCATTTGTTGTTGATTGAGATGTAGATTGTTCGCTAGTCCGAGAAACAGTTTGTTGATTCGTTGTTGTTGATTTGTCAGTGGTTTGTTCACTAGTCGGAGATACTGCTTGTAGATCTGTTATTGTAGATTGGTCAGCGTGTCGTTCATACGTTCGAGATACTATCTTTTGATCTGTAGTCGTTGATTTGTCAGTAATTTGTTCACTAGTCTGAGATACAGGTTGTTTATTCGTTAGTGTTGATTGAGATATTGATTGTTCACTAGTTTGAGATACAGTTTGTCGATTCTTTGCTGTTGATTGAGATGGTGATTGTTCACTAGTCTGAGAAACAGTTTGTTGATTCTTTGTTGTTGATTGAGATGTGGATTGTTCATTAGTTTGAGATACAGTTTGTTCATTCTTTGCTGTTGGTTTAGATGTATATGATTCACTAGACTGAGATAAAGTTTGTTGATTCTTTGTTATTAAATGTTCAGTTGATTGATCACTAGTCTGAAATACTGTTATTGATTGATCACTGGTTTTTTCATACGTCTGAGATACTATTTTGTGATACGTTGTTGTTGATTGATCAGTAGTTTGTTTACTAATCTGAGGTTCTGTTTGTTGATTAGTCATTGTTGATTGAGATGAGGATCGTGTACTAGTCTGAAATACAGTTTGTACATCCCTTGTTGAAGATAGGTCAGTGCTTTGTTTTATTATGGTTTGCTGACTGGACGGAAGTACGTTTGCTTGATCTTTTGTTGTTGATTGAGATGTAGATTGTTCGCTAGTCCGAGAAACAGTTTGTTGATTCATTGTTGTTGATTTGTCAGTGGTTTGTTCACTAGTCGGAGATACTGCTTGTAGATCTGTTATTGTAGATTGGTCAGCGTGTCGTTCATACGTTCGAGATATTATCTTTTGATCTGTAGTCGTTGATTTGTCAGTGATTTGTTCACTAGTCTGAGATACAGGTTGTTTATTCGTTAGTGTTGATTGAGATATTGATTGTTCACTAGTTTGAGATACAGTTTGTCGATTCTTTGCTGTTGATTGAGATGTAGATTGTTCGCTAGTTTGAGATACAGTTTGTTGTTTTGTTGATGTTGGTTGATCTGTGGCTTGGTCATTAGTCTGAGATATTTTTGGTTGATCCGTGTTTGTTGATGGAGATGTGAATTGTTGATTAGTCTGAAATACTGTTTGTTGATCCGTTATTGTTGATTGAGATGTTAATTTTTCACTAGTCTGAGATATAGTGTGTTGATGTTTTGTTGATAATTGATCAGTAGTTTGTTCACTAGTCTGAGATACTGTTTTAGATGATGTTGTTGTTAATTGGTCAGTGCTTTGCTCATACGTTTGAAATACTGTATTTTGACCCGTTGTTGTTGATTTGTCAGTGGTTTGTTGACCAGACTGAAGTATTTTTGCTTGATCTTTTGTTGTTGATTGATATATTGATGGTTTACTAGTTTGAGTAACAGTTTGTTGATACTTTGTTGTTAATTGAAAAGAGGTTTTGTCATTAAACTGAGATAATTTTAGCTGATCTTCTGTTGTTAAATGTTCTGTGATTTGTTTGCTAGTCTGAGATACTGTTTGTAGATCTGTTATTGTAGATTGGTCAGTGGCTTGTCCATACGTTTGAAATTGTATTTTTTGATCCGTAGTTGTTGATTTGTCAGTTTTTTGCTGACTAGTCTGAGATACATTTTGTTGATTTGTTGATGGATCAGAGGTTTTGTCATTAGTCTGAGATATTTTTGGTTCAATTGTTGTTGTTGATTGAGATGTGGTTTGTTCACTAGTTTGAGATGCAGTATGTTTATCTATTGCTGTTAATTGAGATATGGATTGTTCACTAGTTTGAGATACAGTTTGTCGATTCTCTGCTGTTGATTGAGATGGTGATTGTTCACTAGTCTGAGATACAGTTTGTTGATTCTTTGTTGTTGATTGAGATGTGGATTGTTCATTAGTTTGAGATACAGTTTGTTCATTCTTTGCTGTTGATTTAGATGTATATGATTCACTAGACTGAGATAAAGTTTGTTGATTCTTTGTTATTAAATGTTCAGTTGATTGATCACTAGTCTGAAATACTGTTATTGATTGATCACTGGTTTTTTCATACGTCTGAGATACTATTTTGTGATCCGTTGTTGTTGATTGATCAGTAGTTTGTTTACTAATCTGAGGTTCTGTTTGTTGATTAGTCATTGTTGATTGAGATGAGGATCGTGTACTAGTCTGAAATACAGTTTGTACATCCCTTGTTGAAGATAGGTCAGTGCTTTGTTTTATTATGGTTTGCTGACTGGACTGAAGTACTTTTGCTTGATCATTTGTTGTTGATTGAGATGTAGATTGTTCGCTAGTCCGAGAAACAGTTTGTTGATTCGTTGTTGTTGATTTGTCAGTGGTTTGTTCACTAGTCGGAGATACTGCTTGTAGATCTGTTATTGTAGATTGGCCAGCGTGTCGTTCATACGTTCGAGATACTATCTTTTGATCTGTAGTCGTTGATTTGTCAGTGATTTGTTCACTAGTCTGAGATACAGGTTGTTTATTCGTTAGTGTTGATTGAGATATTGATTGTTCACTAGTTTGAGATACAGTTTGTCGATTCTTTGCTGTTGATTGAGATGTAGATTGTTCGCTAGTTTGAGATACAGTTTGTTGTTTCGTTGATGTTGGTTGATCTGTGGCTTGGTCATTAGTCTGAGATATTTTTGGTTGATCCGTTTTTGTTGATGGAGATGTGGATTGTTGATTAGTCTGAAATACTGTTTGTTGATCCGTTATTGTTGATTGAGATGTTAATTTTTCACTAGTCTGAGATATAGTGTGTTGATGTTTCGTTGATAATTGATCAGTAGTTTGTTCACTAGTCTTAGATACTGTTTTAGATGATGTTGTTGTTAATTGGTCAGTGCTTTGCTCATACGCTTGAAATACTGTATTTTGACCCGTTGTTGTTGATTTGTCAGTGGTTTGTTGACCAGACTGAAGTATTTTTGCTTGATATTTTGTTGTTGATTGATATATTGATGGTTTACTAGTTTGAGTAACAGTTTGTTGATACTTTGTTTTTAATTGAAAAGAGGTTTTGTCATTAGACTGAGATAATTTTAGCTGATCTTCTGTTGTTAAATGTTCTGTGATTTGTTTGCTAGTCTGAGATACTGTTTGTAGATCTGTTATTGTAGATTGGTCAGTGGCTTGTCCATACGTTTGAAATTGTATTTTTTGATCCGTAGTTGTTGATTTGTCAGTTTTTTGCTGACTAGTCTGAGATACATTTTGTTGATTTGTTGATGGATCAGAGGTTTTGTCATTAGTCTGAGATATTTTTGGTTCAATTGTTGTTGTTGATTGAGATGTGGTTTGTTCACTAGTTTGAGATGCAGTATGTTTATCTATTGCTGTTAATTGAGATATGGGTTGTTCACTAGTTTGAGATACAGTTTGTTGATTCTTTGTTGTTGGTTGATCAGTGGTTTGGTCATAAGTCTGAAATATTTTTGCTTGATCCGTTGTTGTTGATTGAGATGTGGATTGTTCATACGTCTGAAATACTGTTTGTTGATATGTTATTGTTGATTGAGATGTTGATTCTTTACTAGTCTGAGATAAAGTTTGTTGATTCTTTGTTGATAATTGATCAGTGGTTTGTTCATAAATCTGAGATACTGTTTTTGGATCCGTTGTTGTTGATTGATAAGTGGTTTGTTTACTAGTTTGAGATAAAATTTGTTGATTCTTTGTTGTAAATTGATCAATGGTTTGTTCATTAGTCTGAGATACTGTTTGTAGATATTTTGTTTTTGATTGGTCTGTATTTTGTTCATATGTCTGAAATACTGTTTTTTGATCCGTTGTTAATTTGTCAATGGTTTGTTGCCTAGACTGAAGTAATTTTGCTTTATATGTTGTTGTTGATTGAGAAGATGATTGTTTACTAGTCTGAGAAACAGTTTGTTGATTCGTTGTTGTTGATTGATCAGTGGTTTGGTCATTAATCTGAGATAATGAAGACTGGTTATTTGTTGTTAAAAGTTCAGTGGTTTGTTTCCTAGTCTGAGATACTGTTTGAAGATTCGTTGATGATGATTGGCCAGTAATTTGTTCACTAGTCTGAGATATTTTTGGTTGATCTGTTGTTGATGCATACTTAATGGTATGTTTACTAGTCTGTGATAGTCTTGTGATTTGAAGGCTGGTATAAGGTACTGGTAGTATGGAGGATGTTTTTGGTAAATGTTCTGAAATTTTAGCTTAAAAGTAGGTGTTTGCACAAAGAAATTTGCTTTAAAAAACTGATTTTAAAAATTCAAACCATAGGACAAGAGGTAAAGAGTTATGAATAAATTCCATTCTAGATAGATGACTTAAAGTTTATAAACTTTCATTGGTATAGCTGCTCGCTTTCATTATATTCATTCATTACCAAATACCTTAAATTTTATAACCAGTATGTAAATAAAGTGCACATATTAAGAAAAAAAATATATCTAAAAAGCTGGCATTTTAGAACAATCTAACCTTCTGAAATGAATATCTCTGTATAAAGATCTAACGAAGTATTCGTTTTCTTCAGTAAATCATGGTCGTTTGTACGTTTGTACTTATTCTTAACTAAATAATAGTTTATGATCAGAAATATGACATTTTATTTGATTAGATAGATCTGACAGGTGTGATTCGTTAACCAACCAGCCATCATTAATTGACACTCTGTATACTTACCAATATTGTGTCTTCGTGAACAGAGGGCAAGTAAGCTCCTAGAACAGGATGTATCACGCCAACCCACTAATAAAATCCTTACACAATCACCGTCATCATTTTTATATTGGAAAACGTCTTTATTGTTTGGTTCTCCCGAAGCCCAGTTTGTATAACTAACTGCTTCATTTAACATGTTCACAAAATTCCCTTCTTCTTTAATGTCATTCACACCGATCCAAATATTATTCTCGAATATTGGAAGCCCTCTTAAGCAGAAAAGAAATATGAATGATATAGATTAGTCATTTTCATTTAAACAAAATATAACTAGATGCTGTCATTAGACAGTAATACCCGCACCAAGTGTTTGCCCCTAAATAAGACTCCCTTGGAAATGTACCAGTTGTAGTAAGAAAAGAAGGCAACATGGAATTTCTGGTACTTTTTAAAAATTATAATTTTCATAAAGGATGAGATCCCATCCCATAATACACATATTGCCTTTATGTACAATTTGGGGTTGAACTATTTGCATGTAAACCTTAAATTAATCAATAATCTAAACATTTCATGTCATAGAAAGTATGGTCTTTATAATTATTACTAACAAAATTACATTACGCCCCCCCCCCCCCCCCCCACGGCAGTTGCCTGCTTTAGATATGCTTTTGTGTGCCAACATCATCGCGTGCGTGGATTTAGAGAAGGGGTGGGGGTAAGGGTTCCAGACACCCCCTCCCCAAATTCATTTATGTGGTAAAATTACCAAAAATAAACCTCGGACCACACCCCCACCCCTTACAAACACAATTATTACTCTACCCCCCCCCCCCCCCACCCCACCCTCCACTACCCATGGGTAATAAACATAAGAATATTTTGATAACAATGAAAGCCCGAACATGTAGTTGCAATAAAGAATATTGTAAACAGTGCAAAGTAAATGACATATTGCACAATGATTTTCACTGCAGGACTGCTAGGACAGAAGATATAATTACTGATTAGGGTGGTATCGGACAAATGTCGATATTGATGTGGATAAAACTGCTTTATTTATATTATATAGTTATATTATAGTTAAAATACTTTCACCGTTTTAAAATTTAAAACTTTTACAATATTTGGCCCCAAAGAACCCAAGTTTTTAAAATATTTGGAAACTTCAGGTAAAAATTAGATAAGCCCCCGCAGGATTCGAACTCTCTACTTACAGACACATAGTTATCGCTCTCACCAATTGCCCTTTGCTGTTAGGTAACATTATTTTGTGGAAAAAGTTATATTTTATACTTTATGTTTAGTTCAATAGGGAGTACATCATAATATGCAGCTGTCCCATTAAAGCTGAAAATTGTGTTTTACATGGTTAATTACCTAATAAAATTGTGCAAGGGGTATTAAAGAATAAAGTTGTGAAAATACATGTAACATGTGACAAGTAAATGATCTTTGTCCGAAGTTATGTACACAACACAGGTCTACGGGTTGCATTAGCGGGTACTAGTTTTACCCAGCTCTTTGGTTAGATGGGTTTCACGTGGTGTACATGCATATGTGTTTTCTATATGCAGAATAGGATTAATTAACATGAATAAACATTTCTTTTGTTGTGATCTGCTAAAGGAATTCATATTGTGCTTTCATTGGTGTATCATTATGATGTTGACCAATATAGGTAAGTATAATGCATGTAGAAGCGCAATATTATGAGATACCGGTATATATACAGTTAAGTTTTACTTTCACTTTCTAAAATGTGATTTCCCTTTGCCAGCATATTGTACCATCATCTTTATTTAAATAAGCTTATCATCGTTAACTTTCTTATTGCAGTTGTACAGTTTCTGTCATTTTAATTGCAAAAGTTATTTTTTCATTTGTCAGACTTACAAAGGACAAGAGCGTACAAGGCCTGACAAATCCCCCCGTACCTAGGATTTTGAAATGGCATATGAACATATAAAAAAAATCTTTACATTTGAAAGTGTGCATCAGTACATGTACATGTATAATATAGAACTGCATTCTCTGACAAATAAATAATATACATTCAAACATGTTCCTAGCACTTGTCTCCTTTGTTTAATTTGTTTGACAATAATTAATAGAATAAAACGTTTTTGGTGAACACCAAGCATTTGACCCATTATAGGTCTAGACTCCATTTTAATAAATCAATAATAAAAGTAAATAAAAACTTATTCGTTAAATAAAAGTACTTTAAGGACGGAGTCAAGACCCATTCATACCTAAATTTTGCAATTTAGAACAGTAAATGATCAAGATTTTGGCATAAAACGCTGTGCAGCTTAATTTGGAAACCTATACCTGTCGTATTTATAGAAAGAAAGCACAATGTTGACTTCCATCGTGCAATTTACACTAAAAACAATGCATACAAGCCAAAAATTAATATTCTAACTTAAATTGAAATTCTATCGTCTTCGTTGCTCCGAGTGGGGGATATACAATGCCTTGTACGCCCCTTTTCTTTGTGTATTAAATATCATGTTTATATGAGTTATAATAGGGAGGAAAGGGAAGGGGTCTAATTAACCCTTTCCCATCCCCAGGATATGTGGATTAGATACATTTCTAGTGAGAATGAAGGCATGCTGCAGTTTTTTTTCTCCATTAAAACCATACCCCATCATCACACACCAATAATAGAAAAAGAGTTAATGAGTGTAATTTTCTTTAAGTATGCTTTTTTGTCAAGAGATATGTGGTATATCAAGATTAAGACTTATGAAAATTTGTGCATTTTATTCCTGACTTTTAGACGCCCAGTGACTTTCCAGAACTTGAACTAATCAAGTATTTTATCTTATTCATATGTAGTGTTTGACTAAGGTACTTCCTAACCCTAGCCAAATGACGAGCCTGTTTTGTTTTTTACAGCAATGTTTTTGTTGACTGACTTTATAATTTCCGCAGTTACATATAACATTTTGTTTTAACTGCAAGATTAAAAAACAATTTCCAAAATCTCTTTATGTACATCTGACATCATACAGAAAAATACAAATCAAGAAATGATTTTGCTACTGTAAAAAGTAAAAATGTGAGAAGAGACTCTGAATCTCTACCCCCCCCCCCCCCCCCCCCCCCCCCCCGAAAACATGAATACCTGGTAGTCGAATATTTTTAAAATATCTTTAAAATCATCGAAATCCCCATTCCTAAATCATATATATTTTTGTTTCTTGAACCATGACCGTGTCAATTGAGGCAAATCTTGTTGTGGGATTAGTAGGTCATGGCTTCTGGGGGTCACCCTAACCCCAACCCCACCCCCACCCCCCCAAAATCAGAAATGATCATTGGAAAAACAATGCTTATGATCCCCACCCCTAAAGCATATATATTCTTCCTCCTTGTGCATCTTATGGAATGTTAATTCAAACAGAAGAGATAAGAGGAGTTCCAGGAATTAGTTTTTTTATGGGACGGAACATCATTTTGCAGATAGTATTGACCCTCAGAATCAAATTTATATTTCTAAACCATTATTGCAAATCTATAGCTCAGCCCTTGTTATATCCCAATAGATGATGGGGCTATTCATTAAATCATGAGAGGAGTTCTGGGAAATAGGTTTTTTTTTAGGAGTGATAAACGTCAATTGTCTACTACTATTTGATTCTCTGGATGGAATTTAAATTCTTAAAACCTTATTGCACATCTATAGGACAGCCCCTTTCATATCTCAAGAGATGACATAGCTACTGCATAAATTGTAAGAGGAGTTCTGGGAACCATATGTTTTTGCCAAAAAACGTCATTTTTGTTGCCCACTGACCCCCGTGATAAAAATAAAAATTCTGAAACCTGGTTACACATCAACATGACACCCCGAATTATATTTTAGTAGATCATTTGGCTACTGCAAAAAGAAATTGACGTTTTTTGAAAACAGATTTTTTGTAAAAACAAAAACAAAACAAAACAAAAAAAAAAAAACCAAACAAACAAAACCCGTCATTTTTCAGGCACTAAATGACCCCCAGGACAAAATTTAAATTTCCGAAACCTTATTGCGCATTTATGGGACACCCCAAGACATATTCCTGATTTGTCTACTGTTGAAAATGTAAGAGGAGTTTGAGGAAGAAGGTTTTTTGTGAAAAAAAGTCATTTTTAACCAATTATTTGACCCCCAGGATTACCAAAGAATTTTACCAAAGAAACCTTTTTATAAAACAACATGACACCCCAAATCAAACTCCAAGAGTTCAGTTTGCTGGTTTATAAGATGTAAGAGCAGTTTGAGAAAGTAAAATGTGACAGACGGACGGACGGAACAGGGTAACAACAATATACCCGAACTTTCTTTAGAAAGTGCGGGTATGATAAGCCACAAATATTAGTTAACCTTCCAGAGACTGGCGATTCCTGATAATTACTGGACTAAGTTGACTATGATTAATTTTTTATACCGAATTTAGAACCTACTACCGATAAGCAGACGAACTTATAACCTGTAGACAAAACGATTGTGGAAGAAAATTGAAATTGGAAAGTAATGTTGATTTATTACTAATATTTTGATTTTCTACGACTGAATGTTTGTAACCAAATTTTTCGTACCAACTGTGCATCAGGCCAATTTTGTGGTTCTGTGTCCATTCAAGATAGAAAGTAAGTTACCAATTGTTGGAAGTTTTCATAAAGAGCTTTGATTTGATAATCTGGTTTTATACATAACAAGAGAAGAGAAATTATTAAATTATTAAAAAAGTTAAGGTTTGCATGTTTTTCTAACTAAAATGAAATATTTTCTATAAAAAAATTAATCCACTTTATTTCTGTTTGTGCCTCACGGTCCGGAATATCTGCCAGCATCCCACCCTCAGATTGACATCTTTTGTGTGCATCAGTGAAATTTAGGTGTTCGGTTATCTTCCAATAATATCGGACATTTTCATTGTTATCATACGGGTTATCTGTTAAAGATAAATAACATTATGAGACATCAATTGAATAAAATATTCTTGTAATTTCTTCTAAAGAGATAGCAAGTGTTCTACTTAAGATGTCATTAAAACAAACTGAGTCAAAAGATACAAGATTGATTTATTCCGAATGTTTTAATGTATATTTGAAAAATTAAGTGTAACAATGTTTTCCTGTTTATGGATGTATAGTTTTTTTTACAATTCATTTAATAAAGCCTCCTTAAAATATAATATAATACATTACATGCCCCTTTTTAGGTCATCTTTGTGATATTACAAGCTTAATGATGACGTGGTGATAACGAACAGTGTTCAAATTCAAAAGTCCAAAGGAAAATTACAAAACAGGAGCAGAGCAAACACGGTAGGATCAGGTGTCATGGAGGAGTGAGCATCCTCTGCTGACCGTAATCTAATCTGAAATTTTGAATCATTGCATAACAAATAAAATTGGTTATTCTTCAGGCACGTAGCATGGGGGGGGGGGGGCTGCTAGATTGCTCACTAAGATTATTCATCGGTATTGTTTTGGAAGGAGGTTGGCACACAAACAATTATTCTTATGAGGAAAAACTCTAAGGAACTCAAATGTGGGCAACACGAAGACCACACATTCTGAAGACATGGAATGGTTGGCAACAATCACCTGTACTGATGCTTGGGTTGTAGCATTATCTTGTTGATAGCAGACATCGTTGACATCAGTAGCTTTCTATGTAAAAGCTGGTAAACATTTTATGTTGAGTAAATTAAGACATTGTTCACTGTTCACTATGTCGAATCTGCATGAAAATATGGACCGATACCTCCGGATGCCTTAAAAGTATCCTATACGATAACCTTGAACAAATGTATTGGCTTCTGAATAAAGATTTGGCTTTCTGTTCACAAAAATAGTAAATTCTTTTATTCACAGCAGCATTTAGATAAAAGTGGATTCCATCTGAAAAAAAAACTGCGATGACTTTATTTCCAAATTTTCAATTTTCCGGAGACAGATTGGTTCGCGGCGACTAATTTTCGCGATTAAGCATTTTCAAACCGAAAAAGGACAAGATCTACACCCGTGTTGTTATTACACCCATATTGTAGTCAGCTGTTCTTATCACATATTATTATTAAATACTGGATCGTGTAATTAAGGTGTAGCTACATGTAGCTAACGGACTCCAGTCATATTACCTGAGAATTCATATTAAAAACGACAGCAAGTGTTTTTCTATTTTATTGTTAATATATGACTGTTTGAAAAGTTTGTATATTGTTTTCTTTACGAAAATGTTTCATTCCAACACGCGGGAATAATGAACCGTGCATTTTCATTCAAATATCTACATTGATGCTTAAATCATTGTAGATTTTCTGGAAATCAAAATACAAGAGACATATTAAGACTAGTTTGCAGGGAAATATTCGTTACGACGAGGCTTTCGCGAACCCCACATAAATTTCTCACACGCAAATGAAAGTTGGTGTACAGTATTTGGGTGAACGTGTATCATCTTGCGAAAAAAAGAATCTGCTTGCAGGATCGGATTTATCACGTGCTGCATAATAAATATAATGAAACGTGTCAATTTTTAGTCAAAACATTCTTTATACACCTGTTTTGCTTACAAAGTGTTTTAAGTCCTATATTATTTACTTTTATACTAAATTGTCAGGTAATTGTAAAGGAGACAAATATAAAACACCCCGTATAATGAAATCCCCAATGGTCAATAAGTATACACCTACTAGAATTCTATTCAATGACTAGTAAACACAAGTTGTAAGTAAACGAAAATAAATCGATAAACGGTTGAAACACATTGTTATTCTTACAAGCAACTAGGAAATTTGCTTAGTAACACACACTTAATTTATACAACGGTGACGCTACAAGAACAAGTTTATTGACCTGATTCGATTCATTTATTCTTTTGTGTCTAGACGAAATGAAAATTCACCACAGCAATTACGTTAAAATTTAAATCAATGATCAATGAAGTGATAGAGATCGTGCGTTGGAAGTAGGAGTGAATACTAGTAATGGAGAACTGCAAAAAAAAAAACCCACTGTGGAATAGCTATAGAAATAGTAAAGGTGATTGATCAGTTGCATTAAGGATTAACTAAGCGAAACAATGTATTAGGGAAGTGTATCAAAATAAAAATATCCCTAGTTTATTCAATTATTCAAAATCTAAATGTTTCAAATTGAAAAACAAACAAGAGTTATTTGGGCCGATTTATGTCTAGGCGAGTCTGAGTACGAACTTATTTTGCCTCCAACATAGCAACAGAAATACTAGTTTTTATTATTACATTCTTGTGCGAAAATGTTTTTGTTTTTGGGTGTTTTTTTTTGTTTTTTTTTTTTTGTTTTTTTTTTTACGTCCTCAAAATTAATGACATTTGATGTGTAATTTATCATATCTTAATTCTATCTATCCTAATTCTATCTATATTTAATCCTAAATCGCCTCCGAAATTATATGTTTTACAGTTACATTAGCTTTTTTACAAATATAATGTTGATAATTTCCATATTAGTATTCTATATCCTAAGGACAAAATATAAAGCTTTCAACATTTTCTTATCTATTCTCATTTGTCACTGCTTACATTATGGAGCACACAATATCAAAGAAAGAAAATGATAGAAAGTTGTAGGTTTCATATCGCTCATTGAAAAATCCAAATTATTGACTGAAAAACTTCAATACTTTCTTCTACCTTTTCAAAATATGAATGAATAATTAATCATTTAATCATGAAAGGAGTTTTTAAACAAATACACATGAAATAAGATTACCCTTTCATCATTATTTATGCTGTTTAGTCTTTTTCTTAAATCAAGATATACAATACTTTCTTTTCTTAGCTTCTGAAAAATGGTTGAATCACACAATATTATTGATAATTGAATGGGTTATGCTATTGGATATAAAAAATAGCAAAACAAATTTATAAATTCTTGTTAAAATTCCTTGATTGTTTTTTTTTTTTACTGAATAAAAAAGTGGCATTATATCGAAAGTAAAACTTATATAGATATTTGGTGATAAGAAAATATGTTAAATGCAATTTTCTGTGTGTATTAAGACATTTTTAAAAGTATTCAAAAATACGTAAATGATAAATTTTGTTGTTCATGATTTTCCAAAACTGTTAAACAAAAAAAAACATGCTGTCAACATAAAAAAAAATTCTTAATCAAATTTAAAATGCATATCTTTGTCAATAATGAAATCAAAAACTTTTTAGAGGAATTTTTTAGAGATTTTTAGAGATCAATGCTGAGAGAGAGAGAGAGAGAGAGAGAGAGAGAGAGAGAGAGAGAGAGAGAGAGAGAGAGAGAGAGACACAGACAGACAGACAGACAGACAGACAGACAGACAGACAGATGTAAATATATATGCATCATACCTGATGTTTCCTCGGAATGAGCCAAAAAAGTTAGCGAAAGAACAATGTAAAATAACATTTTGATAACTCACAAGTTCACCATTTTAACACATGTTTTAAAAAGTGGAACAGATTGTCTCGTTTATAAACTTATTCCATACTTTTGTGATTTATATTTATGACAACCACTTGAAAAATATAGAAAAATAAATGATTTATCAGATATTTAAACATTCGATTCTTGCAAACGGCTATTGTTGGTCTCTTTTTCAGTTTGTGAAGAAAGCGTGTGTGCAGCTGATCAATGAGAGAGAGAGAGAGAGAGAGAGAGAGAGAGAGAGAGAGAGAGAGAGAGAGAGAGAGAGAGAGAGAGAGAGAGAGAGAGAGAGAGAAGAGAGAGAGAGAGAGAGAGGGGATTTTATAATTAGACATTTTTTGTCAAGCCTACACATTAATTTGCATAATTTGAAAAGATCATTGAGAAACATTCATTTACCTAATTTTTTCCCTATAAGAATTATAGTTTATGATAAATTTAACGAATTCACATATGCATTAAACACATCATCTGAGTAACAGTTGTATGTTGTAGGTTTTACCGTGTACATGTCTGGTCATGATTCGCTGAATTCAGGTAGTGTGGTGATGCCAAACTTTTTTTGAATTTTCTTTGTAACCATGTTTTGTAGGCAAATATTTCTTATCAATGTTTTGCTTGTTAAGATAATAAACATCATATCATTGTTCATTTCAAACCATTACCACAATACAATTCACATGTGCAAAAAGGCAAAATAACAATTTCTTCGCTATTATAAATTGTTGAACTCGATGAAATATTTTTTTAAATATATATGTTAGACTCCAAACCCGATGGTCACGCCAAAGTTCGATGGTTACGCTGTTTGAATACGTTTGTTACATCACGTCATTGCGACGTCATTGGTGACATCGCTGCCATCTATTCAAAATCAACAACCAAATATGGACGTACATGAAATGGATTGGCAAGAATATTTCTTAGAGTATTCGAACTTTCTGCATAAGAAGACCTCTGGTCAAAAACAAAGAAAAATAATATGAAATTTAGGATGAAATATCTAGATAGATATATGACGAATAATGTGTCAACCTCCAAGATAGATATATGACGAATAATGTGTCAACCTCCAAGATAGATATATGACGAATAATGTGTCAACCTCCAAGACTCCTTCCTTAAAATCACGAATAACTTCACGAAAAAACTCTGAGAATAAAGTCAATGATTAACAAACAAAAAAAAGAACCAAAAGAAGAATCCATGATTCAACAAAAATCTGTCACATTTCATACCTTACAATCAACTACAATCCGACGCCATTTTAGTTCTGAAGTCATAAGCATGGTAATTGTCATAAGCAAGTGTATAATTCTTATAGCTGCAGATCTGTAGCTCTATGGGAAAATATGGTTAATAAATCTAAAACTAGCAAAAGTCTTTCTGCACCTTAATTGCGAGCTTTTAGTATGAGAGGAACTATAGCTCTACGGCATGTGAATTTAAATTTTGCACGTAGAGCTACATTCCTACAGCTTTCATTGTTATAGCTAAACGTGGACGGTAGATAAACATTTCATGAATAACATATTTTGAATTGGTAAGAAAGAAATAAACAGAGTATTAATCTTATGAATGGAAATTTTATTAATCTTATTCATTGCCTTTTCTTTTGTGGATGTGCACAAGCTGATTAAATAGGAAAATGGTTCTTTGTTCATTGTGTTTAATGATAAAGTAAAAGTTAAGTAGACAAGATGGATTTTTTAAAAAGGTAAATGACATGAAGAAATCGCATGATCATGTTAAAAAAAGAGCAAGATATTTCAAAAATCTTCATCATAAATCTCTATGTAATTTGTCTTCACCATCTTTAAAAGATACGAGTAAAATGAGAGAATAGAACGAAACTGTGTTTGATTTTTGAATAGAAGATGACGTGAAACATCATTTATCAAATCCCATGACAATGTGTTACTTCCAATTATTACACAGCGTTATAAGTTAAATATTCAAACATTGACAAGTCAGGTATCCAATAGAAAACTTTCTCTTCCCTTTCACATCTCTTGGGTTTTAAGACGGAAGAGTAGCTTTATATTGAAACGTCCCATTAGTTTCTCAATTACATTTTAAATATTAATTAACGTTGGACAATTTATCTGCAACATTACGATGAATTTTATAGTTTGTACCAATATTTTTTCTAGTTTGTCGAAACAAGTATCGATCACTTTTTGAGTAATAGGGAATACATATAGAAGCAGACTTGACTTTCTTTGGACTTATAAAAATGTTGTCCACCATGGGATCCCCCTTGTAACCATCAACATGACCATGGTGGCCCTCTGAAACATTAGTTAAGTTATGGCAGGTTTTATTTTCTCTCAATCAATTCTGGTCAGTAGACAAGCATAAAGAATTGAGAAATGTTACTCCTTTCTCTATTAAAGAAAAGATTCTTCTGAAAAATCTGCATCATTAATTATTATTATTATTAATATTATTATTAATTATTAATTATTAATTACTTTGCTTGTGGAGTTATTGCTGTTGGGCTGTGTTTTACATAAAAACGTATGACAAAGTCGTAAATATTTCTAGTCTTCTAGTCTCATGGAATGATCTACAACAGACAAAATGTATTGATTGTCATTTATATTTTAAACAATCAATTTTTGTAAGTATATTCTAGAAATAAGTTGAAACATGTGGTAGCTATTGAATAATAATCATTTATGAACTTGTCCCTGGGAGCCCGTTTCACTAAAAAGCGTAACTTACGACAAAACGTAAGACAAGCCTCAGGTCGTACGACAACATTTGGTCCCGCGTAAGTCGCGTTTTACCAAGAGGCGTACCCCTGGCCGTAAATACAAGTATTGGACTAATTTAAGGGCATACTTACGTCCTTGATAGCGAGCCTCATTGCTAATCCACATAAAAATAATAGATAGATAGATAGATAGATAGATAGATAGATAGATAGATAGATAGATAGATAGATAGATAGATAGATAGATAGATAGATAGGGATGTCAATTTTACTCGATTGGCTTAGTCGATTAATCGGGGGGTAGTACTCGATCATTTGTTTGAAAGTATGTGTCCTTTTCAAATCAAATAATGCTACTGTTCACATGCATCTTATTTTAAACTAAAAAAACATTTAAAAACTTATGATAATATGTACTTCATGTACTTTGATTTCAAATAAATTGAAAAGTGTTTTATCCAAATATCCGTTAGCAAATGTCCTGGTTTTAATTGAGTTCCATATCATCTTCAGCAAATCAAATGTTACGTGTTCCATTCAAAAACTGCAGCTTTAAGAAAAAATAATATATTTTTTTTATTTTATTTACTTTATTACGAGTAATCGACTAAGAAAAATTTACTCCATGATTGGTGTGACTGAGCGATAGTCGAGTACTTGAATACTCTATGACATTCCTAATAGAGAGAGAGAGAGAGAGAGAGAGAGAGAGAGAGAGAGAGAGAGAGAGATGTCATTTATACTTGTGAGAGAGAGAGAGAGAGAGAGAGATAGAGAGAGAGAGAAGCGAAGTATTTTTGTTTTGATATGTTACAGGGGCCAGTAAGATACGACGAAACTTAACTGAGCCTCGGGGCGTACGCCAAAATTTAGTCCGGTGGATATTGCGTTTTACTAAGAGGCTTACGCCTGGCCGTAAATACTAGTATCGGACTAAGTTAAGGGCAGACTTACGTCCTTGACAACGAGCTTATGCACATGCGTATACAGATGACAAACAGATAGATAGATAGATAGATAGATAGATAGATAGATAGATAGATAGATAGATAGATAGATAGATAGATAGATAGATAGATAAGCGCAAAGTATTTTTGTTTTGATAGGTTACAGGCACATTGGTTACATTTATGATCAAACATTGAAGTTAAAAAAGTTATCCTGTTTATTGACAAAATCACTTAACATAACTTGCTCAAATGTTTAATTAGGATATATGTTTCACTTTAACCAATAAAATATTTTAGAAATTGCTGATAAAACTGAACTGGGTTTTTTGGGTCATTGATATTTAGGGTGATTTCACCATGCATGAACACCCTTGGAATTTTCCCTTTGATCATGTCAATTATGGTCTAAGTATGAATAATATTTTTTCTTCTAATTTTCTGGTTTCCTCTTGCTTAATCATTGAAAGAAAATCAGTGGATTTGTTTAAACATAGAAAAATAAAGCAAATTAATGCAGTAATGAGCTATTTAACCATGATTCGAACAATTTTAGGCAAGCATCGAACAACCATACAGTAGGTATTAAAAATAACGAAACTTTCTTCTTTCACGCAAAAATAACCCAGAGGTTCGGATAAATGTATTTATAAATTTGATATTTTGATTTGTGTTAATATGTGGAGCAAAATTAACCTAGGAAATAAATTGATGAAATTCCAAGGCACAATTTGTTTCAGAAATTAGTTTTTTTCGAATTATTTAAGTGAGAGGGTTCATTTTCACTTACTTATTAGTAGTCCATTCAAATGCCGAACATTCAAATTATACTTTTGTGTAAAATATGTGTAACCAAGTTTCTAATGATGGCGTATTTTACGATGCCTATATTGCTATTTCTTTGACAATGTGATAGTCAAATTCTTGATGATAATAATGAAGTTCACCAGTTCTATTTCAGGAATAAATGAAACAATACAAAAGTGCATGCACGTTTATTTGTAAATGTTTAACCAAAGTTGTCCGAGCCAACTGAAGGTTAAGATGTATGTGTCCGATGTATGGTGAACTCAACATAAGCTGCCCAAGAACATACATGTATATTTAGTACATTGAATAAGGCTTCATATAAATTTTAGGATAATATAGAGAAGGTGTATGTAACCTACGAAACCTATTGAAACTGGAGTCAGTGTTTTGTATTGGTCGTATGTTAAATACATAATCTAGTATTTAAAAACAAATAAGGACTTCTGACAAGTCTGAAACACAGTTGGAGCTTTCATCATATTTGAGTATTAACATTTTAAATCTACTGAAAGATACATTTGTAATTTACCTTTAACTACCAGAGTATGACACCTTTCACTCATCAAATATGAAGTAAAAAAGGAGAAAAAATGAAAGCCAGTAAATTCATTGAGTGAGTTTAAAATTTCAAAACATCATGTTCACACATATTTTGCGTGGAAGTTCGGAAAAGATGAAATGCTACACTATTTCTTTGCACTACATATACATTTTACATGTACATGTATATTTTCTGCATTATTCATTACTCAATCTACGAAAGAATATGAAATGTAAATCAAATTACTGAATACAAATAATCGAATGAAAACTTGCGATTGTTTGTCTAAACATGTCGTTTTAACGTGTATAAGGCAAGTGCAAATATAAATAATGTGAATAATGCATGGTAAGAAAGTTTCAACGAGAGAATAGACATTGCCTATTAAAACTCTTTATTTTCTTTGTTTCATATGAAGTGTATCAAATTTAAATGACAAATTTTACTCATTCACGTTAGGGAAAGCAGTGATATTCTCAATAACAGCATTTGTATAGTAATTATTTTATGTTTACACCAAACGTTACGAGTAGCCTTTTAGTGAAATGACTTGGTCCAAATATTTGACTGAAGTCCGAATTTACGCCGGGCTTACGCCTTTTAGTGAAACGGGCTCTAGCCAAGTTGGTTCTCCTGTGCCCATTTTTGGCAGACGTTTCATCAATGCAACAGTGAATATAATTTGCAACCAAAAATATTAATCTGGGGCTCCTGATTTGGTAAGTCTCCGATAATACAATTGTGTCTCTGTTCTCAAAACCTATTTATTAGATAGTCAAGTCACGCACTTTTAACAGATGGCGAGGGGGTTGCAACAGTTTTATTTTGTCATGGAGAAGTAGGCATTCAGATCCGTGGTAAGTCCTGATTTACTTTTGTTGTCAGCAGAAACATTACTTTTCTTGACTTTTGTTTTATATCTTTTATGGCAGCTGTGGGACATAGAAACCATTTTTACATAGACAACACTACAATTGTCAGTTTTGTTAAATGATTAAAATGATAATTGAAATGTATAAATTGCTATATTCTGACTTTTGACAACGAACGTTTTTTTTTCTGATACTGTTAAGTTAAGTCAGGCTCCTACTCAGCAATTGCTTGTGAAAGTAATGGTTTTATCTCTTGAAATTATTAGTATGACACCTTGTATAATGAAACATCCCAAAAAGATAATATCTTAACTTTTTTTAAAGCCAGGATTTCCACAATATCTATTCCCCTTTTTTATAACACATAGCAATTTTCAATTTTTTAATATTGTTAAAGCAAAACAAGTTTTAGATCTATGTTTTTAAATCAAAAATCATGTGAGTAACACAGTTAAAAACTGACGAAAAAGACATTTTGTAGGAACTAAATCTAAAATTTATAAAAATTATTTATTACCAAAGTCCACTTATCTTGACATATTATTGTCAGATCGAAGTAAAATAGCTTATTTTTCTTTTAAAATATAAATTAATATTTAAATATGTTGCATTTTAAAAGCCAAAAAAGTAGTTAACTTGTTTATTGTCTTTCTACAAGTTTTAAAACATGTATACCCCTATTTCTTTCAATCAACTTCACCTTGAATAAAAACGTCATTTTCCTTCCGAAAGGTTTTGAGTGAATTGGTTTTAAAATATTGAAAATAACAAACTTTATTTTCACGAGATAGCCTATATTTAGATATTGTTGTTCATTACAATTGAGACCATTTTTTTTATCACATTTGAGATGTTTTTTTCTGATCCAAAATTTCTCCCTACCAACTTCTAAAATATTACATTTTTTTAATTATTTTATGAACAAAAAACAAATAATACACATCAGTAGCAATTTTGGAGGTTGTTACTAACCTTAATGTCTGGTCAGAGAACACTTGCATAGATGAAGCATGTTCGTCGAACCCCAACTCAAATTGACTAGTAAAATTAAAACGGATATTTCGAAATATATGCTGAACAATATATTTGTACACATAATTGAATAAAATATCCAGCCAGTAAAATGATTATCTGACAAGTTGACATAATTATTTGACATACACTGTTCTGTTGTGATTCCTTTATTCTTTCAGTCTTAATATGTACACATAGTAGGCTTATTACCAGCCCCCATAGCTGTGCGTTTCTTTAGACCTGTTTTTTATGACCTGATCTCTTTCAACAATGCCTTTTAACATAACGCTTTGAAGCTTTGCCTATAGAAAGCGTATTCTACATGAAGTAGAAAGTATATGTTTAAATAAATTGTGTTGTTGTTACTTATGCATTTTAAGCAGTTTTTTTATCCAAACCATAAAAGGAAAATTATATCTCCATTGTGTATTGAGTACGGGATTATCATTTTGGTATTTTGAAGAATTAAACATAGCGCCATTTATCTCCCAAAATAAGAACAAATGGGTTGATTTTTTAATCAGGGTTTCAGTTTCTTCAAAGATTTATTGTGATGTGATAACTACAATTACCTTTATCTTTCACAGAAGCAAATCACAGAAAAACTTTGTCAAACACTTTTGTACAAAAACTCCAATAATATTTATTAGTAATTGGAATCATTTAATCTACAACAAAGTAATAACATATTTAACAACAAATCAAATGCTTAAATATTTTGCGCCATTCAATTCTCCGTCATATAGCAATACAAATATTATAACAAATCTTAATTCGCTATTTCATCAGTGTTCTTTGCTTTACAAATAAGTTTGTTGTCATTGCACTGTTAATTTTGTTGTGGTATGATCAATTCTTTTATATATTTGATTGTATTTTATAATTAATAGAAGCAGCTCTAGACACGATACAAAAATACACATATTAGTCTTTGTCAAAAACTTTTGTAGAGAAACTTGACAAGTCAGAGATCCTTTAACATTCTACAGATACACGTAAAGATGACATACATATTCTAGACTGACAATAGTTCATATATCTGTGATAGAATTTTTCATTCGATGCATTAGCGTACTCGCTCTCTCTCCTTGATTTTAAATCCACGTATTTTTTTCATGTATATTTTTTTCATAAAAAGAAATGGTTTACAGCAGTTCTTTTGACGCTTATGTCAATTTTAGTTCATGTCATTGGTCTGATATAACATTTAATATTAAACTGTTGTAGAATAGACATTATTCAAAACCAGAAAGTACATGTCCCAGGGAAGCATCAATGAATGAAATTAGATAATAAAATACTGCAAAAGATCAAAGGTCTACTTTTATCACATTCATTGTAAAAAAAAAAAACCACCCAATGGTTTATTAAGCAAGATCATTTTGCCAGATTTTAATTTTTAAGTCATCAAATAAAGCATCAATATACATCTCCAGTAAATATTGCGCCAGTAATGACAAGCGTATAACCTAATAGCGTCAAATGTAAAAAAAAAAAAAACAAAAAAAAACAAAATGCAAAACAAAGACAACATTTCTCTCTTGTTATCCTCACAGATAATTACACATCAGCAAATTAGAAGAAGAAAAACATTAAAACTAAATAAGAGGGTTTTTTTTCAATAACAGCTAATTTTTTTTTATAAGCAACATTAGTTATATCAACAATTACGGGACAATCATTGTACAACGACACCAACAAAATATTAACAACTACATCAACTCTAATCCTGAAAATGATAACGTTCTTTAGCATGTGTAACATCAACTTTTCGCGCCCTTCTCATGGGAAAAGATGTAAATGTTATGTAATAAGTCTACGTGACCTTTATATTCAAGATAAAATTAGTCATATTGTCATATCAGTATTTTAAGAAAGGAAACATTATTTCATAATCAAGGCATTCACCATAAATTTTCCTATTAAACAGTTGTCAGGCATTTAGTCAAAACCAAATTTGGTGACAAATAGCCCAAAGATTTCCTTTTATTAAGTTACAAAAAACAGACTGATAGAGGCAGATTGCTGTATAAACAATTCTACAACTAAAACATTTCAATGAATGATAATTTTTTTTCTGCAAGTAGAAGTCTGAAATAACTACACTGAAAATAACACAAACATTTTCTAAACCTTTCCTTTTTGCGCCGCTCTTTTTTTTCTTTTCAAACGTTTTGAGATGGTTTTCCAGCAGAAGTTTATCACCCGAGTGAGATCACTCAGGACGATGAGACCGATGACTGTAGCAATGATAACGACGCTTATGGTACCACCGACGATGGAGGCGGACGGTCGCGGATCTACGGCGGAAGTCTTCTTCCTGATGGAGCTAGACAACAAGGATTTTTTGACGGTGAGTTCCTTTTATATACTGTCGATTTTCGTAAGCAACTCTGCCTCGTTGTCAATAATGACCCGATTCTTCATTCTTGTGCAGGGACACATACACTCTACAATAGATGAAGTCAAAAGTTATACCGTCCACATATATAGATTGTAGTAAAAACGACCCAGGTTTAATAATAATTAGGTCTAACATTTTTAAATCAATATATGAAGCATGTGTAACAAGATATTCATGATATATACTGTATTTTATATAAGTACTTATCCTCTTTTAAAATAGCACATATCGTCCGGTGTGGTTTTAATTGATGGCACTTTTACATTGTACTTTTGATGGACATATTTCATTGCAGTTATTTCCGAAAGTATTAAACCTATTCAACATAATATTCCTAAAAATATATAGAAGATAATATTCAAAATATATGTAGTTAATTATCATGCATGTATATAAGCCTAAAATACTTGCATTGCAATTGAATTTAAGGCTGACTTGGGTTTAATTGCGTTTAAACTACAATAGAAAACTCTTTTTTTTAACCTTGTTATATACACCAACTCTGGTACACTTGCAAAGTTTCTTACAATCTACCTACTGGTTCTTTTTAGGAAAATAAGAAAATAAAATTTTCTTGATAAATCTAAAACAATTATCAGTATTTCGTTTTTTGTGTATAATTTTTTAAATGGTATCAAAACAAGGCACTTAAAGAAGAGACATGTGGTGATAACGAACAGTGTTCAAAATGAAAAGTTCAAAGGAAAAATACAAAACGGGATAACGTCCACTGTTATTTTGAGTTTGTACCGCGAATCTTAAAAAATTGAAATAGCATAAATATATACTTTGCTCAGTAAGTTCTTTTAATTTGGAAAGGATGAACAACAAATAATCTTTCAATTAGTCACCCTAAGTTTTGGATGCTGATTAAGTTTGCATCATACACATTAAATAATGTATTATACTAATACCTCGCTGTTGACTAGCATGTGTGGTTGTTCCTACTGTACTTAATACACTGGAAGTAGTTCGCATACTGGTCTGAAGTATACTTGGTGAATCCGTTGTTGTTGGTTGAGTAAACGTCTGTACACTGGTCTGAGATACTGTTAATGTTGTTAATTGAGTTGTTGATAGGCTAGTGGTTTGTTCACTAGTCCAAGATACTGTTGTTAGATCCGTTGTCGTTGATTTAGATGTGGATTGTTCACTAGTCCGAGATACTGTTGTTAGATCTGTTGTCGTTGATTTAGATGTTGATTGTTCACTAGTCCGAGATACTGCTGTTAGATCCGTTGTCGTTGATTTAGATGTGGATTGTTCACTAGTCCGAGATACTGTTGTTAGATCCGTTGTTGTTGATTTAGATGTGGATTGTTCACTAGTCCGAGATACTGCTGTTAGATCCGTTGTCGTTGATTTAGATGTTGATTGTTCACTAGTCTGAGATACTGTTGTTAGATCCGTTGTCGTTGATTTAGATGTGGATTGTTCACTAGTCCGAGATACTGTTGTTAGATCCGTTGTTGTTGATTTAGATGTGGATTGTTCACTAGTCCGAGATATTGTTGTTAGATCCGTCGTGTTGATTTAGATGTGGATTGTTCACTAGTCTGAGATACTGTTGTTAGATCCTTTGGAGTTGATTTAGATGTGGATTGTTTACTAGTCTGAGATACTGTTGTTAGATCCGTTGTCGTTGATTTAGATGTTGATTGTTCACTAGTCTGAGATACTGTTGTTAGATCCGTTGTTGTTGATTTAGATGTGGATTGTTCACTAGTCCGAGATACTGTTGTTAGATCCGTTGTTGTTGATTTAGATGTGGATTGTTCACTAGTCCGAGATACTGTTGTTAGATCCGTTGTCGTTGATTTAGATGTGGATTGTTCACTAGTCTGAGATACTGTTGTTAGATCCGTTGTCGTTGATTTAGATGTGCATTGTTCACTAGTCCGAGATACTGTTGTTAGATCCGTTGTTGTTGATTTAGATGTGGATTGTTCACTAGTCCGAGATATTGTTGTTAGATCCGTTGTCGTTGATTTAGATGTGGATTGTTCACTAGTCCGAGATACTGTTGTTAGATCCGTTGTTGTTGATTTAGATGTGGATTGTTCACTAGTCCGAGATATTGTTGTTAGATCCGTTGTTTTTGATTTAGATGTGGATTGTTCACTAGTCTGAGATACTGTTGTTAGATCCTTTGGAGTTGATTTAGATGTGGATTGTTTACTAGTCTGAGATACAGTTTGATGATGCTTTGTTGTGGAATGGTCAGTGATTTGTTCACTTATCTGATATATTGTTGATAGACCTGTTGTTGTTGACACGGTTGTGGTTTGTACGCTGATATAAGGTTCTGCTGGTGTCGAGAATTGTTTTTGTATCTGTTCTGAAATTTCGAATTTAAACTAGATGTTTGCGCAAAAGATTGATTTGAAACATTTGATTTTAAAACTTCAAACATTAGGACAAGAGATAAAGAGTAATGAATTAATTTCATTTGAGATAGATAACTTGATAAACTTTGATAGTAAATAAAATTCCGTCATATATATTTACCTTTGTCTAATCAACGTTTTAAGGATAATAGTTCAAAAGATCATCCTATGAAATTTGCAAGCAATAGTACATTTGCTCATCTGTATCATATACTCAATGTAAAACATTTGATTATTAAATTCATAACACGAGTCTTTACAGAAACATAAGTGAGCTTTTGTCCTTTGTATAGCTGCTCGATTTTATTTATATTCATTCAGTATCAAATACCTCAATATTTTATAACCATTATGTAACTACAGTGCACCTATTCAGGAAAATATATAGCTAAAAAATGGCATTTTAGAGCATTCTAACATTCTGAAATGAATAGCTCTGTATAAAGACATCATGATATATTCATTTTCTTCAGCTAAATCATAGTCTTAACTAAATAATAGTTTATAATCAGAAATATGACATTTAATTTGTTTTGATAGATCTGATGGGTGATTTGTTAACCAACCACCCTCCTTAAATTGACACTCTGAACACTTACCGATGCTGTACCTTTTTGAACAGAGCGCAGGAATATTCCATAAACACGATACGTCATACCATTGTCCTTGTGAAAATATTACACAATCGGCATATTCCCAGTTGCCTTGTTCACTCCTACCCCATTTTGTATAACTAACTGCTTCATTTAACATGTTCACAAAATTCCATTCCTCATTTTTGTCATTCACACCGATCCAATAAGTCTGGTTCAATAGAAACCTTCCTCTACCAGATAAGAATTAAGAATGATATATATTAGTCATTTTCCTTTAAACAAAATAAGCCACAAATATTAGTAAACTTTCCAAAGACTGGCGATTCCTAATAATTGCTGGACTAAGTTGGGCAGGATTAACGTTTCTATATCCAGCAATTAACGAACCCAAGTCCGATTAGAAGACGAAACTTTAACCTGTAGACAAAAAAAGTTTGGAAGAACATTGGGAAGTGATTTTGATTTTTTTTATTCTTATTTTATTTTATTTTTGCTTTTCTACGAAGGAATGATTGTAACTTAATTTTTCCTACGAACTGTACACCTTGCCAATTTCGTTGTTCTGTGTCCATTCAAGATAGAAAGTAAGTTACCAATTGTTGGAAGGTTCATAAAGAGCTTTGATTTGATCAACAGGTTTTATACAAAACTAGAGAAATCACTTATTTATCAAAGAAGTTAAGATTTATGAGGTTTTTTTTTAATGATATAAAATATTTTCGTAAGACTTTAATGCACTCTATTTCTGTCTGTGCCTCCTGGTTCGCAATTTCGATCAGTATCCCACCCTCAGCTTGGCAGCGTTCATGTGCATCAGTGAAACTGAAGTGTTCGGAGATCCTCCGATAACATCGATCGCTCACATGTAGAACTGCACCAATGTTATCACACAAGTTGTCTGTCAAAAATAATAAGCATTATGAAACACCGAATAAATTAAAAAAAAACTGATATGCCTTTTGTAATTCACCCTAAAGAGATACCAGATGTTTTAGTACATTTTATTCGTACACACTGGATCAAAACATACAAGATTGATTTATTCAGAATGTTTGAAAATATTTAGAAAAGTTTAGTTGAACATTGTTTTCCTCTTCATGCATTTAAAGGGTTTTTTTTTCTGGCATGATGGCTTTAAATTGATAAACATAAGTATGTGATACATCACTTGTTCTTTATTTGAGCTTCTTTTTTGATAATAATCTTAATGGGATCTGTGAAATTTTGAAGCATTGCAGAACAAATGACTGGAGTTATTTTTTTTCATCGTATCTCCTTGATTGCAAACTTATATCATTCAGTGGTAGTGTTTTGGGAGTAAGTTAGTACCCACAATCAACTAGAAAAAGGGGCTTAAGAGCTTAAATGTTGAGAACTAGGAAGTGGCAACATATTGTTTTTGTTCGAATACATGGAATGGGTGCTGAATGTTTCGACTAACCAGTTAATCACGTGCAATATGTGCAATGTACTATACTCTATTTCGCCTCCAAATTGAAGCGTTATTGAGTAGCATAATAACGTAAATAATAGTTTAAATTGTATAATATATAATAATTCTAAGGTTGCTTCAAAATTGCCTAAACAAGTAGCGTTATTCAGTTAATACAAGACACGGGCGGATTAAACTTGTACTGCAGTTTAAATATGCATTGATATGAAATATTGTTTGAGTTTATATTTATTAGTAAAAAAAAAAGCGTACTTGTCCAGACAATAAATTCAAAACGCGGCGCAATGTCAAAAAAGGTTAAATCAATATGAAGATTGAAATGAAATTCGAGAGAAAAAAGCATTTAAAAAAAAATTGAAAGGCAAACGTAATTTTAATTTTGTAAATTTAGTAAATGAAACAACGGTTTTAAAGATTTTATTGCGCGTTTTGCAACAAGCTTCAAAGCGAATTCGTAGTAAAATGGCGACATCTGGGTTTGAGGCGGTGCATCGTATTTTTTTATCATTATAAAATTTTATAAACATGCATATTAAACAAATTCTAAGTCATTATTTAAGTAAATAATATTTTTTAAATCGGTCAGAAATGAATTTCGTGATTTTGTAGTAAAGCAAAGATTTAAATTAGACGTGTAGGATGACCGAGGGAAAAAGAAAAGAAAGTCGGACAGCTATAAATCGAAAAAAAAAAATTGAACGACACCTAAATGGAAGACAAGCGATTGACAACAAGTATTACATGACATTTTGGAGTCGAGAGATTTTTTGTCCTAGTTTATTTTTTAAGTAAAAACGCATAGAGAGTATTCAAACTTGGCCCATTTTAATGTTATAGTAAACATGGGGTTTAACAACGACGTGAAGACGTTCCGACGTCGCACGTTGCGTCGCCTGACAAAACTTGTCGATACAAATTAGTATCTTTCTCATATGTTGAGTACGCATTTGAATCTGGGGGGTATTGTTAAAAAAAGATTAAGTAACAAAACTGACGAATTTTGCGATGTAGTGATTTTTAAGTATTGCACTCAGTCTATGTCATTTTTGGACAATACTCGTACATGTTAATGTTTATGACTTGTTGAAATAGTTCAATGTTATGTCCAAATTGTTATAAAAAATATTTAAGTAATCAAATTCGAACAAATTTACTGTCGCAAAAAAAGCAAATTTAAAAATGAAAAACAAATTGTAAGTTTAATAATGTTTATTTTTTAAAATGCGTAAAAAAAAAAAGAAATTACATTATACAAGCTTATCTTTAAAACAAAGATTAAAAAACTAGCTCGGAAAAACTAATCATTATTTGTTTTGAATACTATAAAGCCATAAATTATATACAGTTTAATTTTTTTAATTTTATGATTTTTTTCCGTAATATGTTTATTTATAGTTTTTAACACCCGTTGCTCTTGATGATCAACCGATGTTCGAATTACGTAATTTGACCTTATAAAGACGGCTGCTCTTAATGAGCAACCCTATATATATATATATAGAGAGAGAGAGAGAGAGAGAGAGAGAGAGATAGAGAGAGAGAGAGAGAGAGAGAGCAACCCTGAGTATATATATATATAAGGGTACATATGTCACAGTTGAATTGTCATAAAGGTTCGGTTTTATAACTGTATGGGATAGTCAGCGATTGTTCTTGGATTTTATTTTGTGGCTGGTATATAGAATATCAAATTTGGAAATCATGTAATAATATGGTAAAATACTACTTGGATTTTTCACTCAAGAACTATTATAGAAGGAGGGATTTACCACCGTTATTAAATAAGCTATGATGTAACCGCTCGACGGCTCTTCAATACCCTTGACTAATTCTTGTTTCTTAATTATTCGAAATTATGACAATAGCAAGGGATCATGTAGCACGGGAGTGATTAGCTGAAACATGCATAAGGTGCAGGATGACCGGCATATTAATTAACTAGAGCTTGAGTGCATGTTCCCATAAATTCTTCTCATGATGCGTCACTCCAGCAAAACAATCAACGAAGATGCTAGCGCCCAAAGGCGCTAGCAATCAATAATATAAGCCAATATGTGTCAATTTTAATGACTTGTCGAAACAGTTAATCGTTATGTACAAAACACTCATAAAAAAAATTAAATCATCAAATTCGAATTAACTCGACTTATCGTCATGTCAATAAAAAGGAAATTAACCTCTCAAGCTTGAAACATTTACAAATCAGGTAGATTTTACTTTTAATATGTAAGAGAGAGATAGAGAGAGAGACAGATTGATGGGCAGGTAAGGCTGTTGCACATGCTACAACATACTTTACTAACACTTTACACAATCTGAATTTAAGCATATACTGCAATCTCAATCACAAAGAAACCAATCATTTACAGAGGTTAAAAACTGACATTTGTTTGTATATAAACTTAACGTTTAATGTTCGGAATGAAAAATGAAAAATTTGCTTACATATGATTCATGAGAAAGAGAAAAAGAAGTAGAGAAAAATGTACATATTTATGAATTATTTTACCTGATGTTTCCTCCGAAACAGCAAAACAAGTAAACGAAACAAGAATATAGAAATACATTTAGATAACTCACAGGTGCATCATCTTAACATATGTTTGAAAATAAGTGAAACAGATGGTACCGTTTGTATTCTATATATCTGTTATTCATTTTCATAATAACTTTTCAACAAAGTTAGGAAAATTAATCATTAATCAGATATTGTATAAAAATCAATACTACGATTCCTGCTAATCCATTATGTAGATCTTTTTTTCCAGTTTGTTTAGCTTTCTGCACATGTGTGTGTGCGTGCAGCAGTGAACAGTAAAAGAGAGTAGGGAACATTTTGAGCTTTTGTCAACCCTAAAATAATAATATTTAACCGAGATACAGACAAAGATTCTTCTTTGATATCCGATATAGAAAAATTAAAACATGACTTTGTCGCTCATGCTTCGCACTGTGAATCGTTTAGCAAGACCACAAAGGACCGTCATAAGTGTTAAGATGGCTCGGAAAAATATATCTTATCCTCCTGTAAAGTTTGGTGTCCATGGTCCATTTATACAAAAAGTTGATAGTCACATCCATCTAGGTGTTAATCTCCAATATGATGAGGTTGGAAACAACATATTGATTCTATTCATGGAAAAGCTTTTAAAAGGTTAAAGCTATTGAAACTTGTTAAATATAACCTAAGTAGATGCTCTCTTGAAAAATATACTTCTCATTTATAAGACCAGTTTTAGAATATGCTGACATAGTTTGGGACAATTGTACAGATAGAGAAGTTAAAGTTTTAGAAGATATTCAAGTAACTGCTGCAGGGATTATATCAGGTCTAAGAATTAACTCATCCAAGTCGGCTCAAGTCTGCTCTATATGATGAATTGGGTATTAATCTACTATCAGATAGAAGAAAGGTTCACAAACTCACACTATTTTATAAAATGGTCCATGGACTTGCCCCCAAATACCTACAAGATTTACTTATACCATGTGTATTACCGCAAACAATTACTCACTAAGACACCGAGATGATTTTAAATTTGTTTTACCGCAGATAAAAACAACTGCTTTTATGAACAGAACTTCAACAATAAAAATATTTGTTTTTTACATAAATTCCTTGTACCAAACTTTAAATTCCATTTATTTTTCTTTTGTATATTCTTACTTATATTTTGTTGTTTCATTGTACCATCACTGTTTGTCAAATTGACTGTTTAAGGAGAGGGCTCAACATGGCAGATTGCCTGCTGCCAAATCCTTAGTATGTAATATTTTTTGCATAATAAACTAGATGCTGTCATTAGACAGTAATACCCGCACCAAGTGTTTGCCTCTAAATAACACTCTCTTGTACCAGTTTTAGTCAAAAAGAAGGCCACATGCAATTTCCGCTACTTTTTAAAAATTATAATTTTCATAAATGATGAGTTCACATCCAATAATACACATATTGCCTTTATGTACAATTTGGGGTTGAACTGTTTGCATGCAAATTTTAAATTAATCAATAATCTAAACGTTTCATGTATGGTCTATATAATTATTACAAACAAAATTAAATTATGCCTCCCCCCGGTGGTTGCCTGCTTTATATATGCTTTTGTGTGCCAACATCATTGTGTGCGTGGATTTAGAGAAAGGGTGAGGGTGAGAAATCCAGAACAACCCCCCCCCCCCCCAAAAAAAAAAAATTACTCAGAATATTTTGAAAGTTTTTAAAATTTGTGGAAACTTAAGGTAAAAATAAGATAAGCCCCAGCAGGATTCAAACTCTCTACTTACAGACACATTGTTAACGCTCTAATACTTTTGCACTATGCTTTTAGGTAACATTATTTTGGGGAAAATATTATATTTTATACTTTGTTTTGTTCAATAAGGAGTACATCACAATATGTGGATGTCCCATACCACCTTAAAGCTGAAAATTGTGCTTTACATGGTTAATTACCTAATAAAATTGTGCAAGGGGTTTTAAAGAATAAAGTTATGAAAATATATGCAATATGTTAGAATTAAATGATCTTTGTCTGAAGTTACGCACACAACACAGGTGTACAGGTTGCATTAGCGGGTACTAGTTTTACCCAGCTCTTTGGTTAGATGGGTTTAACGTGGTGTACATGCATATGGTTTTTTTTGACATGCAGAATAGGATTAATTAACATGAATAAACGGTTTTGTGGTGATCAGCTAAAGGAATTCTTATTGTGCTCTAATCATGTCAAGATACATTTAAGACAAATTGGCCCCTGCCCCTTGGGTTATTCCCCCATCCCCCAGAGTTGTTTTTAAACAACCACCCCACCCTTCTCTGAAATAGGAAATGATAATACATTTTAATAACTGTTGAGATCCCCACCCCTAGACCATATTAATTCTTCCTCCTTGTGTCATTGCACATCAATTGGTACATGGTATATAGGTTATACCCCCTTTGAGATACCCAATGACTTTCCAGAGTTGGAACTAATCAAGTAATCTATCTTATTCATATATAATTTAAATCCTAGCCCTAGCCCAATGTTGACCCTGCTTTGTTTTTTACAGCAAGCTCTAAGTTTTTGTTGACTGACTTTACAATTTCTACAATTACATATAACATTTTGTTTATCTTTAAGATTAAAAAGCAATTTCCAAAATCTCTTTATGTACATCTGACATCATACAGAAAAATATCAATCAAGAAATGATTTTGCTACTGTAAAAATGTGAGAAGAGACTCTGAATCTCCCCATTCCCTCACCCCCCCCCCCCCCCCCCCCCTCACGAAAACATGAATAGTTGGATCTTTTTAAAATATCCTCAAAATCATCGAAATCCCCACTCCTAAACCATATATATTTTTGTTTCTTGAACCATGACCATGTCAAGGCAAATCTTTTTGTGGTATTAGTAGGGGTCATGGCCTGGCCTCTGGGGGTCGCCATAACCCCACCCCACCCTCCCAAAATCAGAAACGATCAAATAATTGAAAAAAATGCTTGTGATCCCCACCCCTAAAGCATAATTGCATATATTCTTCCTCCTTATGCATCTTATGGTACGTTATTTCAATCACAAAATATTAAAGGAGGTCCAGGAATAACGGTTTTTTTTATGGGACGGAACATCATTTTGCAGATAGTATTGACCTTCAGAATCAAATATATCTATGGCTCAGCCCCTGCTATATCCCTATAGATGATGTGCTATTCATTAAATCATGAGAGGAGTTCTGGGAAGTAGGGGTTTTTTTTTAGGGGTGATAAACGTCAATTTTCAGCTACTATTTGACTCCCTGGATGAAATTTAAATTTTTAAAACCTTATTGCACAACTAAAGGACAACCCCTATCACACCCCAAGATATGATATGGCTATTCATTAAATCATGAGAGGAGTTCTGGGAAGTAGGTTTTTTTAAGGAGTGATAAACGTCAGTTTTCTGCTACTATTTGACTATCTGGATGAAATTTAAATTTTTAAAATCTTATTGCACACCTATAGGACAGCCCCTATCATATCTCAAGAGATGACATAGCTACTGCATCAATTGTAAGAAGAGTTCTGGGAACCATATTTTATGCCAAAAATCATCATTTTTATGACCATAGACCCACGTGATAAAAACAAAAATTCTGAAACATGATAACACATCCACATGACACCCCGAATCATATTCTAGAAGATCATTTGGCTACCAAAAGGAAATTGACGTTTTTTGAAACCAGACTTTTTGTAAAAAAAAACAAAAAAAATCATTTTCAGCCATTTAATGACCACCAGGACAAAATTGAAATTTCCGAAACCTTATTGCGCATCTATAAGACACCCAAAAACATATTCCAAAAGATGATTTGTCTACTATTGAAAATGTAAAATGAGTTCGAGGAAGAAGGTTTTTTGTCAAAAAACGTCATTTTTTACCAATTATTTGACCCCCAGGACTACCAGAGAATTTTTGAAACCTTTTTACAAAACAACATAACACCCCAAATCATACTCCAAGAGTTCAGTTTGCTGGTTTATAAGATGTTAGAGCAGTTTGAGAAAGTAAAACGTGACAGACGGACGGACGCACGGACGGACGGACAGGCAGACGGAACAGGGTAACAACAATATACCCGAACTTTCTTTAGAAAGTGCGGTTATAAATATTGTTTAAATTAATACCTTTAAAAGTTTTCTTGACACAAGCAAAGCCTTTGAGAGACGAGGACCAATGTATAAATTACATACTCTTCGAATACGGGGCAAATTATGGCAAATCATTGATGACTGTCATACTAATACTACTAGTGCTGTCATTGTCAACCAAACAAAATCCCGATGGTTTAATGTCGGACAAGGGGTCAGGGTGGAGTTTTGTCAATATTTCTATACCTTGTCTTCATTATTGATTTACTGATTGACTTCGAAAACTGTAACCTTTCCATTTCTGGTAGAATTTTAGATTCCAAATACCACAGTCCTGCGTTAGCAGATGACATTTCATGTATTGCAACATCGCCAAAAGCTATACAAGCAATTTTGAACACTGCCTCCTGTAAATGGCGATTTAAATTCAATGCCGATAAATCATGCATCCTAACATTTGAAGCAAAAGGAAACAAAACAACCAACTGAAAAAAACCATACATCTTGGGAGCTCTCCGATTCCATTTGGCAAAGCATATAACTATTTAGGCATTGCGCTAAACAACAAAGCAAAACTCGGGGACCGAATTGCTACTGCCTGTAATAAAGGATGGAAATCTAATGTCAACCCCCTCACTATGTTCTGCTTATACAAAACAGTCATTCGTCCGTCGGTGTTATATGGCTGTGAACTATGGAATGCCATAACACAAGAAGAAGTTCGACGTCTGAATACATTACAGCATGGCATATGTCAAGTTATCTTGAACATCCCAAAACAAACAAGATCCGATATGTGCGAACAACCCCTAAATCTCACTCCAATCATGGCAGAAATGTCTTATGGACCAACGATGTCTCACAAAGCAAATCTTCATACTAAGACTGTTCTCTTTTTTTTTATCGAATTTCACCCCAACTCAACAAGGCTTTATTCCAGACATTCTAAGTATCCTCCAAAAGTATAATTTAACACATCATTTTTGTAACTGGCTCAACAGTGGTTCATTCCCTTCCAAACACTCTTGGAAAACTATTGTAAGATCAAGTGTCAACAGCTTATTTTATCAACAGCGTTATGCCCGTATGTCGACCGACCTCGATTTTCGAAAATTTACCCTCGTTTTCCAGTGTTCAAATCCACACACAATATGGTCATATACTGATGATACCAACGAAATTCTATGTCTTAAGTTAACAGGTAAACTACTTTTTTCTACAGCGGATTCCTGTGATCTTTAAATGTGTTTGCTCTGCGGTTCATATTTCACAAATCTGTTTTCACATGGTACATGTTCCTCCTATGGACTCTCCGACTTGCATATATGATTGGTGGAACGACGGATCAAACAACTTTGATATAAACCTCGGGGCAGAACTATGCAGCCTAACAGAAAAACGAGCTCTTATTTGTCCTCTTAGGCCACCACACTCAAACTCTTCTGTCCGTTTCCCAGGAAAAAGAATTTCCGCAAACGCAACAGCAGACTTCTTGTGCAATCTTGTGGCAGATATAAGCGTCTCTGTGACAATTGATAAATTTGTATCAATTTATACTATTTATTTATGTGTCTCGCTATTTTCTCTCGCATGACATCCTAGACTTAATGTGACGGTCTTGGTCTCATGTATATTGTAAATACGCTTATATTCTTTTGATTATGTAATTTATTTACTGTAATAATAATCTCTATACAGAGGAAATAAAAGATGAATGATTGAATGTTATAATAAAAAAAATTTAAGTTTATTTTTTTATAAGAAAATATGGTAAAAATTAAATAATTGAAATTATACAGGCTTATCTTTAAAAAAAGATTAGGAATCTAGCACGGAAAAAAAATAATCATTATTTGTTTTTTAATACTGTAAAGCAATAAATTATATACAGTTCAATTGTTTAAAGTTTATGATTTTATTCCATAATATGTTTATTTATATTTTCTTCAATTTCTTTTATGATTACGTAATTTGACCTTATCAAGACGTCTGCTCTTATTGAGCAACCCTGAGTATATATATAAGGGTACATTTCTCAGAGTTAAATTGTCATAAAAATGTATGTGATAGGCAGAGCTTGTTCTTGGATTTTATTTTGTGGCTGGTATATTGGATAATATCAAATTTGGAAACCATGTACATATATGGTAAAATACAACTTGGATTTTTCACTCAAGAACTATTATAGAAGGAACGATTTATCACCGTTATTAAATTAGTTATGCTGTAACCGCTCGACGGCGATCAGTACCCTTGACTTATTAGACCCGCACTTTCTAAAGAAAGTTCGGGTATATTGTTGTTACCCTGTTCCGTCTGTCCGCCCGTCCGTCCGTCCGTGCGTCTGTCACGTTTTACTTTCTCAAACTGCTCTTACATCTTATAAACCAGCAAACTGAACTCTTGGAGTATGATTTGGGGTGTCATGTTGTTTTGTAAACAGGTTTCAAAAATTCTCTGGTAGTCCTGGGGGTCAAATAATTGGTAAAAAATGACGTTTTTTGACAAAAAAACCTTCTTACCCGAACTCCTTTTACATTTTTAACAGTAGACAAATCATCTCTTGGAATATGTTTTGGGGTGTCCTATAGATGCGCAATAAGGTTTCGGAAATTTCAATTTTGTCCTGGGAGTCATTGAATGGCTGAAAAATGACGTTTTTTTACAAAAAGTCTGGTTTCAAAAAACGTCAATTTCTTTTTGCAGTAGCCTAATGATCTTATAGGATATGCTTCGGGGTGTCATGTTGACGTGTAATCATGTTTCAGAATTTTTGTTTTTATCACGGGGGTCTGTGGTCATAAAAAAATGATGTTTTTTTGCCAAAAAAATATGGTTCCCAAGACTCCTCTTACAATTGATGCAGTAGCTATGTCATCTCTTGAGATATGATAGGGACTGTCCTATAGATGTGCAATAAGGTTTTAAAAATTTAAATTTCATCCAGGGAGTCAAACAGTAGCTGAAAATTGACGTTTATCACTCCTAATAAAATCCTACTTCCCAGAACTCCTCTCATGATTTAATGAATAGCCACATCATATCTTGGGGTATGATAGGGGCTGTCATATAGTCATGCAATAAGGTTTTAAAAATTTAAATTTCATCCAGGGAGTCAAATAGTAGCTGAAAATTGACGTTTATCACTCCTGAAAAAACCTACTTCCCAGAACTCCTCTCATGATTTAATGAATAGCCACATCATTTATAGGGATATAATAGGGGCTGAGCTATAGATATGCAATAAGGTTTTAGAAATATAAATTTGATTCTGAGGGTCAATACTATCTGCAAAATGATGTTCCATCCCATAAAAAACCTAATTTCTGGACCTCCTCTTATCTCTTGTGATTGAAATAATGTATCATAAGATGCATAAGGAGGAAGAATATATATGCTTTAGGGGTGGGGTCACAAGCATTTTTTTTTTCAAGTTATTTGATCATTTCTGATTTTAGAAGGGTGGGTCGGGGTTAGGGTGACCCCCAGATGCCATGACCTACTAATACCACAAAAAGATTTGCCTTGACATGGTCATGGTTCAAGAAACAAAAATATATATGGATTAGGAGCGGGGATTTCGATGATTTTGAGGATATTTTAAAAATATTCGACTATTCATGTTTTCGGGGGCAGGTGGGTGGGAGATTCAGAGTCTCTTCTCACATTTTTACAGTAGCAAAATCATTTCTTGATTGGTTTTTTCTGTATGATGTCAGATGTACATAAAGAGATTTTGGGAATTGCATTTTAATCTTAAAGATAAACAAAATGTTATATATAATTGTGGAAATTATAAAGTCAGACAACAAAAACCTTGCTGTAAAAAACAAAGCACTGGGGTCATCATTGGGCTAGGGCTAGGAATTACACTACATATGAATAAGATAGGTTACTTGATTAGTTCTAACTCAGGAAAGTCACTAGGCATCTCAAAGGGGGTATAACCTATATACATGTACCAATTGATGTGCAATGACACAAGGAGCAAGAATGAATATGGTTTAGGGGTGGGGATCTCAACAATTATTAAAATGTATTATCATTCCCTATTTCAGAGGAGGGGGTGGTGGTGGTTTAAAAGCAACTCTTGGGGGGGGGGGGTTAGGGAGAATGACCCAAGGGGCAAGGGCCAATTTGTCTTAAATATATCTTGACATGATCAGCGGAATTGGACAGAATGATAACTATAGGGCATCTGCAGAGTGGAGCCCTAAATAAGTTGTTAATAGTTACAAAATCAATCTTCAAAAAATATTGATAGTATGCTATTCATGTATTTAGAAATGTCTATATTTTCATAATGATTAAAAATTAATCAATCAAAATGAGTTATAAATAACCGATTGGCAATTCTGCAATTGATTGGCATCCCTAGTATAATATCTCATGTATTTTTCTTTATATATAATTATACATGTGTATTTGTTAACAGTCAGGATTAAAATGCACAAATTTTCATGAGTCATAAATCTTGACATACCACATATCTCTTGACAAAAAAGAATAATCAAAATCAAAGAAAATTACAGTCATTAACTCTTTTTCTATTACTGGTGTATGATGATGGGGAAGGGGGTTTAATGGGGAAGCTGCAGCATGCCTTCATTCTCACTAGAAATGTATACCTTTAAATGAATTGAATTGAATTCCTTTAGCTGATCACCACAAAAGAAACATTTATTCATGATAATTAATCCTATTCTGCATATCGAAAACACAGATGCATGTACACCACGTGAAACCCATCTAACCAAAGAGCTGGGTAAAACTAGTACCTGCTAATGCAACCTGTAGACCTGTGTTGTATACGTAACTTCAGACAAAGATCATTTACTTGTAACATATTGCATGTATTTTCACAACTTTATTCTTTAAAACCCCTTGCGCAATTTTATTAGGTAATTAATCATGTAAAGCACAATTTTCAGCTTTAAGGTGGTATGGGACACCTACATATTGTGATGTACTCCTTATTGAACGAAAAAAAAAATTTAAGTATAAAATATAATATTTTCCCCCAAAATAATGTTACGTAACAGCATAGTGCAATGGGTTAGAGCGTTAACAATGTGTCTCTAAGTAGAGAGTTTGAATCCTGCTGGGGCTTATCTTATTTTTACCTTAAGTTTCCAAAAAAATTTAAAACTTATTTTTTTGCCCAAATATTCATTGTAAATTTTTTTAATTCTAAAACAGTGAAAGTTATTTTAGGATATAACTACATATCATATAAAATAACGCACTTTTATCCACATAAATATCGACATGTGTCTGATACCACCTTTTAAATTCGTCAAAGCAGTCCTGCAGTGAAAATCATTGCGCAATATGACATTTATTTTGCACTGTTTACAATATTCTTTATTGCAATTAGATGTACATGCTTTCATTGTTATAAAAATATTCTGATTTTTATTTACCAGGTATCCATGGGTAGGGGGTAGGGGGGTCAGAGTAATAATTGTGTTTGCGGGGGGTGGGGGATTGTAGCCCGAGGTTTAGTTTTGGTAATTTTACTACATAAATGATTTTTTTTTAGGGGGGGTCTGGACTTCTCAACCCCACCCTTTCTCTAAATCCACGCACACGATGATGTTGGCACACAAAAGCATAAATAAAGCAGGCAACAGCCGGGGGGGGGGAGGGGCATGGGCATGGGCATGGGCATTGGCATGATTTAATTTTGTTTGTAATAATTATATAGACCATACTTTCTATGACATGAAATGTTTAGATTTTTTATTAATTTAAAATTCAAATTGTACATAAAAGTAATATATTTATCATGGGATGTGATCTCAGCATTTATGAAAATCATAATTTTTAAAAAGTACCGGAAATTGCATGTGGCCTTCTTTTTGACTAAAACCGGTACAAGAGAATGTTATTTAGAGGCAAACACTTGGTGCAGGTATTACTGTCTAATGACATCATTCCAGCAAAACAAGCAATCAATAATATAAACCGATATGGGTCAATTTTAATGATTTGTCGAAACAGTTAATCGTAATGTACAAAACGTTTATGAAAAAAAATTAAATCATGAAATTCGAATTAACTCAACTTATCGTCATGTCAATAAAAAAGGAAACTAGATGCTGTCAGTAGACAGTAATACCCGCACCAAGTGTTTGCCTCTAAATAACACTCTCTTTTACTAGTTTTAGTAAAAATAAAAACAACATGCAATACGTTACAATTAAATGATCTTTGTCTGAAGTTATGTACACAACACAGGTGTACAGGTTGCATCGGGTACTAGTTTTACCCAGCTCTTTGGTTAGATGGGTTTCACGTGGTGTACATGCATATGTTTTCTTGATATGCAGAATAGGATTATTAACATGAATAAACGTTTCTTTTGTGGTGATCAGCTAAAGGAATTCGTATTGTGCTAATTGGATTATCATTATGATGTTGACCAATATAGGTAAGTATAATACATGTAGTAGCGCAATATTATGAGACACCAGTATACAAAACAGTTAAGTTTTACTTTCACTTTCTAAAATGTGATCTCCCTTTGCCAGCATACTGTATCATCATCTTTATTTAGATAAACTTATCTACAGTTTCGGTCATTTTAATTGCAGACTTTTTTCATTTTTTCATTTGTCAGACTTACACTATTGAGTTGACTCCATATTGACCCTCTTTTGTATTGAATTTGGGTTTTAAATATCATGTTTATATGAGTTATAATAGGGAGGAAGGGGAAGGGGCCTTAACCGTTCCCCATCCCCAGGATGTGTGGATTAGATATACATTTTTAGTGAGAATGAAGGCATGCTGCAGCTTTTTTTTCCCATTATACCCCCTACCCCATCATCATACACCAGTAATAGAAAAAGTGTTAATGACTAATTTTCTTTTATTTTAAATTGCTTATTCTTTTTTGTCAAGAGATATGTGGTATGTCAAGATTTATGACTCATGAAAATTTGTGCATTTTAATCCTGATTGTTAACATACATGTATAATTATATATAAAAAAAAAAAAATACATGTGATATTATACTAGTGATCATGCAATCAATTGCAGAATTGCCAATCGGTTATTTATAACTCATTTTGACTGATTAATTTGTTAATCATTTTGAAAATAAAGACATTTCTAAATACATGTATAACATATTATCAATATTTTTTGTAGATTGATTTTGTAACTATTTAGGGCCCCACTCTGCAGATGCCCTATAGTGATCATTCTGTCCAATTCTGCTGATCATGTCAAGATACATTTAAGACAAATTGGCCCCTGCCCCTTGGGTCATTCCCCCCCCCCCCCCCCCTGGAGTTGTTTTTAAACAACCACCCCCCCCCCCCCCCTCTGAAATAGGAAATGATAATACATTTTAATAACTGTTGAGATCCCCACCCCTAGACCATATTTATTCTTCCTCCTTGTGTCATTGCACATCAATTGGTACATGTATATAGGTTATGCCCCCTTTGAGATGCCCAGTGACTTTTCCAGAGTTGGAACTAATCAAGTAACCTATCTTATTCATATGTAGTGTAATTCCTAGCCCTAGCTCAATGTTGATCCTGGTTTGTTTTTTACAACAAGCTCTAGGTTTTAGTTGACTGACATTGAAATTTCTACAATTACATATAACATTTTGTTTATCGTAAGGTAGGAGTCTTCTCGTTATTAAACATACTTCTTATAACAAGAAATTCGTGAAATTTTTACATGGTCAAACAGATCATATCACCAAATGATTGTATCAGTTTAAACAAATATTACCTCCTTGTTTTTGCATGAAGGTGAGGTCAAAGTCACTACCTTTTTTCTCAACTTGAAGGATGATAAAAATAAACGTAGTTATCTGCAGTTTTGTAGACATCTGTTTAAGATATGAAGTTTGTATTCTTCAATGAAATGATAGATTATCAGAGTATTTATCAGCTTATACTACTAAATTTAAATAAATATTTGTTCTAAAATTAATATTGCTTAGCCAGCATTTACTCTAATTTTCTTAAATTTTGAAGATATTTTGATTACTTTTCTATGCTTCCAATAAAAAAATATTTCTGATTTTTACATATTATGAAGACTATGCATAAAGATATAAACTGACAGAAAAGTTTATATATTGACCATTTGATAAGAGAGAAAATCCGATTTTAGTGATTTTTTCACACAAATCTATTTATAGAATGAGCGCTTAAAAAAGCTTACAAAATTGATAGGTAAATCATGTTTTAAAAACATATTCTAAACCCTAGTATCTTATTATTAGTTCAAATTAGTTTTAAAAATCCATCATTCATGTTATTGTTTGAAAACTACTAAATAAACTAATGAATCGATAGCAATTCTGAATTGCAAAAAACATCTGATATTTTCCTATGCCAATGTTCCACCCAAAATAGAGTCCTTGTTAGATTCTAAGCTTTGATATCATTTCTATGCCAAGTTGAATAATAGTAAAAAAGATAGAAAAATATGATATTTCAATTTCCTTTCATCTTCATTTAACGAATATTTAAGCAAATTTACTTTTGACAAGTCAAAAACCAGAAAAGACTCCTTCCTTAAGATTAAAAAGCAATTTCCAAAATCTCTTTATGTACATCTGACATCATACAGAAAAATACCAATCAAGAAATGATTTTGCTACTGTAAAATGTGAGAAGAGACTCTGAATCTCCCCCACCCCCCCCCCCCCCCTCGAAAACATGAATTGTTGAATATTTTTAAAATTTCCTCAAAATCATCGAAATCTCCACTCCTAAACCATATACATGAATATTTTTGTTTCTTCAACCATGACCATGTCAAGGCAAATCTATTTGTGGTATTAGTAGGTCATGGCCTCTTGGGGTCACCTTTACCCCACCCCACCCTTCCAAAATCAGAAATGATCAAATAACTTGAAAAAAATGCTTGTGATCCCCACCCTAAAGCATAATTTTAAATATTCTTCCTCCTTATGCATCTTATGGTACGTTATTTCAATCACAAGATAAAAGAGGAGGTCCAGGAGTGAGGTTTTTTTGATGGGACGGAACATCATTTTGCAGATAGTATTGACCCTCAGAATCAAATTTATATTTCTAAAACCTTATTGCATATCTATGGCTCAGCCCCTGCTATATCCCTTTAGATGATGTGGCTATTCATTAAATCATGAGAGGAGTTCTTTAAAGTAGGTTTTTTTAGGAGTGATAAACGTCAATTTTCAGTTACTATTTGACTCCCTGGATGAACTTTAAATTTTTAAAACCTTATTGCACAACTAAAGGACAGCCCCTATCATACCCCAAGATATGATATGGCTATTCATTAAATCATGAGAGGAGGTCTGGAAAGTAGGGTTTTTTTAGGAGTGATAAACGTCAATTTTCAGCTACTATTTGACTCCCTTGATGAAATTTAAATTTTTAAAACCTTATTGCACACCTATAGGACAGCCCCTACCATATCTCAAGAGATGACAAAGCTACTGCATAAATTGTAAGAAGAGTTCTAGGAACCATATTTTTTTGGCAAAAAATAAAAAAAAAAATTGTTTTATGACCACAGACCCATGTGATAAAACAAAAATTCTGAAACATGATTACACATCAACATGACACCCCGAATCATATTCTAGAAGATCATTTGGCTACTGCAAAAAGAAATTGACGTTTTTGAAACCAGACTTTTTGTAAAAAACAAACGTCATTTTTCAGCCATTCAATGACCCCCAGGACAAAATTGAAATTTCCGAAACCTTATTGCACATCTATAAGACACTCCAAAACATATTCCAAGAGATGATTTGTTTACTGTTGAAAATGTAAAAGGAGTTCGAGGAAGAAGGTTTTTTGTCAGACAGACAGACGGACGGACGGACGGACGGACGGACGGAACAGGGTAACAACAATATACCCGAACTTTCTTTATAAAGTGCGGGTATAATCAACTTTAATGTGAGAAACATTTACATATCAGGTTTATTGGACTTTTAATATAAGAGAGAGAGAGAGAGAGAGAGAGAGAGAGAGAGAGAGAGAGAGAGAGAGAGAGAGAGGGGGGGGGATGATGGGCAGGTAAGGTTGTTGGACATGCTACAACATGCTTTACTGAAACCTTTATACAATCTGAATTTAAGTATATACCTTAATCTCAACCACAAAGAAATCAATCTTTTACAGAGGTAAAATACTGACATTTAGTTGTATATAATCTTAAAGTTTAATGTTCAGAATTAAAAAGTTTGTTTACTTAAGGAATAAGGAATCATTCTTTGAGTATTATGAGGTGATGATTTCGGTTGGGGCGTGGTCAAATCCAATAAAGCCCGAAGGGCTTTATGATTGATTTGACCACGTTCCGACCGAAATTATCATCTCATAATACTTAAAGAATGATGTCTTATTACTTATATTTATATTATTTCCAATTTGTACACTTTAAAAACAACATTTTAAAACCACTATTTTTTTTCATGTAGCACATGCTATGCATTACTACGCGGCGCAGCCAATGCCGTTTTTTTTTTGCTTATGCTATAAGACACGCCCATTTTCTGTCACTCATCTTTTATGAAGTTATTGGGCTATAGGCTTCAAAATTGATTCGTAATATTATCACAGGCAAATACAGTCGAAAATGTAAATATATATGATTCATGAGAAAGAGAGAAAGAAGTGGTAAGAAATGTAAATATTTTTGAATTATCGATATATAAAAATTAATACTAAGATTCCTGCTAATCCATTAGGTAGGTCTTTTTTCCATTTTGCTTAGCTTTCTGCACATGTGTGTGTATGCGTGCAGCAGTGGAACCGAAAGAGAGAGTACGGAACATTTTGAGCTTTTGTCAACCCTAATACAGTAATATGCGTCACGTGAAAACATTAAATAACGTTCATTTCATTATATATTTCCCAGAAGAATATATATCGTGCTATATTAAACGAATTTGTTTATGCATTTTAAAGGGACATGATCACGATTTTTATCAAATTCTATTTTTCTGTTTGTATTATCAATATTGCTTTAGAAATGCATTTCTAATGATCAAATGAAATTTGAGAGTCAGTCGTATAGTTATAAGCAAGATACAGGGCTCACAATTCTTTGTCATGTAAACAAACCTCGTGCCCTGTTTTTGTTTACATAGGTTCAATTTACCAGTAAAAGAATCTTTTTCAATCTGATTTGTCTATTTTCTTATTCATTTTAAATATAAATAAACAGTTTCTAACGTTTAACACATTCATTTTAGGTCTAAAACTGGAATTTTCGCATCAACATTAAAAATGTAAACATTGTTTACATAGTAAATAATTGTAAACTCTTTAACTCGCTTATAACTCAACGAATGACACTCAAATTTTGGTTGCCTATTAAAAATGCCTTACTGAAGCATTGTAAACATTAAAATCAGAAAAATATTTTTTGACCATGACCATGCCCTTTTAAAGTACGTCATGTGAGTTGCACTTAATGTTATAAGATCTACAGTGGTTCATGATTCATGATTCTCCCAACTCGGGTAGTCTGATAAAAAGCTCTCTGAATTTCCTTTGTAGCAAAGAAGGCGTTGTTTTACGGCTTATAATTCCTTTTTTAGCTCTTGTTCAAATTATAAACGCAAATATAATGATGTTCATTTCAAATCTATAACTGCAAATTCTTAAAGACGATCAACATGTCTGAATTAAGTACAAACAAGAGGCTGAGGGGCCACATCGATCACCTGAGCAACAACAACCATAACAGATTAAAAATCCTTAAGACTGTCTTTAGATAATCAAATACAAAATATATAGACAACTTATAGCAGACTATATCTACTTTTTAATTTTCGTATTTTTTATTTTAAAATTTATTATGTTTGTTAACATGCTACTGTTTATAAGTTCATGTTATTTCTCAAGCCATTGGTGAAACTTACTACACGACAGTATGGAGGAATTAACTGGAATTAAACTTGTTACTACTTTACTTATTAAGTCAAAAAGAGAAACACAATCAATAAGCTGATCCATCTTAAGAAAGTGTATACGAGATGATTTTTGTTTTTTAGAGAACCATAGACAAAATTTTATTTAACTTCATTATTAATACATTGTAATTTTAAAACGTATTATATTGCCATCAACCCGATGTTTTTAATTAGGAAAAAAAAGGAATCAATCTTTATGTATTATGAGGTAATCAAATTACTTATATTTATATAATTTTCAGCAATTGTACGATATTAAAATAGTCAATGGTGAAATGGATTGGACTATAAATAACAAAATCGATTTGTAGTGCTATCACAGACAACGAACCTGGAAAATGTAAATATTATGAATTGTATACATTTCTGAAGAATCTATAGACGGACATAACTAGCTAGTGTGCCTTGGCTCGCAGAGAGCATAATCCATGTAAATAACAGTGCTTTTCATTGTATGATAGTGGTAAAAACTAAAACAAGAATCGAAATAAGAATTACTCATCAATTCTACAAATCATTCACAATGTGTATGAAAACAACAAAATACTTATCATATTTGTAATTTATGTAAATATCAAAAGAAAAAAAAAGATTTAAAACAAATGCAATATCCAAAAAATAAGTTTTGACACAAACGAGTTTCCATGGAAAATTTTTACAAAAAAGCACGTTTCATTAACTTTAATGATTATGGCAATAACAATGTTCCATTCTCATTAGAGAGATTGAGATATTTTCTTCTTATACAAATATAAATTTTCCAACAAAACAGGTAAACATGTAATGAATAGTGAAGTAATACAACAAAATAAGGCTTTATGTACAGTCTGGCAGCATGTAGACTGAAAATGACTAACGGTATGGATGTCCGTACGTGGGTCACACAAGGAATCAACAATAATGAGTACTCAGGAAAATGACTCTTCAAGTTTACGAATGAAAAAGAGAACTCTTGATTATAAAAAGAAGGAAAACTTTTTGATTACGGTACCTCACTACATAAAGACATTTATTATTAGCGACACTACGTCACAAGATTGAGACTTAAATGTTTTGTCAAATTGTTTGTATCAATCGATTTGGCTGAATATCATCATAGCTCAGTGGTCAAAGTATCGGGATTGCGAACTGCAGGTCATGAGTTCGAATCCACCTGGGTCTATTGTTCATATTTACTGGATTAAATGTATTTAAATCATTTTATTAATACAAAATTGCATATTTTTCGTCTTTTTTATTTATATATATAGATACATATATATATATATATATATATATATATATTAATATCTTACGCATCATGTTATCGATCTTAATGAAGTAATTTTCTGATGATTTCAGAAACGTTTTCAAGGTGTAGTGAGCCATCTTAGGAGAGATTAACGCTTTGAAAACATCGAACTTAGAAAACCACAAAACAAACATATTTACAAGCATTACACTAGAACTTTTCTTTGATAAAAAGTACTCTCTTTCTGTAAATGTTATGCAATGTTCAAATATCAATTTCATATTTTCATTATCTATCAACTAATGTTATGTAATTTTCAGTAGCAAATAATACGAAGTGGCTATCGTGTCACATAGAAGCAAAAATAAAATGCATATGTTGTCTACGATTTTGTAACAATGCATTAAAATGAGTTTTTATATTGTTTTTAATTCAAGAAGAATAAATGCATATAAATGAACTTTTAGTTTGAGCTGGACATTTTAAATCTTTTCATAAAAAAACCCCAAAAAACAGAGTGCGATATTTACAGAAAAAACATGGCTTTATCTGTTTCCCATTTGCTTTCCTTGCTTTTTATAACTGCAGCCGCAAATAATTCTCCAGAAAAACTTTAACAATTGTCCAACATCACCTAAAACGATAAGACCGACGACTGTACCAAGGATGGCTACGCTTAACGTACCACCGACGATGGAGGCGGACGGTCGCGGATCTATGGCGGAAGTCTTCTTCCTGATGGAGCTAGACAACAATGATTTATTAACGTAGAGTTCCTTTTTCAACTTATCCACTTTGATTCGTAGCTCGGCCTCGTTTTCAATGACAACTTGGTTTTTGGTTCTTGAACATGGGCACAGACAACCTATAGAAAATGGAAAATAAACAGAACGACTGTTTGCAATTGAAATGCATTATCAAAGATCCTATCAACATTCGTGGAATCGTTTGTTTTGATGGAATATGTTTCAAATTGCAAAGGTCTAATTACTGTGTTCTTTAGGAGTAGTCACTCCGTCAACATTCCTAGTTGAAATTGTCCGGGAGTCTGACGTTTGGATCGTTGTAGACGATTTATTTAGTATTGCATGAGTAGATGGTTGGGACGTAAATGTTGTTATCTGAGATTGCATTTTAGTTGTTGGTGTTGTCACCGGTGTTGTTGTGGTTATGGGTGGCGATGACGTCGTTACGACTGCTAAAAATAAAAAAAAAACATAAAGTTTTCTTTTCGTATGGGAAATTATCTTTTTACATTCTTTTTTAATAAGAGATAAATTCTGATGCAAGTTGATGGTGTGATCAAAGAGTTTATATCTAAATATCATTCAAATTAAATATGATGATTTAAAAATTGCTAGTGTTCAAAAAGACTTGACAATAATTACCAATTGTTGTCGATGTTGGCTTAGTTGTTGTTACTGCTGTTGTAGAAATCTGAGATGATGTTGTTACAATTACTAAAACAGAAAACATAAGATTATATAATCATATTACGGTGGACGGGATTTTTTAGTATTATGAGGTGATAATTTCGGTCGGGGAGTGGTCAAATCCAATAAAGGCCGAAGGCTTTTATGATAGATTTGAACACGCTCCGACGGAAATTATCACCTCATAATATTCAAAGAATGATTCCTTATTGCTTATATTTATATTATTTCCAATTTGTACACTTTATAAACAACATTTTAAAACCACTATTTTTTTCATGTAGCACATGCTATGTATTACTAAGCGGCGCAGCCAATGCCGTTTTTTTTTTTTTTTTGCTTATGCTATAAGACATTTTCTGTCACTCATCTTTTATGAAGTTATTGGGCTATAGGCTTCAAAATTGATTCGTAATGTTATCACAGACAAAGACGGTCGAAAATGTAAATATTTACTGATAAGAGTTGATTTAGAAGTCATGAGATTTTAATTTATACGATGTCCTTAGACTGTTAATGTTCCAAATAGCCAAGATAAAGTTATCATAGGGATGCTCATCGAAACATTGCCTCGTGGGATCATAAATTTAAAATTTGATTATTCTATATTTTATTTTACATTTATCAATAAAATGTAGGTCAAAAGTTTTCAAACATTATCTGAAAGTACAGAAGACAAATAATGCCACATTACAGATCTCGTTATTATGAGTTAATAATCTCGTTATTACGAGTTAATTATCTCGTTATTACGAGAAAAGATCTTGTTATTTTGAGTTAATTTACTCGTTATTACGAGAAAATATCTCGTAGTTACGAGAAAAGATCTCGTTATTACGAGAAATGATCTATATAAAATGGTGCGTTCCATTGTTCTAATCTCTCTTTATGTAAAATGGATGAATATAAGGAATTCATTAAATTAGTGAAAGAAATTGCCTCCTTTTTTTAAATGTACTATGTTATCTTTAATTGTGTTCTATTATTTTCCGTATTAAGGGCATTGACAACGTTCCTGGATTCTGTACAAAATTTTTCATAGATTCTTTATTGAATTTTTAACTGTACATAATTTTTATAGATTCTTTAGTGAATTTTTAATTGTCTATATAGACAACAACAGACATTACAGAACCCTCTCTCCATCCGTATTTTAAAAAATCCAGAAATATCAATTTCGAATTTAACATTGATTTTCAATGTAATTTAAAGGAATAAATCGCAGTAATTTATATTTGAAAGGAGAACTTTTTAATGAGTGAGATATGTGATTATAAATTAAATGATACACATTATAATTACTCGATTACTGATATCCAACTGAAAATAAAATATAGGACCAATATATACAACAAAGTGTGAAGCTCAACCTGCTCCTTCCTATTTAAGCGTTATTGATTTGTGACCGATCACAAACATAAAATAAATAATAAAGATCATTGTTGTAAAAAGTAACCTTAACAATACATCTGAGGTATCAAGAAAGGTTAAAATGTTTGTATTCATAGTTACCCTTTACACATGCTCTAGGAGAGCAAAAATAGCACCATTTCCATTGTCTCTTTAACAAATTACAATGTGAGACAGTGATAGTTCTGATTTTGCTATGAGGTCATATTAATTTGGAAATGATCTTATTGTCCACTAGGCAAAGTAGCAATGAATAGTTTCTCTGTATTTTAATACTTCATGCATAAATATGTGTATTGTCTCATAATACCAAAACAACAGGTATGAAAATTAATGAAAAAGACGTTTGTTTTACTAAGTCTTTTGTTGAAGAGTATTGGAGTTAATCAACTTTTGGTTTACTCTTGTTTTTAATTTGCGTGTCAATATATTGAAAATGTTGCGGTAGGTCTGACCTTGACGTCTGTCTGATAGTCAATAGTAAATGAAAATACGAAAGGTCATTCAAAATCTTTCTTACATTGTTTGCAATATAGAAATTTATTCCTTTCTGCCTTGAGGCCCATGTAACCTAGCAGCTTGTTGACGCAGAGCGCAGTGTCAATCGGCATGACTTTTTTTTTTTTTTCCTTTTTTTTTACCTTCAGCTTGAAGTTTCACTTGAAACTTGTCGGTAAAATTATTTTGCGATCCCCTCCGTCTCCCGATCGGTCCATCAACATCTAAGCTTACAACCGATTAAACCAATACGGCGCATTACACCTGTCTTTAATCAAAATCATCCTTCAATTTAATTGCATGACGCGCCTGTGGTATATAGAAATCAAACCTTCATTCATCATTACAATCGTTGTCTTAATCGTAGAGTAACGTGGTATTCGTATCAAATCTCAAAGAATCCTGAGGTCTGTCGTAGCAATCGTGACTGTTGAGATTTTTCAATTTGGTCATTCAGGCTTTATACATGTAGATATGGCCGTCGGGGTCCAATCGTAACTCAAATCGTGGTCATCTTCCATCTTGATCGTGAAAAGAATTGCTATCATTACCATGCCCCATCGCAACAGAGGACATCGTGCGTTTCGTAATATACACGAACTTATCTGCACGTACACAAATCGGGTACTCGTGTTGTTATGTTCGGATCAGATCGAGGTCATATCGGAAATTATCGGAACGAATTTTATCGTATACGGGCAATGAGATCGTGACAGATTGCATCACCTGAAATATGTCTACTTGGACCTTACAGTTTCAAAGCTCAATAAATCGCATAAAGACGTATCGATTCACTTCACCTCGTACCTAAGTCTAAATTATACAGAAGTTCCACGATTAGTTTCGATTTGTCAATCGTAGTGTTAGTTATTGCACGACAATGGGAACCTAAAATAGTTCATTGTAATGTTCGGAGCTACGCGTACAGTTGTTTAACTGCGAATCAGAGCTACTCGTACAAACAAGTAAGAGCTACGCGTACGGTAAACAATGTCGAGGTATGGTCAGAAAATCTTCATTTTCGAATTTTTTTGCTTTCTTCACAGATGTAACTTTTTTTGTCTCAAAGTTAAATATATCAGGAAAATATATTTACAACAAGAAACATTATTTTTTGTCAAAGAAAATGAGAAACACTTCTCTACATATTGTGATTTAATTTCTTATTGAATTTTTCTACTGTTTTGATCAAATTAGATTTTTTCCAAAGATAAGTTTTATGATTTAAGGGTAAAAATAACTAGTATAGACTTAATCTAGTTTACTACCGTATAAAAATTGATACACTGTCCGTCTAGATATTAGTTGTTAATGTATTTTCAATCTACAATGTAAACGCTACTTGTTTTCTCGCTTCGACGAACAACGCTACCCAAAACTGTACACCTCCGTTCTTACACTGTGAACTCTGAAACTTTGAATTGCAGCATATCTTTCAACATTAAATTTCACCTTTAAATGACTAAGAAAACCCATCAGGTTTGGCATCTTATTCAACATCAGACAAGAAAATATTGTTTCATAGATAAAATAATACAATTAATTAAGTTAACTTTGTTAACGTTTCTAAGGTTAGGTTAACTGATCACCTTGCTCTTTTTTTTAAATGTGAAATTTCCGGAAAAAAGCGCGGAAAGGCATTCTGGAAATTAAATACGTCGATTTTAAAAGAATCATCATATTGCAACTTAATAAACAATTTTTTTGATAATTTACCTGACGATATAATAAAACCTCAAAATCTTAAAACTAAATGGGAACTCATAAAATTTAAAATAAAAACAATAAGTATAGAGTACTGTAAAAACAGGTCCAAAAACTTAAAAAAAAGAATACAGGAAATAGAGAATGAAATAGAGCATATGGAAATTCAGCATTTTACTGAGAGAGATATGTTTAAAAAAAAGATCTGGAGAATCAACTTGATGATCTTTATGAAATTAAGGCTAAAGGAGCACAAATTCGATCGAGAGCTAGATGGTTAGATGAAGGTGAAAAAAATACAGCATACTTTTTAAGGCTTGAAAATAAACACCAGTCACACAATGTTATAAACAGGGTAAGAGTTAATGACGCATTGTTTAGCAAACCCGAAGATATACTAAATCAGCTATGTACATTTGAGAACTTATATTCATCACAGGGCATTTCGAATGAAAAGATAGGCGATTACTTACGAGATATTGAAATAAACACTAAGTTAACTGATGAAGAAAAAGGTTTCTTTGATAAATCTCCAACAATACAAAAATGTTCTGAGGCTGTACTTGAAATGAAGAACAACAAGTCTCCCGGACTCGTAATTGACTCAGTATTGAGTTCTATAACATGTTTTGGAAACACCTAAATCAGTATATGTACGATGCGCTGATAAAATCTTTTGAGGATAACGAACTACAAATACACAAAAATGTTCTGTTTTGTCTTTGATTCATAAGAAAGGTCATCTGGATGAACTTCAAAACTACCGTCCTATAAGTTTAACAAATTGTGATTACAAAATTATTGTGTTTATGTGTTTTTTCTCGGCGTTTAAAAAAATTATAGACAAATTAATCAACCCTGATCAGTCTGGATATATTAAAGGGCGTTATATAGGAACCAACGCTAAGCTTATTTTGGATATTTTTGATTATTGGGAAAAAAGCAATGAATCAGGAATCCTATTATTTGTTGACTTTCAGAAGGCATTTGATTCTACTTAATGGGAGATTTTGCTCCAGTCAATGAGGAAATTTAATTTCGGCGACAATTTTGTTAAACGGATTAAAATCTTGTATACAAATCCATATTTCTATATAAAGAACAATGATTGGATTTCTACAAAATGTCAGATGTATAGAGGTATTAGATAAGGGTGCCCTGTCTCAGCCTTTTTATTTCTATTTGTAATGGAAATTTTAATTCTGATAGTGTTAAAGGATTTAAAATAGGCAATACACAAAATGAAATTAAATGCATACAACATGCAGATGATAGTACTTTCCATGTTAAGGACATAGACTCACTTAATCATGTTTATGAAATCATTGAAAACTTTGGATCTGTATCAGGAACGAAGTTGAATTTATCAAAGACGGAATGTATTCCACTGGGGGTATTTAAACATACTATGGAAGGCGAAACAACTCTTAAAGGTGTAAAAATCAATTTTGAAACAATCAAATGTCTTGATATATATGGGCATACCAAAACCGTTAATAATGAAAGAAACTGGTTATGTAAACTTAAGGAATTTGAAAAAATACTTGACTCTTGGTGAATTAGAAAATTAACTATTTTTGGAAAATGCCAGCTTATAAATTCACTTTTAATCTCAAAGGTCTTGTACACGGCTACTTTATTAGAAACCCCTGAACAATATTTCATAAAAAGTATTAACAAAATAATTTTCTCCTTTATTTGGGGAAATCGTGATCGAATCAAGCGTAACACCTTAATCAGAAGCATAAACGAAGGCGGTATTGGTATTACAGACTTTGAATCAAAACTCAAAGCTATGAAAGCTTCATGGGTTTCGAAAATTATTCAAAATTAAAGTAGTCTATTTTCACCTTTAAATGCTTGTGTAGTTAAACATAATATCAATATTCCATTATTGCTCAATTCAAGCATTACAAAAAAGAGGAATTTAAATTAAACTCCCTCCCTACAAAGAGGTTTTTGTGGCCTTTAACGAATGCAAAGATGATTCATTAATCGATTTTGCTAATCAAAATATCTGGATGAATAAAAACATATGTTTTAAGGATGAATCACTTTTCTTTTCAAGTTGGACTAAAGGTGGATTATTATTAGTAAAAGACCTTTTTAATGAGAATGCCTTTAAATAATAAATGATATTAAAGGATGCACTTGGCATCAACAAGAATTGTTTATGTGAATACTTAATAAATAGTTAAAAATGCAATAAAGAAGCACCTTTCAAGGATAGATCTACGAACCATAAATTTCACGAATTCACCCGCTAAGTTGCATTTCTATTTTGAAGGAAAGCTAGAAGATACTTCAAATAAAAATTCTAAATATACAACATTTTTATAAAAAAGAAATCTCAAAAACCTTATGGAAAATATCTGGTGTAAGGAATTCCAAATAGAAAAGAACTATTTTAATGTAATTTACAGGAACAATGTTCATTCAGAGTTTAATTATAAATTACTTCACAACCTGTTGACCACAAATTTGTCGGTTAGTAAATGGGATAAAAACATTAATGGGAATTGTAATAATTGCAACATGCCAGAAAATATAAAACATTTGATCTTTGAATGTGACTTGTTAATGCCACTTTGGCGGAAAATTTCACTGATACTAAATATTGATGTTACATGGAAATTGATTGTTATTGGCTTTATTTTCACCAGCAACAGATCTACCTTTATCTTAGATAACACTTTGTCATTCGTTGCATGTAAAATTTACAAATATAAAATGAAATGTAGAATCTTAAATGAACATGTGTCTTATAAGGGAATGCGCTATTTTTTAAAAACTGCGCTAATCCAATTGTATCTTACTGTAAATAAGTCAAAATGTATAAATTTAAACTTTAGCATTCTTGAAAAGTTATGTAATAACACATGATATAGGAAATATTGTAAATTTTATCATAAGTACTATATAATGTATAAGAGGGAGACCTGCCCCTCTGTACATCTATGCGGTAGGCAATTTAGGACTGTGAATGTTGAAGCTAGTCCTACCGCATATTTGCTTAATATTCCAATTGCGTTGTTCTACATATATATGTAGAGTTATTGCTAAAAATATTTTGTTTTAAGTATAGAATGTATTAGAGGATGAACTGCCCCTCTGTACATCAAGAAAGGACTGTGAATACTGAAGCTAGTCCTGTCGCATAATTGCTTATTGTTTTGATTCCATTGAACATGCATGTTCTACATATTTATGTATACTAATTAACAAAACTTTTTTGTTATCCACAACTAACTAAATTTGAAGCTTATGCATAATTACAAATTGTTATTCATGTACAAATGTATACATTATATATATACACGTATGTGCCAATGAATGTATATGTCTCGTATATTTTTCTCTAATCGAAAACTTAGAATAATAAGAAATATAGAAAAATATATTTATATATTATATTTACCTAATACAATAAAAATATCTCTGCGGAGATATTACCTCCGCAGAAATACAATCAATTGTATTTGTTTCTGAATAAAATTATTTTTAAAAAAGTTAACTTTGTTATGGCAGGTCAATTAAAGTTCACCAAATATAATATTTAGCACATTAAATCCAATCCTTTCAGAAGTTTTTCTGTAAATATGAAGACTCAATTCATTCCACAGAGTATAAATTTTATCACAAGAAAAGAATGTGGACTATGGTTTCTACATTTTTCTTACAGAATCCACAGATGTCAAAAGACTTAATATTAAATTTGTTTAAGGTAATACCCGACTGGAAAAATTCTGTGCAAAATTCTAAACTGCAACCACTAAACAGAGAATCATTGGTTGTTTTAAAAGAAACTTTAAACACATCCTTTACTAAAGTATCATCAACCCCATAATGGGCTAGTACTGTCCTCCATTTATTTATAGCAGTTGGGATAACCTCTTTCTCATTCAATATATTGTAAATGATTTTAGTACATTTTTCTCGGAAAGTAAAACAGGTTGAAAAAAACTGGCATACATGGGTAATGATTCTTTTAACAGAAGTCTTATCAATAGATAATAGTTTAAAATATCCAAAAATTGCTGTTGTAATGCTATTATATTGCATAATACATATATCATTAAGGTTATGTATGCGTTAGAATATATCAAAAACTAACATATTGCAATCCTCATCAATAAAATCTTGCACTACCTTTACCCCATTTTTATACCATAATTTTAAAAGCATTCATACTTTTTTATTCTGGTCACTAGAAAAAAATCAACTTTATCTTAGAATTTTTTGGGGGATACCAAAAGATGATTTATTTTTTAATTAAGTATAAGTTTAAAAGACCAGATTTCATTTTTATGATTGGAAACAATGATACAAACTTAAGATCCGAGAAAATAAACAGTGTTTCAACCAAGAAGAAAGTTTCTTCAAATCGTTTTACAAAACTTAAATATGAGAAGACAGAAAGGAAGAAAGAAAGAAAGAAAGAAAGAAAGAAAAACAAAGGCGGAGAAGTGATTACCATTATTTCTTTTCGAACAAATTGCAGACATCGATAATGTACATGGCACGTCAACCCATCCACTTGACTTCATTTCAACACAATCAGCGTTTCTATAACTGTAATGTATGTTGTTAGGTTGACCTGCTGCCCATTTTGTATAAAGAACGGTTTCATTTAACATATTCACAAAATAGTTTTCTTTGTATCTGTCATGCACCCCAATCCAATAAATTGTGGATGAGCCTGAAAAGGTTCTGAAAAAAAAATGTTATTTTTCTAAACTGCCTCATGACGAACATTTTTCAGCTTATATTAAGATCAATTTTTATTTCAAATTCATTTTGAAAATTATAGTTACAAAATTATGAACCGACTGTTGAGTTTCTCTGAGCAACGATTATTCAAATAGTCATGATCTGCATGGTGGTAAGCAAACGCTTTTGTAATAAAAAGTTCAATTTCATAAGATACATGTTAATTCGCTTACACATTTGGAAAGGGAGATGTCTGGCCATGTACAAATGAGGACCAAAAATGTAAACATTTTTTGAACCGACTTGTTCATGCCAAAAACTGACCAAACTGTTGTCAACAAATAAAAAACAATAAATATGAGGTGTTACATGTTGTTTTCTGTGCTTTGAGTAGACAATAACAAAACAGCGCCTTTTTAATCGATTAGAAATGCGCAGTTGCAAACGAAAATATAAGATTTAATTTGTTTTAAAGAAACGAAACGTGGTCAATGATGTCTGCTCTAAAACAATATGTTTTCATAGGAAAAAATATATATATATATATATAGTAAAAATTTGAACCCCCCCCCCCCCCCCCCCCCCCCCCGTGTTCTACATACTATTACGATGTCAAAACCGTGCATTTCAGAACAACACTGAACTGAATTGAGTACTGGTATTGAGCTTGTAATTAAAGATTTGCACCTACATTGCACCTTGGAGTGCTGAATAAACATAATACTGTGACTGATTATCAATTAGAGATCAATTAGAAAACTCCAATCAACAGGGTGCTTACTAATGATTGTGAAACCTAAGCGTTACTTCTGTACACTTTAAAATATTTACTATACAAATAAATCGCTCGGTGTCCGTAGCGATGTTAAATAATTAACACCCAACTGACTCGGTCCAGGAAGAATTCTCTTTTTTGATCTTGGCAAGTTCCTTAAGTCCAAGAAAAAGAAAGCATAAAAGTGTAAAAGACAAAAATCTATTCTCTCCTTCGATCCAGAAATTGCATTGCAGTACCCCCATTAAATCAGAACGCTTCGATACAAAACGAAAAGAAACTCGTTTATCTTTAATATCGCGAACTTTGGTAGAAAATTCCGAATTTAACATAGCGGATAATTAGAAAGAATAACAATATCGTTAAAATTATGTGACAAAAGTATAATCTTTTTTATGTATTTTTAGGGGGGGAGGCAATGAAAAATTTTTAGTTAGATACTGACCTTAAACACATATAGATTGTGAATATTTTTTATTAAGTTTGTAGTCGAAAAAAGGAAAATTGGGAACAAAATGAACAAAAATAAATTCCTTTAATATACAAGTATATCTCACATTGAAAACATCGTTTGAGGGGTATAAAACATGCATGTTAGTTTGTTGATTGCTACATGTAATTTAATTTTGATCAACGTATTGATTAGAAGTAGACGAGTTGTAAATATTAAAACGCCTACATGTATCTGCACGTTCGCTTTCGCAGCTTCACCCGTGGTTGAATTTCAAAATGTAGAGATTTCTGATGTCTTTATAGTGGGGTAAAAAGGGGAATAAAAAAAATGGTTGAATTTTGGTAGTAAAACACTAAAGTTTCTTAGTTGATTTTAACTGAATGAAATTAATACTGATCAATTTAATTTCAAAAGAAATATTGAAAATGTTATTTTCCTATTAGAACATAACGAGAACATTTTAAAAGAATCATCTCAAAATCAAAGACTTTTTTTTACAGTCAGAGGAATAAATCTGGCTACTGGGAACCCTTTATGATATATTTAAATCTGGCTACTGGGAACCCTTTCTGATATATTTAAATCTGGCTACTGGGAACCCTTTCTGATATATTTAAATCTGGCTACTGGGAACCCTTTATGATATATTTTGCTTTTCTTGGTTTTGTGGATCTTACTTTTTGAGATGAACGCCCTTAACAAAAGCTTACTTCAAACTCATGCAAACTTAATTATTATGTTAAAGCATTAAAGCGATTTATTTGCATCCTGAGACAGGTATTAAACTTTAATGTTATTTAAAAAGAATGTTGTATCTTGTAATATACATGTCACATTAATCACCTATTTGCTTACTTACTTACTTATATATAACATAACCAATTCTTTTAATACCCCACAGAAAGTTTTCAACTGAGATTGTGTTTGAGTTGATGATGCCCATAACCTTCAAATGTGTGATCAAAGTGAAATACGAGTGAGAAAATTGAAAAAAAGGGGGGTTTTCGTAGGATATCTAAAGAGTTTCGTCCGACCTTTCTATGGCTGTTTGTGTCTCCATGTCAGGGATCTCAGCTAGTATCCCTCCGTCCTTCTGGCAGCGTTTGTGAGCATCAGTAAAAATCAGGTTTTCCAATATCATCCAGTAACAGCGATCGTTCACGTGTAAAGCATCACCATTGCCATCACTGGGACATCTACCTGTAAAAACAATAAATAACTTGTGTCTATTGGACAAAGATACATCATGTGAATTAAAAGAACATATGCTGTATTTGAATTATTGTTTGTTGTTCAAGGTTCACAGTTCAAGAATAATTTAAATTGCAATGATTAAAGAAAGCACCTTTTATTTTTTTTCTGCGTGTACATTTTGCGTTTGATTCCAGTATCAGTACATTTAGTTCCTATATTTTTCGATTTTTTAATCAGCGAGTTTGGAATTGACGACTATAAGACATAACTCACACTTTTGTGCGGAAAAATAATTATTACCACAAAATAGCGTCCTTAATCATAAGATAAATAGTAAATTTTAACCCCTAAAAGACAAATTCAATTTTGTGTACGTGAACTCGTAAATAAACCAGAACTATTAGACGAGACATTATAAAAGGAATTACATCGTTCTGCTGTTGATGGTTTTTATAAGCTTCTTCATAGAGTACCATGTACATAAGTACCTAAGTACAATTCAAGAAACGTAACTGTAGGTGTTTGGATGACACATTTTGCATTAATTTGAAGTTGAGGAGTTGGAAAACCTGCTTGTTATTCTCGTCCAGATACACACTTTTTTTCTTCCAATGAGCGTTAAGAATAGTTTTTCGTCTGAAAGGCGACTGAATTCGCAACAAAGATAGATGTTGAAGAAATCTGAGATGACTGTCCACCAATTTCTGCGAATTAAGTCGCTGTACAGGAGCAAGTAATGTGAGTAATAGTGAATTAAAAAGCCGGAAAGTTGACAAAAATTGGAATTTGGTTGGGGTTGATCTTGAAATTAATTTCCAAATATACTTGAACAGAGAAATTTCTTAGCAGTTCGATGGAAACTGCCAGAATTTGTTTGATTCCTATCCTGGAAGATCATCGAAAATCGCAAAAAGTCAGGATCACAAATCATGAGGGAGTTTCCAAGTGCTGTTTAATGTTGATATACTGCACGTTTTACAATTTTTTTTCTATGTTTGCTTCATTCGAAAGGTTCCATTATTTAACCACTGTGGAAAAAATTCTATAAGATTTTATTCGGGCGCTAAATTAAGAAAGTCTGGTATGAATCCTAATTGAAATTGAGTTAGGTTTGTTAAAAATGGAGAAAAGTCGAGTTAGAAAAATCTTTTTCGGTAATGCTTGGGAGATTAGCAGACATAGCTGTCCGAAACGTGAAGTTTCTTTTGTCTATTTCAGAGCTAATTACGTATACACTAAAAATACTTTTACATGTCAGATCTTGTCCTGCGTGGCGGTCGGATTTTGGGATTTTTACACACCGAGTGTTGTAATACCGTTGAGCATCCTTAGCTGGCAAATTGTTCCACAGTTCACATCCATATAACACTGATTGCCTAACTGCAGTCTTGTACAAGTGTGCCAGTGTTAATGGAGTAGAATATTGTTAGCCTATGTCTATTAAAGTGTAGAAGGCACTGATGTCTTTACGACAGGTGGCATTGATGCGGTCATAGAAGTTATATTTGTTATTTAGCAGGATGCCCAAGTGGTTATAAGTGTCTTGGAGAGGATTTGCATCATTCCATAGATACCATACATAATTGGAACTTAATTTGCAAAATTCGAGCACACACGATTTTAAGGCATTATATTTAAAACAAGTACTCAGGCAATATCCAGCATATTCTGAAGAGATCATCGTGTTGTTAGTCCTATACAAGTGTTATCATTAAAAACCTCATTTATAATATATATATATATATATATATATATATATATATATATATATATATATATATATATATATATATATATATATTACAAAATCTTAATGAAGGTCAGCATTAAGTCTGCAGCCGCCACTGATTTCCTAATTGACAATGGATTGGCCTAATAATTCCCTGTGATTTTCATGATTATAGTCTGTCCCAAGATATTTTTGCAGATATACAATACCCCTTATAATATTTTTCAGGGGGTTTTAGCTGAGTTTTCTATAACATTTGGAAAGGAGAATAGGAAATGCTTCTGTAGTGGTAGACCATTCCAAAAAATAAAAGTCTTTCAAGTAAATATTTAATGTATCTGGGTCATTCTCAAAAATTGTCGAAATTCATGTCCATAGGCAAAAATAAATATTTCTGTATTTGCTAGCATAAATATTTTTGACACAATTGTTGATACTTCTCTAGTGTAATATTTAACAATAGTCACTGAAGATTAACATACACAAAATTAAAAATTACAAGCAAGTATGTAGGTGTACTCTTCAAGAAAAGCTTTGTCCATACTAAGGGTATGCTTAATTAGTTTTCATAATTTTATCAATAACAACAATTTTTCAGTAGTTTCTTCACTTGGATTTTGTTATTATATCTTAATTAATGTGTGGAAAATATTTTTTCACATTTTGCAAGTAAGATAAGCAATATTTTTCAACCAATGTACCTGTTCATAAATTAGTGTCATTCCTGTTACCATGTTATAAAATAAAGAATAAATTGATAATTATACATTCAAACTCTTCTGAATTAACACAAAAACAGCCGCCCACTTTATTCATTAAGTTTGCTGGTAGGGAAAATATAACCCATTCACATCAAACAGATGAAAACAATTCTCTCTCAGAGGATTCACTGCATGGTTTCACAAGTATCATTACTGTTACCAATGTAACTCCCTAAATAAACAAGAAATTTACTTCTTTTTACTACCATAGTTTATCAATAGCATACCACACTAGTATCCAGTTACAATCAATATCAGCAGTAGTTGTCTATATGATTTACTCTACAATATATGTGATTTTGTCATTCCTGTTACTGTCATTACTGTTACCTCATTTAAAGGTAATAGGAAGAACACAAATGATAACAGTAATGACAGGATGGGATATTTTGACATTATTTGTGTGCACAGAACTCATTTTAAGCACATCAAGTATGATTGATATCGTTAGAAATTGTTGCTTAAACACACCAAATATTGATAATGAAGTTAGAAACAATTTGTTAGCTTATCATAAACACTTTTGTGATTGGTAACAGGAATGACAAGCAACAGCAATGATATTTGATCACATAAAACGGATAATATAGGAATCTATGATAATTAGAATAAATTGTCATAATTGTCATTATATATAAATGTTGGTATAGAAGCACTAAAACTGTTTAAAGAAAAGATTTATGTAAAGAAAGTTGTGTTTTTTATGTAAAAGTTATGGTAACAGAAATGACATTTACAGTAACAGTAATGACAATTGAATTCTGTTTTCCGCAGTTATTTTATGTTACAATAACAACTCATTGATAAGAGTTAAGTTATTGATGAACTGTTTAATAAAGTCCAATAGACATAATTAAAAAAAAGTTGAAATTTGTCTGTCATTCTATTAAAGGATGCAGATTTACACCGAATCGTCATTCCTGTTACTTTTAAAATTGACACATCTCAAAGTTAAAATCACAGTATTATTTGGTTTTCCTCTGAAAAAACAATGAAAATTTGAAAAGGACTGAGAATTACTAATTTATTGGATTGGGTATCTTGAAGCTTAAACAACCGAAAGTATTGTTATAGCATATAACAAATGTGAATAGAAAATACATTAAAATCCTTATTACAAGCACCAAGATCACACTTCTTTTTCTGTCTCTATCTTTCCTTCTTTTACCATTGTTCTTTTTTCTAAAATGTGTGCATTTGCATCTAAGTAATGTGATATTTAATTGCTTGATGTTTTAGAGGTATTTGTTCTTATCACATGCCAGCAATAAGAATGTGAAATCATCTTACATCCTAATAAATGTCATTTCTGATACACCAATGTCATTCCTGTTACTGCTTTGTCATTCCTGTTACCATGGACGTTTTTTTTTTTAATTAATCGCAATTTTCTTTGTACATTCTAAATGATAGTTTCACAGTATATTAAGATAATAAATATGGATTGGTTGAAACATTCATATGTATGTTAGGGTTTTCTGGAAGCATTTTGTGCAAATTGCAAAAATTGAAAAATGAATCTAACGTCAATTGTTGCACTTGCACATTGTATATTTTTAACAAAATCCATGCTTCTGAACAATTATTCACATATATGTTGAATAATACTGCAATAAGTCAATTTGATATGGAAAATTTAGAAAATTTAATTTAATTTATTAAATCTCAAAACATTCATACCTGGTAACAGGAATGACATTTTACTTCAACACAGTTTACATGACAAGCCGTCAGAGCTTAACGTGATGTGGTTAAGATTGCAAAATTCACTCATACATGTATCATATTTGGTTTATATAATCAAGTAATAAATGAGTTAAAATCACAATGTAGAATTTTTAAATTTTTAGTACCAAAATATCGATTTATTTTTGATAATGACCCATCTCTAGATTGAGAAATAATAAAATGACTTTTTCATGAATAAATGATTTATGGTAGAAAACAACGCTATAAAAAGTCAGGGTAACTTGGTCCCAATCAATGCAGTATTTGAGAAAACAATCTGAATATTTTTACTTTTCTTCTGAAAGACAATGTTTTCATCCCATAGGCATTTAATTGGTATGTTTTTGGTATGTTTTTAAGGGTTTATTTTTAATCTTGGGATAATCGTAGTTAAGCTACTGACAAACAAGTTGATAAAACATGACTATCAACAGTCTCGTTTGAAGTCATCTTTTCGTAAGTTCTATGGTCGATACAACGACCTTGTCAGCAACTACAATCTACCACTGGGTCGAATGCTGACTGCCGTTTTCATACTAATTGTTAGACCATAATTAATCACCTAATTGTCTACGGACTTTTACGTTTTTTCCCGTTTACGACAAAGAGCACACGGCGGGTGTGACCGGCCAGCAGAGGATGCTTACTCCTCCATGGGACCTGATCCTACCTCTATTTTATTTTTTTATTTTTTAAGTTTTTAAGAGGTCCGTGTTTGTTCTGCTCCTGTTTTGTAATTTTCCTTTGGACGTTTGAATTTGAACACTGTTAATTATCACCATATGTCAGTTTTCTTTACTGCAGGGAATTAGATATCCTCTAATAAAGTAACCTCTTTTTCACTATGTACAATTATCCCAGACAATATACTCATATTCTAAATTAGGTCTTTTGCTGAGAGATACAGAGATCATTTTAAGCATAAACAACATCAGACAAATCCAATTCATTTTTAGAGAGATATTTTTCCCAAGAGTTTATCCTTCGGATTGCGTTGCACAAACCTTTCTGATACATACTATGAAAATAAAATGTTATGATTCTCAGACAAATACGAGAGTTGTTCGGATATTACTGAGGCAACCCATTTAATTTCCTTTCTAGTGGTGGATTTGAGTAAAAATTGTCATAAACATTGATCAAACCCAACAAATAATTAAACAAAGTAATATTTAAAAAGTAATAGTTTGTTTATGACGTAAACAATTAGGTAATCAGGGTATCCGACTGATTGTCTAGAACTTTAACAACGGGATTAAATTACAAGTACTACACAAAACTAATATCAACGGTTGTAAAACATATACAGAATGACTGCATAAGAGACGTTTCACATTTATTTAATTTGAATTTTGGGTACTTATATGTTTAACTCAAATTTAAAAAAGAAAGCAAGAAAGTCGAGGACATGCAAACGCGGGCCTCCTAAAATGAAAACAAAAGTAGATAAATAAAGAATAATTCGTATTTTCCGCTCGTTTGGAAAGGCCCTGTCATACCAGGCTGCGTTCACACGGAGTTATCACGGCGTTGCAAAAATTTTAGAATCACCGTGTGGTCGCAGGGAAATTCAGAAAAATGGTACAATTTTATGATAGATTTATACAGGACGAAGATATCACGGCGTCCTCTCGGCGACCGAGGCGTTTCTATGGAGCTCCCGCGGCGTGTATAAGCATTTCCACGGAGTTCTACTTGGCGTTTTCACTGTGCATTTACTGCGTGCTCAATGCGCTGACTGCGTGCACACGACGTTCTTCCTCATGGGTATATAAACGGAGATCATTTAGCATCATTGATCAATTTCGTCTCGTCACGACAAGGAAGAGGTGCACAAAACTGACAAAACCGAGACTGACTAGTCCTTCGCCATTGGGTCAAAACCGTTGAATGCAACACAACATGATCCAAATCCATCGCCATTGGATAAAACCCCAGCGCCACTGGATACAAACCCAACGCCATCACATCGCCCTGTACGCGATGACTCACCTTGTTCGATGTCCTCTCGGGAAAGAAGTCTCTCTAACCCGTCTACGTCACACGTTTCTCTAACTCAGCCTCAGAAGAAGGCCAAGACAACGACTGACCTGACTGTTGCACAAGAAGAAGACATGGCATCATCGCTTGAGGTGAACGACATCATCTTTAACAAGAAGCTAAACGCCCACAAAGCTTCAGAAAAAAGACGCTCTTTGGGAACCCAAAGCAGCAGGCATGGATAAAGACGTGGATATCATAAAGACCTGATACAGATCTATCCGCACACGCTTTACCCGCCTTATGCATGGGAAGTCTGGAGACGGCTCTGTTGACAGAAAGGGACCGGTGGATCCTTCAGAACTTTGCCTGGTTGAGGGTTCATGTCATCGAAGTTAAAAAGAAAACAATAGTCAGTGTAAGTACAATTAAAACGCTCATTTTTTAAGGATGGAGCAATGACCCTTTCCCTGCGATGACTCACGTTTAATAGTGTTTAGCATAATTTTATAATAACTCATGAATAGTTTTTCTTTGCCTTTGCAGATGAAGGACAAGATATCTGCTGCATCATCTGTGGAGGATGTGAATGACGAGTTGGAGAAACAACCGGAAACAGAAAATACCTCTCGTCAGCGGCTGGTGCCCCTCCCATCAGTTTCGAACAAGAAAGCCATTTAAGAGGAGGAACGACTGCTATGTAATATCGCAAACAGAGGTGAGCAGTCCTTGGATTTCAGACTAAAGTCTTAGAGAGATGCTGCTCCACCAAAGACAAGGGAGATAACTGCCTACGCTGACTGGTCAAAATAGGCGATGGTTAACACGCATCCGTCACTGCGGCTAAAGTTCCAAAGGGAATGTACCAACATGTTGTACACCTACCAAGAGAAGAGCGAAGAACTCCTCCATTCTGTCGCTAATCAACAGCTCTTCTATTCTTAACAACTGCAATTTTCAGCTCAGCAACAGCAGTGCCAAGCCTTTCCCAGGACTTCCTCCGGTACTGCATTGACAAGGGCAAAGTGGCAACCTCCGCCTCAGCAGTGGCCTACAACCGTCCAATATAATATGTCCGTGTGGGGGTCGCAGAATCCTGTCTGGGTCCAGGCCCAGATGACCGACCTACAGCCGACGACAATGGTGATCCATGGACCCACTCCATCCCCCTTAATTAACAGAGCCACCATCAGCACCCCTATCCAATCTGCAGAGCAATCATTTAACTTAAGCAGCATAGTCAACAGCAGTATGGAAATGTGCAACACCTCCCTTGATAGGTCTGTCGTGGCATTTGATGAATGTGATACCAGCACGATTATCTTCGACACATCAAAAAGCATGAACCATGACTTTGTTTATTATCCCATATTGCGTTACCATTCTCCAAGAAACACACAGGAAGTGTGAACTACCTTGTTGTATATTTCCCAATATGTACTATTGTACAACACACGAATTTTGACCTTTGATTTTACATTTTGTACCATACTGTTTTATGGTAAATCATAATTTATGAAACATTTTTTTGGTTTATTTTATTTTAATAAAATAATGTAGAGAGAAAAATCGAAATATCTTGCGAGTAAGAAACAAAACAACACCTTCCACAAAAAATTACCATTGATTAGTAATGAAAATCATAGAAGAACTACTTATATCAAACACATTATACGATCATCCATATCAAATTTTAAAAACACTAAGGCAACCCTTTATAAACATACAAAAACAAATAGAAATGTTAGTAACGTAGAAGAACTCAGATCATGTAATCCTGCCTAGGAACAGAACCAGCTCTGTGGAGTTGAAGTAAAACTTTAAATACTCACGCTGTTTCTTTCCAGCAGTACTATCCCGATTGGGACCCATTATAATGTCCACATCATGCTGCAATGGCCCGCCATGAACCAGGGGTAATTTGATGATTGGCATTTTCTTCGTTTATGTCAGGGTTTTTGATTGCAGGATATCGTAAACGCATCAAATTGAGAAGGAAGAATGACACATGTTTCAACGATGATAGCGATTGTAATGGGGTCGGGCTGCATCATAGTGAGGAAGATATGCCAGCGCTGAGCCAGAATGCCGAACGCATTTTCAACGATGCGCCGACCCCTTGACAATCTGGAGTTAAAGCTGGTAAGGCAATGCTGTTGTGCTCTAGACACTCCTTCAGCTCGGACGCATTGAAAATCTGAGCATCGGGCATGTGCCCACAGCCGCCTACATCGATCCACAGAAACTTGTAGTCAGCATCAACAAGGCCCATTAACACTAGAGAGAAAAAAAACCTTTTGTAGTTGAAATACAAACTAGCTACCGCTGTTTCGAGGACGTCTACATGCAATATACTTCCCACCAAGCGCACCGCACGCATGAGGCACGTTTTATCTACGACTAAATTCTGGGGAAATTGCACACCATTCCGCTACAGTGGTTGCACTCTTCCTTGTACTCATTAATGATGGACTGGTATACTTCACGAACGCACAGAGATATTGTATTGTGGGATATTCTGAAGTCAAACTTCATGCTTGCGTATCTGTCCCAGTGGCTAGGTGGCGTATTGTCATGGCTAGCTTCAAACCTGGTTCGGTGGCATTTTGATAATTAGTGTATTGTTTGATGATAAGAGGACCCAATCTGGCAAGTTCATCAAACATGGCGGGCGGCATACGAAGGAAATTCAAGAAACTTGCAGAGTCTTCTTTCCGCAGCTCAGGCATGAGCCGATGTTAATGACCAAAATGAAACCTTACGCCGACGTCCAGCCACTGTTGTACCCAGTCCATCTTTGCCTTGCAGCCCTCCTTGTCTTCGTCTTCGAAGGAAATTGATTAAGTATTCATCCTCTCGGATCTGTTGAAGATAAATTAATCCAAGGAGCAACCCCGCTTGCTGTTGTACAACAGCCATTGCTCAAGTTGTTTTGTGGGCTGACTGAAAACTCACTAGAAACAACGTGAGGTTCGTTATAAAGTTTACACTGAATCACGCAGTAGAAACGCAAAGGGAGCGCAATGATCGCGGTAACAGCTCTCTGTGGTCGTTGTAGTAACGCAGTGCCATCTCCACGGGCTCCGAGAGGTCTCTGTGCGAGCGCAGTTGACTTATCACTCCGTCTATACTGCGATGATGTGCGTTGCCAGATCACGCTAACGGGGCTCTCATGGCGCTGTTGGAGGCCTTACCGCGCTGTCAGGGCGACCCCATTCCGTTTCTACAGCGTGTTTATCAGAACGTAGAGCAACAGCGCGTACTTTGTGCATACTCAAAGTGCGCACCGTTGCATGGCGTTCTATGTGACCGTACCGCGACAAATGAATATGTCACTTCGTTGTAACATTACCCGGATAACAACTTCTGTCCTACGCATTTAAGAACATTGAAAACAGCTATCCGAAAAGCTTTGTTCATCGTAGTTCATTAATAGATGTAGTAGTCTGATCAATAATTTTCTTTGCATTGCGATATCACAGTGGAATTAAAACTCTTCAGACACTAATCCAGTATACATTAAAAAGGAGATGCAATCTAAAGATTTATTTTGGTATACAAACGTGTGTTTACAAAACTTGTAAGCAACTTTATGATGAATAAGGCTAACATCATACGTTGAATTGTCTAGAATGAGACTGTTGTAGTTTTGATATTAAGCAAGCGAATTATTAGACGTAAAGACAATGATGTAACATTGCTTAAATCAGAGCCTATAAAAAAATTTAAAACTAATATTTTACAATAATTTTTTTACTTAAAAATGTGGCTCATATTGCATAAATAAGCGTTCTTTGAAATCTGAGATGAAATTTCTGATAGACTCTCATACTTTGTACGTATGAATCAACCAAAGAGACGCAGCAGTAGATACAGACAGTTTTGGTTACTATCATTTTCATCATTTGTTTTCATAAAAGTGCATTGTTTTGGGGGAATGATGGGTTTAAACAGTTCTGAACTTTGTTATGTCTTCTTATATCAACGGTTGTAAAACATATACAGGATGACTGTAAGAGACATTTCACATTTATATATAGGGGTACGGTCACGATTTTGGTCGAATTTTATTTTTCTATTTTTATTGTTTACAATGCTTTAGTAATGCATTGATAATGATCAACCAAAATTTGAGTGCCACGCGTTGAGTTAGTTGAAAGATACAGAACTCACAAATCTTTAATATGTAAACAAGGCTCGTGTCATGTTTTTGTTTACATTGGTTCAATATACCGGTAAAAGTTTTATTAAGATGATTTTTCTATATGCTAATTCGTTTTGAACATAAATAAACAGTTCCAAGTGTTTGTCATATTCATTTTAGGTCTAAACCTGGAGTTTTCTTTTTAACACAAAAACATGACCTGAGCTTTGTTTCCATGACTGTCTTTAATTAGTCATGGACTCATTGAAAATTAAAGAACTCTTAATTAATAAAAGACATAACAAAGGATTGTGAGCTCTGTATCTCGCTTATAACTCGACGGCTGACGCTCAAATTTTGGTTGATTTGTAGAAATGCCTTACTGAAGCATTGTAAACATTAAAAACAGAAAAAGAAATGTTGACCAAAATCGTGACCATGCCCCTTTAATTTGACTTTTGGGTACTTACAACTCACATTTTCACAAAAATGCAAGAAAGGAGAGAATATGCAAACGCATGCTTCCTAAAATGAAAACAAAAGTTGAGAAATAAAGAATAATTCGTGTTTTCCGTTCGTTTGTAAAGTGTTTAATATACAAGGTGTTTCAGCAAACATGTCCCTACTTTACAGTTTTAAAATAAAAGTTATGCTTCATGTATGAACTGAAATTTTGCAAAAATGTTTAGAGCAATTTCATACAATTTTATCAAATCAAAAGTTTAAATAAAGCTGAATCATTTATTTTTCAGACAGGCATTTTAAAACTAAGTCAATTATAGACTGTACTCGATTTAACGTCATTTTAGGACGTGTTCCAAATGTCCGCCTTGTTTCTCGGTCACTAGTCTCATTCTATCTCTGAAGTTCCTGATAACATTTTTACAAGAGTATTAGTAACAATACAAAAAATCTGTTTCCTTGAAAGATGTTTCACATCTGGGTACTTCTTTTTCAAAACCTTTTTCACTAGGGTCGGCGATTTTCCATTCTCAAAGTAGAGTTTTACAATATCAATTTATAGATCATTTTTGTCATCCATTTTCAAATACCTGAATACTTGACTTTTGATGATGTCATCAAAAATTAATTATGACATTATAGTATATTGTATTTACACGTAATACATTTTGCCGGAACAAACGCTTTCAGATGCAGTTATTGTAAAGAAAATATGTCATATGTGTGCAAAGATATAGACATCCGAAGTGGGGACATGTTAATTGAAACACCCTGTATATAAGCTATGAGACGTATTAAAATGACATGATTAGTTTGCGGTTGCTTCGGGTCACTGGATGTTGGAAAGTTTGTCGCCTTACTAGAGATGATTCAGTGATGTCATAGATTAGAAATTTTTCACATTGATAAAATTTATCCTGTCTTACTTTCTGGTAATTTTCAAGCGTTTATCTTTTTTTCCAAGGATATTAGAGAAAATGTCTCAATAATTTCCGAACAATCCTCGAATAATGACTTTAATCGCTCGGCCGACTTTTCAATAGATGTCAGTACACCTTGTTCAGAAATCTCGGCCAGTATACATGTCTTCTCTTGGCAGTGCTTGTGTTCATCATCTAGACGAGCATCCATTGATAATGGCCAAGCGCGAAACAACGACCCGGGCCCGTTAAATATGATTTTTATTAGTCATCAGTAACTTTTCATTTGCTTATTCAACCGTTTTAGAATATACTGTTTTCTGCAACCATTTTTGTGAATTATTTTGCAAAATTCTAAATAAGGAAAAATATATGTTTTACCTAATGTTCCCTTGGTATAAATAATCCACAGAAAAAGAGGAATATAATATATGAATTCGCACACAGTCATTGCACAACTCTCTGCATTTGTTTAACATTACCCGGGATAACAACTTCTGTCCTACGCATTTAAGAACATTGAAAGCAGCTATCCGAAAAGCTTTGTTTATCGTAGTTCATTAATAGATGCAGTACTCTGATCAATAATTTTCTTTGCCTTGCGACACTACAGTGGATTCAAAGCTCTTCAGACACTAATCCAGTATACATTAAAAAGGAGATGCAATCTAAAGATTTATGTTGTTATACAAACGTGTGTTTACAAAACTTGTAAGCAACTTTATGATGAATAAGGCTAACATCATACGTTGAATTGTCTAGAATGAGACTGTTGTAGTTTTGATATTAAGCAAGCGAATTATTAGACGTAAAGACAATGATGTAACATTGCTTAAATCAGAGCCTATAAACAAAATTTAAAACTAATATTTTACAATAATTTTTTTACTTAAAAATGTGGCTCATATTGCATAAATAAACGTTCTTTGAAATCTGAGATGAAATTTCTGATAGACTCTCATACTTTGTACGTATGAATCAACCAAAGAGACGCAGCAGTAGATACAGACAGTTTTGGTTACTATCGTTTTCATCATTTGTTTTCATAAAAGTGCATTGTTTTGGGGGGATGATGGGTTTAAAAAGTTTTGAACTTTGTTATGTCTTCCATTGTTATGATAATATGATTTCTATTTTCAATAAATAATAATAATGATAATAATAAAAGTGAAAATTACAGTTTTGTCTGGTTAAAATCAGATCCTTTGATCCGCTCACGTAGATCGCTTTACTTTGTGTAGCGATCCACGTGAGCGGATCAAAGGATCTTACTTTAATCAGATTGAATTACAGTTTTAAAATATAGTTTTTCACTAAGTTTATCTTAGAATTAACCACAGATACACTTGATTTAACCAAGCTTGTTTTCAAGCATCATTTAAAGAATCCATATGTCAAATATCATAAACCTGTAGTTTCCATCCATTTACTAATTCACTAGATCTTAAATTGAACTTAATTATCTGATAGTTCTTTATCTATTGACCTAGATAATTTAATTTAATCATTGTTTAAAAAAATCCCAAATATGATTTTATCGATTTTTATTAAATATGTATTGACTGGGTTACGAACTTCGGGGAGTATCGCGCCGGAACGACAGGTTATTTTAACTGATTTTTTTTAAGGAGGCAAATTTTTTTGGCTGAATTCTGCTGTATAGTGTCAAAAAAATTCATGTTAGAAATTATTTTACTTAAGATCTTGAAATAAATCTATCTATTTCGAAATAAAAAATAAACAATTTCCCCTGTTAAAACCGGGTATATGCAGATATAAACCTTGATATTATATCTACTTGACTAACGCATATATCACATCTAGTGACATTATAATTTCTTTGTCCTTCTGCAACAAAATCCTGTCCATATTTTTTTAAAACATTCAGCTAACATTTTCTTGATGAAAAAAAAGTATTGTGGTATTTTCAAATACTTGCTTCATCTTTTTTTAATCAAATGGATTCTCGGGGTTCTTATATATAATTCATTTAGACGCCAATGAATCAATGGCTGATTAAACAAGCTGTCGATTTATCAGAATCATTTTTATCTGAAGAGCAGCTATCAGTACGTGGTGCATTTTTGCGAGCTGGAAAAGATCCAATACTAGTATTCCAAAAATATTTTATCAACGATGCTTAATTGAATGAATTAATAGAGCTTGTTTTTATGGGAGCCTACTCGGTACCGTAGTAAAAAGAATTCGAACTAGAAGATCGTAGAAATCGACTAAATACATGTACATGTATAGACTTAGAAATTCGTAGTTATTCGTTGAAAAAATATTCAAGCACACACTTCTCTTGAAGTTTAAATAGAAAGTTGTATTCCTTACAATTGTTCATTATCCTGTGAATTATGCTGATAACTAAATGAATAAGCCACATTAAGGGTACAGCCTCCTTAACTCAAACCATTTTTTCGTTGCTTATAGAAATAAAATAGGATAAAACTTTTATCACCGTCAAGTAAACAACTATTGCATTGGTCCTATATTGGTCTGCAAGGCACAGTTTTAAAAACTTAATGGATATAAGGTTTTTAACACTTGTTTTGTGTTGTTGTTTTCCTTCTTTTTTTGTATTTCAAAGAAGTTTTATTAAGATACAAAATAATAAGAATTTAAAAATATTGATCACCGGTTAAGAGGAAAAGAAATATAGATTTACCGATTTTTCATACACGCTTAAAAAGACAATGGCCATATCAAAGGGGGTTTTAACAGAAGAGAAGCATTTAATTGAACAATTAATGAATAAATGGGATAATTCTATCAAAAATCTTAAAAAGCGGTGCATTTACCAAACATATTTTTTACACATTCAAAAAGACGACTGACTTAAACTGTTGAAAAGTTGCGATGTTGTTGTATGGGTGACGGAAAGGGTAAAAAGATGTTAGAGCAAAACAAACAACTAATTTTTAAAAACATGATGAAATACGAAACAGATCAGCTTAAAACAAAATCAACAGACTCTTATGCAAAATCCACAGACGTTTTGCATAAACGTCTTTTTTACCCTTTCCGCCGCCTATATACGTGTAAAGCAGGAACATGTTAAGGTTGTTATTTTCTACGTTAGATGACAAAGAGAATTAACGATGATATTTTGTCGCATCAGATAACCACTGATACAAACCTATTCTTAAAAATCAATATAAAAAAAAAAATTAATTTCCAAATTGAGTGGGATCACTGCAGTTACAAGTATTTAAGAGAAAATTCAAGATTAAAACATTTTTCAAGAGTCATATCGCTATGAAATGAGTTTTTACTTCAATTAGTACCAACATTAACAATATTTTGGGAAAGAATTTATTTATATATATATATATATATATATATATATATATATATATATATATATATATATAAAGGTTACGTGACTAAAAATTTCTCTCTCTCTCTCTCTCTCTCTCTCTCTCTCTCTCTCTCTCTCTCTCTCTCTCTTAAGATGAACAATGTGCGGATTTTTTTCACTGAGCAAAGATACTCTCAAGCATCATATATTGACTATATTTCTCTCTCACATTGTTAGAATTAAAATTTGTAGTATTGTTTGAGTTTTCTGGTATACCAGTTTTTACCCAAGTTTTATTTCAAGGCCAGAAGATAGCACAATGCATAGTTATATTCCCAGACACATCATCTGCTAATCAATGCAAGTTTAATCAAAGTACGGCTTATATATAATTGCTAGATAATGGGCTTATTCTCAAAAGTCTTTGTCTATGTTAAACAAGATCATTAACGGTCACATCCGACTCCTTACTGGTAATTTGTCTCTGCAGTTGCATCATCTATGCCGGTTTGGTTCAAGTAGTCTACAAACACTTGGAGATGATACCTGCTTTACAACTCTAGAGTTGTATATGCAGTGCAGGGTTATTGGTTACATGCAGCATCCGAATCAATCCATACAAATGTTTTAAAGATAAGCTGACTGGGCATGCATTAGAAAAATATGACTTTACCTGGGTATTTTGAGTCAGAAATTCAATATATACTCATATTCTCCTCAACTGAGGTATTAGCATCTTGTGAGGCCTTCAAAGCAAGCAAATGAAATAAGTTGTCTAAGAAGAATGTTGTCATTTATATAACCACAGTTATATTAACATCAAAATAGTAATTAAAAACTTTTCTAATTATGGTAATTCAAACACATGAACAATGTATGTTAGTGTGCTAGGAGAGAGAGAGAGAGAGAGAGAGAGAGAGAGAGAGAGAGAGAATTTCATGTAGTAAAATATATTGAGGTATTTGGTTTCATTTAGTAGTATCACCTATTCGAATAAGTTTATATCACCCATCTGAATAATGTTTATCACCTACTTAAAAAGGTAATATCACTTATTTTTAAAATAAAATTATATCACTGAATCGTTTTGAATTGGTGATATAACGTATTCAAATCGGTGATATCACCCATTGGCATTTCTTACTATATACCAGAAAATGAACGATCCCTCTTTCAGAACTATTAGCTCAGAAACACACATAAAGACCGCCAAAGGACTGCATTCTATTTTGCCAAAAAAAATCAATCCCATCACTTTCGAAAAACTGCTGAGAAGCAAAGATTTTGAATATTATCTGAAATAATAATTTTTGCTTTGGTGGTCTTTATGAGAGCTCTATCATTTATTCAAATACCTGATATCACTTGAAGGCATTATATCAAAACGGGGATGATAAAATGAATCCTTTTAACAATAATTTAATTATTTCTGATTTAGCCTTGCATCTATTAGCAGTATAATATCAATCTTTGGTTTCATAGAATTATTTTTAACTTTCAAACAGAACTCGATGCACTAAAAGTTCGATTATATTCTAAGTGAGAAATTATCAAACTGACAAAATCTTCATCGCGATAATCAATCTTTTTCTCTTCGGATTAATTGATTAATTATCGAAAATTGCACACCACACTCTCAATATAAACAGGCAGTAAGGTCTTCGCCTCAATCTTTTTCTTTTGATATAACTACCCCTATCATCTATTATACATGTTGTGGTATTGATCGGCAAAGTCGTTTCATACGAAGAGTATATTACAAAACTGCTGTATCAAGTAAATCGATTCTATATATGTACTTTTTAAGTTATGTTTTTCATCTCTTAAGTGCTGAATTACTATTGTATTTTTATGCAAGTCTTTGAAAGAAATTTCACTGTTTATTGTAAACCTGAAATGTTTATTTATCAATAAATTCCATTGCAGCAACACACTAGCTGCATGATTTAAGGCGGCTGGATGGTCAACAAACTACCCAACCGATCTAACTTAATTACTACACACGATTGACCTATAAACTAAAATTTAGTATAAAGAATAAGTCCATGATTTTAATTTTAAATATAAAAATATTAAAAAAAAAATTTTCGCAGCAAATATTTTTTTAAACCTACATATAAAAAGGTGAATTGCCATGGAGTCCCCCCCCCCCCCCCCCCAACTTTTTTGGGACCATGTAAAAATTGAAGTGAAAATAAGGAAATGAACAGACAGTGAAATTGAAGTTACAGGTATTCTACGCTACCCCCCCCCCCCCCCCCCCCCCCCCGGATCAGAATTATCAAATGTCATGCCAGGAACTTGCCCGACCAACTTTCAAGCGAGTGGCATTCGAAAATTTATGATTTAGAAACAGATCTAATACACCCTACTTTCTATAAAATAAGGAGAACAAGGAAGGACTTTGAAGTCTCTGCTTTTTCCTAATTTTTTTTTAACTTTTTTTTTTATTTTTGTTTTGATATTGGTGGATTATCCAAAAAATGTTTATTGAAGTATTGAACAATGACAATACATTTTATTGTAAGCACAGTTGTCAAAGAATTTACTACATGCATATTTCAAGAAAATAAATGCCAAAGAATATTAATGACCCCTCTGTGTACATGTAACTGAGAGGATCACGACATGAGTAAGAAGAACATACAAGATGATGGGCCAGGGTATGTTTTCAGAATAATTGACGATAATAAAATGAGGGGATGTGGAGTAAATCTTGTGACAAAAATAAAACCCCTTGGCTAATTTTTTAAACATTTTTACTTTTTTCATGTTTTCCATCTGAATACAATGAAATGTTTGAATGACATTTAACAAAGTTGTGAATTATTATTTTATTTAATTTAATTAAAACAAGTGAAAAGCTGTCAATGTGACAGCAAACCTGGTTTTCTTTTATGTGAACTGTATCCATTATCCATTTGTCAACCCTGATTTGATAAACACTACCTATCCAGAGAAATACCCTATATACAGTATTCTGTGAGAAAATGACTGAGTTCAACAGCTGGTATTTTTTCATAAATTATCAAAAATAAAAATCCAAGTAATATGCACATCTCTGATATATGCACAATTGATCTGCAAAACAACAACTTCCTATTTTGAAAACTGTAGGAGGAGTTACCAGTACAATAGGAGTACCCTTTTGGCAGCAGCCGCCCACCCGCCGGTCATTTTAACAATTTTAATAACCAGATTTTTCCTTTGAAAAAGAAACGGTTAAAAAACAATTGTGCTTTAAATGTATCAGCCATAGTCATAAAAATAATGAGAAGTTTCAACATTTGATCCGTTTTAAAATTAATGCTTGCTTTATAATCAGAGAAAACAACATCTGCAATTCAATAAAAGATAAAAGGTATTGCAATTCAATTTACAACTTGTAATGTAATATCTTTTGGTCAACATTATGTTCTTACTAACAAAACCAATCCCAAGGGTTATGAAAATAACATTCATGAGTTGCTGTTCCAAAGTGTCAATGAATAAATTTTGTACTTATTAATCATTTATAAATACACTATAAATGGAAATGATTAGCTTTCAAAGAAACCTCACTTATCTTTTCTAACATTAATTTCCAGCTGAAAGAATCACAATATTTCAATGGTACAACAATGAATTATATATAATTTCAGTTATCAAAAAAAAAATAGGCTTGGGTATGAAGAAAAATATTAATACATGTATTAATAACAAAGTGAGTGGATCAAAGGATCAAGTTTGAAACAGATTGTCAGATGATTCATGGATATATATATATATTTATGCCCTCCTCTAAATAATCATATTTTAAGTATGATTTTTTTATAGGAATAACACAGAACAGAATCCATAAAACATTGAAAGCACCAGGTATTAAATGTCAATATACATTTCACGACACGACATGATTATAATGTATCAATGATTTCAAACTCAGGTCTGTGTGCTCAGTGTCTATCCTTGAAAGTGAAACACGTTGGCCTGTCTGGAACCATCAACACTTGGAACTTCATGTCAAGGTCTCCGCTGTACTCCAGTCTAAAGTTCTTCAGCATCTTGGACAACAGGACATAAAGCTCTTGTTCTGCAAACCGGCGCCCTATAAATTCAATGATAAATTGTAACGTTTACAATAAGCCCATCTCCAAGGATTGATTTAATTTTTAACAAAGTAAAAAGAACTGGTATGCATATCTAATATGTCAAAGCATATCTAAGGAGATATGTGATGACTGAATTCAAAAACATTTTCATGAAACTTTAAACAGAGAACTAACATTTTACATGTTATTCATATAAAAACAGCTAACTTCTTTAAACATTTCTAACATGCATTGTTAAGGTTCGCTCTCATCCTCAGCTCAAAATATTGTTAAATGTAATACCTAAAGATCTTATCTGTTTTTCATACATAATATATAAGATGAAATCAGAAGAAAAAGTATAGTCTCTTGGCATTATACAGATGCCCAGGTACTATAAAACTATTTAACAACATGTGTAAACTATGTACAGTAAATATATCTTCCTCTTAACTCAGAAGATTGATGATGTTAATTACAACTAGTCGCTGCTCAGTGGCATGTGTGGTTAACAAATACATCTTGTTAAAACTTCAATGTCAAGATTACATAAATCTTTGATGTAATGGATGAAGTCTGGACAATATATACCTGCACACATCCTGGGCCCATGTCCAAATGGTGTCAATAGGTATGGATGGATATTCAGAGCTGATCCGTCCCTCAACCAGCGCTCAGGTAGAAATCGATCTGGCTCCACAAAATACTCCGGGGACATGTAGTGTACATAGGGGGCCAATTCAACCGTAGTCTGTGAAGAAAATATATATTTAGCCATTCAGAATTACTGATAAGGTGCATATTTGCTAAATTATGAATTCAATACAAATTGAAATTGTAAATTGGAGGTTAAAATTATGCAATGCTATTCTAAATATCTATAACACTAATTTAAGTAACATGTTGCATTTGAATGAATAATAAACCTACATAATTAATGGTTACTCAGTACCAGTATTTTAAATTCAATTCATATAATTTATTATTATGCCATTAAAATGATTCCTATTTTTTTTTAGTGATGGCATACCATGCAGATGATACAACCAGAAATTAATCTTTGATTTTTTTTAACAGGAAAACTACATGCACAAAATAGCTTTTGTAATCTATTTTAGATGATAAAACAAGTGTAATATATGAATGTATGAAGTAAAACAGCAGAAGAAAAGTGTCATTAGCTCATGGTACATGATGTCAGAGGACAATATTAGAGTGTTTCACTGTGTGTTTCACTGTAAAATTTACAATATGGGCACCCCAAAGTTTGTCCTATTTTTTTAAAAACAGAACATAAATGATTGCTCCCATGAGAAAAGGGTCTATGGCATTTTTGACAAAACTGAGAAATAACGTCACAAACATTTGATGTTATTTCATTCAAAGTCGTCCAAAAAGTGGAAAGCATAACCTTATTTTCATAACATATAGTATTTTTTACCTGATTTTTATTAATTCAACAAGTTATTCTGGGTTAACTCTTTATTTTGGGTTAACTTTTTAAGATTTACTAACAAATTCATTTTGAAAGGCTAAATTATTAAGATTATCTGATATTGCTTGATTTCAAAACATAGGTAATCACAGATTACAGAGAACACTAAGATGAGGCATCACCTTTATGAGACCACTTTATCATAATACATGTAAATGAAAATCATAGATAATGATCCTTTATATTAAAATTACATTGAATATTGTAGCATGGTTTTGCACAATATCGTATAATATCATATAATACAAAAATTATATGATAATCATACTTTTAGTAAATATCATACTGTATTGTATGATACAATATTTTTCATTACACAACTATACAATACAATATTGTATGGTATGATACTATATAATATTGTGTCATAATATATAGCATATAACACAATCCTGTATAATTTCTTGATACAATATGATATAGTTTCATATGATATGATATTGTATCATAAATACATGTATTATGATATTGTATAATATGATACGATATTGTACCATGTCATATGATACAATATTGTATTATAAGATATGATATTATATTGCAATATGATATTTTATCTAGTAATGATGTGATATTGTATCATATGATACGATATTGTAGATATTGTATCATCTAAGGCTCAGATTCAGCATTCAAGACTTTCAAGTCCATAAGTATCATAAGACGCACCATCCATATTGCATGCAAGTTTGGTGAAGACAGGACCAGTAGTAACTAAGATATCAAAGGGCACCTACTCCAAAAACTTTAACCTGCTCTAAAAACTTTAACCACCTCCACCATCTGAAATTCATGGCCGAGATTCAGCATCCAAGACTTTCAAATCCATAAGTAGGTCCAGATGCATCATCCATGCACGTTTGGTGAAGATAGGACAAGTAATAACTTAGATGCAGGACCTGCTCCAAAAACTTTAACCACGTCCAGACGCTGACGCCGACGCTGGGGGGTATAGCATAAGCTCCCCCAACTTCATCTTGGTGAACTAACAAGGAAATTCAGGACCTAACAAATATCATCATTCTTTAGCAATGACTGTTGATGTTATTGTTTTCAACAATGTACAATGTATTAACTTAAAGGTACGTCGAACACACAATACAGTCACTTATTTTTTTATTCATTATTTGATGGATAACTGAACAATACAAGAGACTTGAAAAATATCTGGTTGAACGAGCTCAAAATTGCACGGTCTTGATCATATTTCCCTCTTTATGAAAATAAAAGAGAATCTTCTAAATGTTGATCAAAAGGCCATATGTTTAGAAATACAATGTTTAAAATTTGCTTTCATTCTGAAGTTAAGTACAACAATCCGAATCGGCAATCCCTTTATTTTGGCAGAGTGTATACATGGTGTATAAAATCTGAGTTTCAATATTTTTGCATACTTATGGTCATCGAAGTGGTCAAGGTCCAGTACACGTAGAAATAGTCTGAAGGTTTATTATCCTGATAATCCAGTAATCCGAAGGTTCAAAAGTTTGTCAGTTCATAATTTGAAGTTTTATATGTATATAAATTCAAAAGGTTCAGTAGTCAGAAAATCAAAATAGTGCAAATTCCTGAAGTTTTGAACCACATCAAAATATACTGACTAGAAAGACTAGAAAGACTGACCAGAAAGTATCATTGTATGTAACTACACATTACTATATTTAATTTTGTGAGGGCAAATTTCTGTGGATTGCTATTTTTTAGCTTAGTTAAACTCCTTCTATGGAAACTCTGATCATTTTGCCCATACATGTATTCAGTGAGAACATATTAACTTCTAGGCCTAGCAATGAGCTCGAAGTTGAAAGACCTTCTATGATTATGTTGATTATGTTGTGCTTCATTATGTCATGTACAAATTCATTTTGTTAAAGGGGAAGAATTTTTAGAAATCTTGGATATAAGAATGTATGTAATTGAAATATTTAAATTATATGAAAATGTATCATTATTGGTACAATCATCTGCCTTGGATGATTTTACAAAGAGCTTAGGAAATCTGGTTGTCTGAGTTTAGCTAACGTACTACCATGACTACATTTAATAGTTATTTTAAATATGACTGTCTAATTGGATGATTATATATCTATTATGGACATCGTTGTACAATAAATATGTGGCTATAAGGACCCATGTCAAGTGATATTGACTGAAGACACAGAAAAGTGATATCGACCTCGCAAGCTCAGACTATATTGCTTCGGTCAATATCACTTGACATGGGTCCTTATATCGACCTACAAAGAAGTCCATAAGTAAATAAAATTATAGAGTGCTGTAGTTTACATTTATTACGGTTCAAAGTTAAAGTTACTTTTATATTAAATATTTTTGACAATGCATGTGCATAATACGTCACATTTTTTTCCTGTTGAAATAGCTTTAATAAAACCTCAACTTTGAACTGGTTTAGAGCCATAAAATTTTAGATTTCACAACTTTGAGATGTGTACATGTTTTATTCAATTCTGTAAAAATCTCAAAATGTGCAAAAAATGCCATATGCACCCTTTTCTCATGGACAGAATCAAATAGGATATGTCAAAGCAAAGAAACTCAAGTTAAACTAGTAAAGATTTAATAAACAAAATACCATCAAATCCTTTTGCTGAGAAGAGATTTGCAAATCTAAAAGTAAATTCACTTTGTGATAAAATATTATCTTTAGCTTTGAGTAACTGGTCAATTTAACAATAAAATTCACATGCATGTGTAAGGTCCTTACCAACATATGTGCAAAATCTGTACATTTTGCTGTACATATGACAGCATATCTCAAACATGACCATCATGTTTGAGATATTGCCATTACATTATGAAGCAAAATATTCTATCATTTTGAAGAACTTGAAGAAGTATAATCTTTAGAAGCAAATATCAAAATGTGTCCTTGAAGAAAACATAGGTGATCACAGATTACAAAGCTCACAGAGACGAGGCATCACTTTTATGAGGCATCACCTTTATGAGACCACCTTTATCATATTATATGAAAATCATAGTTAATGATCTTGGATATTCATGGATACTGTAGTGTGGTTTGACACAATATCATATGTTAAGAAATTGTTTGATAATCATTAGTTAATTTCATACAGTATTGTAAGATACAATGTTTATCAATAGACTACTAAAAATATGATATTGCATATTATGATACTATAAAATATTGTGTCATATGAAAAATAATATGATACAATATAATACTGTAATATATAATGATAATATATAATCTGATATTGTAACATGATATGACATCATATCAAGATATGATAATGTATCATATTATACAATACGGTATTGAATTGTGTTATACATTATTGTATTTGTTCACATAATACATACATAATATATGATAAAATATAGATTCATATGATACAATATCATATCACATAATACATCACAATATTGTAACATATGATATCATATTATATGATATAGTATGATTTTTTTTTAAATTATGATATTGCATCATATGATACAATATAATTTGATACAACATTGTATCATATCAAATGATATGATAACATATGATACAATATCATGTGATACAATAATATTTTATTTGATACAATATCATATTACACAATATCATATAATATGATACACTATTATATATTACAATATCATGATACAATATCATGTGATACAATAATATATAATACAATATCATATTATACAATACAATATTATGTATTATAATATCATATGATACAATATCTGATTCCAGTTTTCATGAAAACTCGGTGGTCCGAAGACCACGGCCAGTGAATTTTGATGTCGGGTCAGTGAAAATCAAAAGTCAAGAAGTCCAATGGGCTTGTTGATTTTCAAAGTCATACACAATCAGAAATATATTTAAACTGTCCTACTTGCGTTAAAGTTATAAATAAACTGAATCAAAAAGCAAAACATGTTTTTGTGTGTTGTATCAGGGAGACGTATATAGGTCCATGGTCCTATTATTTAGATGTAACTATTAACTAGTACGTAAAATGCACGAATATCTTACGAACAACTGACTGAAACACCACAAAGGGTGATAAATGGTGGCTTTCGAGAAATTAAACTACAGAGAGGATGCAGTGCCTGGAAAAGCCACTAAAAACCCTCCAAAACTGCTCCTGTATCTATTTTTTGAATGAAGGGGGCCAGTAAAATTTGGGGGGGGCCAGTAAAATTAGAAAGTTCACTGGTCCTACTGACCAGTAAGTTTGAAAAGTTTTCATGAAGACTGTGATTCATGTGACACAAGAATATTTTTTATAATACAATATCATATTATACAATATCATATAACAGTATTCAAAAAAATTTGATACAATATCATATACAGTAAAACTTGTTGAATCCGGATGTTGTGCAATCCGGCATGTTGTCCAAAGCGGCGAAATTGTTCAGTCCCTTGACATTTTCCTATCATTTCATGTTTGAAAAATGTAATGTAATCCGGATCTTGTCTTTTCTGTAAACCGGCCATGATGAAAAGAACCGACTGCTTATAATTAGTGAGAGTTATCTCTCGTAATCCGGCCACTTATCGATTGGCCTAATGCGGGATAATTACTACTCAATTATCGATAAAATTTTCCTGTTGTTGCTATTGATTTAAACAACTGTGAATATAAATCCAAACTAGCAACTCATTTCAGTTTATAGCGTTAAGTCTTGTAATAAATAAATACGCATTTTTGCAGCCAAAATAAGATCAAAACTAGGGGTTGCGTATTATACTTCACCCCATTTTTTCAGGCCGTGATTCTGGATACCGCGGGAGTAAGACTGCCGATATCGTTTGTAATGCGCGTTGTATGGTTACACTTACATTTTATTGTCAAAGTGCTCCATTTTTATCATATTCCCGTGTATTTTAATATTCATACATTGTTCCTTGCATCAAAACAGTTCTCGCCATTACGTAATCAGCCAACTGTTGACTTGTCACATGGTCAAGTTTGTTTAACAATTTCCGATGAATCATGCACTTGTCTCATGTTGGACTTCTCAGGTTAATCGGGTGTTTGAAAATTTATCAATTACGATGATTTGATTGAAAAAGTATTTCCATTGTATATATTCCGTTATGCAAAAATTGTTTTCCTAATAAAAACTGAAAATGAAAAACCAAAATCACGATCGAGGAGGTCTAATATATTTCAGAAGAATTGAAAATATTACAAGAATAGACGATCAAGACTTACTGCATTAATACTAAAATTAATTTGCAACAATGTCCTCCAAACCGGCTGTTGCCTAATCCGGCCAAATTTTTCAGAACTACACTCCACCGGATTAGACAAGTTTTACTGTAGTATATAATTTTTTACAATATAATATCATACGATATAATTTTGTATCATATAATACAATAGTGTATCATATCATACAATACTATATTGTTATATCACTGAACATCAAACACATCTATCAAGCAAGTTTGAGTGAGGTAAGAGGTTTTTTTTAGTATCCTTGAAAATGGAGATCAGGCTCTGTATCTGAAGCTACCTCTGTGATTCATTCATATAGTTAAATCAACCATACAAGTTTGAAATAGTACAATTATCTATTAAACATGAGACCTGTTCCAAAAAACTAAACCTTCACCAGCATCTGAAACCTAAGGCTCTGATTCAACATCCACACTGTGTAGTGCATCAGAATCACAAGATGCATCATCTATTCAAATTTGATAAAGATTGAACTCATAATAACTAAGATTAGTCTATCAAAGGGCACCTACTCTAAAACCTGAACCTCCTCCAGCATCCAAAACCTTTGGCTCATATTCAGCATTCAAGCTTGTCAAGTGCATCAGTATCAAAAGATGCACCATCCATGCAAGTTTGGTGAAGTTAGAACCAGTAATAACTAAGATATATTCATCAGAGAGCACCAGCTACAAAAATTCTTAACCTCCTCCAGCATCCGAAACCTTTGGCTCAGATTCAGCATTCAAACTTGTCAAGTGCATCAGTATCATAAGATGCACCATCCATGCAAGTTTGATGAAGTTAGGACCAATAATAACTAAGATATAATCATCAGAGAGCACCAGCTCCAAAAACTTTAACCAGCTCCAAAAATTCTTAATCTCCTCCAACATCCGAAACCTTTGGCTCAGAATCAGCATTCAAGCCTGTCGGGTGCATCAGTATCATAAACGCACCATCCATGCAAGTTTTGTGAAGTTAGGACCAATTATAACTAAGATATAGTCATCAGAGGGCACCTGCTCCAAACACTTTAACCAGCTCCAAAAACCTTAACCTCCTCCAGCATCTGAAATTCATTGCCCAGATTCATCATCCAAGTCTTTCAAGTTCATTAGTAGATCCAGATGCATCATCCATGCAAGTTTGGTGAAGATGGAACAAGTAATAACTTGGATACAGGACCTGCACCAAAAACTTTAACCAGGTCCGAACGATGACGCCGGGTGTATAGCATAAGCTCTCCTCGACTTTGTCTCGGTGAGCTAAAAATAGAACCATGTCAAAGGTTATTTTTTTTTAAATAACTAAAGACAGAATCTGATTAAACATTTAAATTACCCCTGCAGGTACTAGGTATTCCCCAAGCACCAAGTCCTTCTTCAGGATCCTTTTTATCTCAAGTCCAATTGGCAAAATTCTAAATTTTAGAGAAATACATGTAAAACAAATATGCTTTATTCACACATTCTTTGTAAATGAAACTTTAAAGTTCAGTATAACTGAGTAGAGGATTTCTGTTGGATTATGAATGTTTTAAGTGTTCTTTTTCTTGCCATTTAGTGACTTGGGCAAGGGCTCTTACATTTGCAATTATGGGCCTATTTATGAAATTGATTTTGGGGCAAAAAAAGAATGATATGCAGCAAGTCCTTTTGAGAAAAATATATGAGAACTTAAATGGATTAAAGGCTACAGCTAAGTTTCAACTTCCATATGTCTAAGTTTTCATGCTTTTAAAAAAGGAGAGGTGGAGGTATTTCTAATAATTCTTTTTTTTTAACATATGATTACATCCTTTATTTCTCTGTTTACATAAAGAGACTATAGGTGGAAAATGAGCTTGCATTAGTTAATTATATGTACATGTACCTCTGCGACTCTTTGACACATGCTTTGAGGTATGGCATTCTGTTAATGTGTTCCCCTGTAATAGGATTATCGTCCTTCAGAACCTCTCGGATTTCTTCATAAGCCCTCTGTTGGACATCTGGATTCTTGGCCAAACAGTACATGGCAAATATTAGTGTTGGCACAGTCTGAAAAAAGTTATAATGAAGTATATCATGCAACATCTTTGCATAATTATTCTTGTAATAATTGTACCAGTAGAAAAAATAAACCAACCTACTAGTAAAACATGTTAATGTTATTTTTAAACATCTTTCAAACCAAGCATGCATAAAAAATGAAAACATTAAATTGATTTAAAAGTAAAGAACTCATTTTGATTTTCACAGAGCAATGAGCTAAAAAAGTACAGTAAAACTCGTTTAGTACGAACACGGATATAGCGAAATCTTGGATATAATGAAGTAAATTTATTGGTTCCTAGGACTTTGCAATAACCAAGTTTTACTGTAAACCCAATACATGAGACCCAGTTAACTCCTTACTGTATTTAGTCCATCCCCAAACAGAGACAGGGTTATTATGCTGACATCTTTAAAGGACAGCTCCTTCTTAGACAACAGATATAACAAGAAGTTAAACTGTCCATCCTTTAGGTTTCCTTCTTTCTGTAGACAGTCAATCTTGGCTATTGTCCCATCAACCAGTTTCTGTCCATTTCTGGTATGCAAAGAACAAAATTATCAAAAATAACACTGGTTTAGGATTTTGATTGTTCACTAAAACAATTCTGATACAAAATAAAATAAACATGTTCACAATGTTACCTAAAGAAATAGTCTTCTTCATCTAGGAGTTTTTGCCACAGTCTTGTTGTGAAGAGTTTATGGAAAGGCACGGAGAAGTTTATATTTGTGGAAAGTTCAAATATGGCATTGTTACTTGAGATCATGCGCATAATGTGAGAGGTAGGCGAGTCCACAAGACAACCAAGGCGAGTCTCAAAACAGGTCATACCAGAGGCTGTAAATAGGGAAAAAAACAGCAATTACAAATATTTATAATACTGCAAACATCTTTTTTACTCTATCATATGTTTGTATGATCATCAAATTGATGAGACCATCATAACAAATTTTCTGATAAATCTCAAAGATGACAAATGCCTTGAAGATCTCCTGCAAACAAGTACAAAAGTGATGGAAAAAAAAATAACAGAAAATGTGAATAAAATCTTGAAAGTGTTTTGACTCACAAAATTGGTTTTGTTAACTTACACTCTAAGTTCCACTTTGCTGCTTCCAATCTAAAATTTTCTATTGTCCCATCACTGTTGTGGATTTTCTTTATCCGTGCAATAAAATCATCCACAACTTCCTCCACAAAGGGGAGATAAACAGTGACAGCTTTTGGCCTCATCATCATCTGCTGCACTGCACTCCTTAGTCTGTACCACTCTTCACCATTTCTACAAAAACAAAGAGGTAACTAATTTACATGGCCATTATACCTATCACTGATACATTTCTTTCAGTGTAATTCAATAAATTAATTAATAGCCACTTCACAAAATATGATCTGAAACTTAACATATATCAGTCATTCTATTTCTGAAAAAACAAATAAGGCTGATTTATCCCCTAAGATTTATCTAACTAATTCTACCAAAAAAAAATGGATCATATGATAATACAGGTTGCTAAAAAGTGAACCAAAATTAAATTAGAAGATAAATTAAAAATTGTACAGAATGGCATTAGTGTACAGAATAAATCTGCTGGGCTTATACTCCATCTCAATCATAGTGTCGGTGATTAAACAGTGAAAGTGTCTTAAATTATATAGATCCCTACTCTGTACTTTTTGTAATCTATATGTATATGTGGTTCTTGTACTTAGATGTGTAATTCATTATTCATCCATTTTGGATGTGATCATCATAAAATATACCAGGTAATTTTCAACTTACGTGTTTCCAAGTCCTGGTGAAAGATCTCTCTGCTCTCTGTATTGCTTTGTTGTGTCCAGAAGTGGGGCAACATGAGGCTGTTTGTCTTCATTTAAGAAAACCGTTCTGACATCATCTGGGTCATAGATTCGGACAAAAGTAACACCAGCAATGGTCTCCTTGACGATTGGGCCGTATTCATTATATCTTGAAATGAGTGCATCTTGATATCTGTCTACTGTGAATCTTTGAAAAGGACCTGTAGTGAAAAATTCCTTCATAAGGTAGTCAATATATATATATATATACACATTGACTACAGTTATAAAATATTCAAATCCTTTTTTGTCAAGTCGTATACCTTTTCTATACTGCAGAATTGTACCGAGATAAGGCAGGCCCTTTGGACCGGGTATGTCTTTAAATGGTTTGACGTTCTGTGTCGAGGAGTTGAATCTCGTCTCTTGGCTCTCATCTGCAACCGCCACGCTCATACATCGCCGACATTGCCATGATTGCCAAGAAAAAATCTTTGACTGATAATGCAAAAAGGATCGGCTGCACACTGCTATCCGTCCCATTCCGCCCCTGTTATCGAAAACGTGAAGAGTTCATAACATTTCAGAGTCGTTTGGTAGTTGAACGTCGTCTGTCAGATTATCACAACATGAGGAGGGTAAAGTAGGTTAACGCGTTTCGATTGAAAATTTCATGGTTTAATTTAAAATCGACAAATCAAATAACATTTAATTAAATATTGCTAAAATATTTAGATTCCATTTAATGAAAGACATTGTACACACTCACTAAACAGTTAATAACTACATTCTCAATCTTCAGGAATTCGATAAATATAGTACCACTAATTGCCGAATGCCAAACAAAGGTCGTGTTAAAATATGCACAGTACCGCCCAGTGACAACACATCACGCTATGGGGTTTATTTTTGCTTATAAATTTATAATTTTTTTCAATAAATGCATTAAAATACACAAAAATACTTTATTTTACAATAAAATTCCAAAATGTGATTTATATTTTATAGACTCTTCCTATCTATTAACGTGCAGTACGGTTTGCCATGTTGTGCTGTACTATAAAATTTGGCTGATTCATTCCAATATTTTTGACACACAGTTCTCTAACATAATTAAAACTTTTTCTTAGTTTACTTAATTGGTTCTCTCCGTCAACCCGTTCTATAAAAAATTGTATACTACTTTGGATTGAAAAAAAACAACAAAAAATCACCAAAACATTTGCTCAAATCTCGACACTTATAAATACTTTTTTAAGACACAACGGTGATTTTAATGTTTAAAGTATCGGGCTTGAAAACCGCAGATCATGAGTTGGAATCCGCCTGGGCTTTTGTTCATATTAAATGTTACTCAATTAAATTTTCGAAAATCATACTGATTTTTTTTTTATCCAAAATTGAATATTTTCTCGCCTATTTGACTCACAGGATTTTGACACAAACTGTCCAAAAAAACTATTATACTGTATATGGGATATTTTTTTACTGTTCTTTTTGTTTTGTTTTGTTTTGTATTTTTTTTTAAATTTTGCACAGATTGTGTCAAAACCCTGTGATTTGATAGATACTTCTTATACATATGCATCATGCTATCTATCATAATCAAGTAATTTTCTGCTGATTTGAGAAACTATTTTAAGGTGTAGTGAGCCCCCTTAAATAATATAGATATGTATACATGTATCTATGTCTCTACATGGACAACTCGTCTCCAAATTTTGATATAATTCAGAGTAAAGAAGATAAGTACCGATTGTTTATTTATTTATTATTTTATTTATTTATTTATTTATCTATTTATTTATTTATTTATTTATTTATTTATTTATTTATTTATTTTGTTTGTTTGTTTGAAAAGATATATTTTTGTACAATTAAGACATAAAATCTTCAAGTTGTCACATTTTTTAGCAATATATATTTATATTAAGATCATTATTTTCCAATGCCAAAACAATATGAAATTCAGACAGTATCAACTCTAATTGAAGTAGATATACATTTTTGTTATCTTGAGCACAAATTGAATTTTTATTTTCAAGATCGATATGTTATCACAGTATCATATATCTTGAAATCTATATTTGATTAGCCAATTGGTATCACGTGATTATGCTATAGGTATCTTAATTGTTTGGAATTTTTAACGATCTTATAATAAAAATCATTTCTTAACCGAAGTCGCACTTATACATGTATTTACATTACACATATTGTTACAGTTACCGTGACGGTTCATTATCGATTAGGCTTACATAGGGAATACCTCCTGCCTAAATATGTTGATATGCATCGTAAAAAATGCTAAAATCAAATCAACAACTACAACTTGAAGTCGTTTCATTTCACTACAACTAGTATACTGGTATTCTTGCATGTTTTCCAATTCGTCAGTCTTTGCAGAAAATATTTCACTCTTCTCTCAGTATTTTATTTTTAAAGAAGATGGGCAAATTAGGCGGGTAAATGCCTATATCAGGATGGATAAGATTCTAAAAATGAAAACATATTCGTATCAACGCGGATGCATATTTAAGATAACATCAAATTGTAACCCTTTAATAGGTTCAATATCTAGAATATATCGATTTGAACTTGCGTATGAGTACAAAAATCTTCGAATAATGTTATTTTTCAATGTCATTTATTTTATAGATTGGGTCTTTGCTTCATATTTTTGCCTAATTAAGGTCCAATGGAAAACGTACCAATTTCTATTAACTTGGAGTGGTGGCCCATCATTGAAATATTATTTTGTATCCCAACAATTGAACGTTTTAGGAAAATAAAAGAAGTCATGCATTAAACTTGTGGCCAAAGTAGCATATGACATTCAAATAAATTAACGTTGTTGTTGTTACAGAAATGGCTCTGCTGTTAGAGCACCAAAATGTCTTCTTTCACCCGTTCCTTCTTTATAAATCTTGAGGCTATTAATTTTTGTTATACCTTTCTTTAAAAAAAATTATTCAAATTGATTATATAGTAAGACATACTACTTTTGTAAAATTGTAGAACCATTTTAACAAGAGCTTTGACTTTGGGCAGTACGTGACCAACTCCGATTTGATGAAGGCGGGGTATACTCATGGTGAGTCGTCTAGTTATTGGCTAATGAATATGAGTACATTGAACGCAATGACACTCGTCCGACTTCATCCAGCTATGTATATTTTGTTAAAACAGAGTCAATTTCACACAACAGAGGAAATCTTGGCAAACAACTTTTCAGTTTAGACAATATTGATGAGCTTCTCTCAGCGAATTAGAAGAAAGAAGGTCAACATTTGAAAGCTACTTTTGATGAGCAAACTAGATAGTAACATCCCACCGAAATTCCACAGTTCTTGTTAAAACGGTTCTATTGTATTATTGAAAATAGATTTAAAACGAAAAAGTAGAATTGAAATTGTATTTTACGATTAAACCAATGGACATTTGCGCCATCTTATTCGCCTATCTTCTTTACTTCTATAGTTTTTCAATGCCCAACGGTATGGCCTATCGCGGTCTTTTGCATTTCGATCTGTTTGAATGCTAATAAAAAGTTTGTTTTGGAGAGGTAATTTTTGTTAGATTTACTTTTAAGATATTTCACATGTTGATTCAAATTAATATACAAAAGATGTTCCTCGAACATCAAATTGATTGCGAATCACTGATGATTAATTAAATGAATTTGTATACAAGTTGTGTCTGTGAATTAGCGTAGCGATTGCTATATGGTTATATATACTAGATGGAATGATTTTTCACATCTATATTTTGAACGTATTCTGCGTTCAAAATATCAATACGTGTCAATGTGTTCCAAAAAGAAGAAAACAGCTTTTACAATACAAAAAGAATACACAAATTAAAATTTTTATGCAGAATTAAAGTATCCTATCAGTGATTTACAACTTGTACACCGTTTATTGTCATCTCGATCGATGATTAGGTTGTCATATTGAATGCTGGTGAACTCGGCACCTGGTAAACCCGGCACTTGGTGAATTCGGCACCGAGGATAGTAAATTCGGCATCCAGTATACTCGGCATCTAGTAAATTCGGCACCTGGTGAATTCGGCATCTAGTTAACTCGGCACTTGAATATCATTCATTTATCTCTTTGTTTCCAGACACGCATTTTTGAAATTTTGACACTTATTTTGACACAATGTATGATTTATACTGTTATCCTGGAACTTCTGTTTGTGAAGAAATTAAGGTGAGTATTTTTTTTTTTTTTTTTTTTTTTACAAAATAACTTCTTACATACGACCACATTTATTTACAAATACAAATTATATTCATTAGCTACTGAATGATTTAGCATTTCATTTTTGAATTGAATGAATTTATATATAATTTATACTGTAAGAATTTATCTTTTAATGAAAATTTTATGAACATTTGCACATTTGGTTGTAAATTGTCTTTTATAAAACGCAATCCAGATTCATCTTGGCTAGCGAGGATTTTCACATTCATTAGAAAATCAGAGGCGCTACCCAGCTAAATCAGTGTTTTTGAACAAATGGATACACGGCCGTAGCGTACCCCTTTTGCAGTTGAGGCAAAAGGTTTGTTACGTTACAAGACTATAAATATCGTTTGAACCAAAAAATCCATGAGAATGGTTCTAGAAAAAATCAATAGAAGAACCTCGAGGATGAAAATAAATCAAAAATATGAAAATAAATGAAGAAAATAACCCAAACTAAAATGCTTTCTTTTGGTGTTCAAAGGAAAGCATTTTACTTTTTATATAGTTATTATACTGTGAAATCATCATTGTTCGGGGGGGGGGGGGGCAAGTTCGTGGCTTTCATGGATAACCCTTGCCCACGGATCTACATCCCCACAAACGTATATACAATTTAAGCATTTGTTTAATATTTATTAAATTTATTCCGATTACACTACCAACGAACATACCCCCCACCCCCGACAATGATTCCACAGAATGTCTGTGTCAGTTCTGTACTTGCACAAAACGCATCGCTCTAACTACATAACTACAATTTCCTTGAAAAGGGTATATCATTCTTTCGTTATTATATAAAATGGATATAAGATTTTTCCTTAGTTCTTGAGACATGGTTATATAGGTTGCATGTGACAAGTGGAACCCGACATGTCTTTTTTTGTCTTTGTATTGCAATTAAAAGGGTTTCCGTGCCTTTTTTCAGCTCTAAAGGTATGGGGAGGGTGGCAGTTAAACGTCTTGAGGTAGAGACGAGAATCAGTGAGTTTAATATGGATTGAGACTGAACTTTATATTGTCATCTTCCACGTATAAATGTTCTGTAATTTTTGTTTTTGAGCTTGGTGAGTTGAGAGGTTCTAAACCGTGACATCAAAGAAAAAAATAGTTTAAAAAATCGATCGTCGTTTCAAAAGTAACGCATATGCCGTGGAATACCTTTACTGTGTGTGTGGGTTTTTTTAAAGCATAGGCTTATCTAATACTATAAAAATTAATTTTTTTAGTACAAGGTATGCATTTTTAAAAAAACAAAAAAAACAAAACAAAACAAAAAAACAACACAGATTTAGCTGACTTGTATGGATTGCATGTATCTTGATCAAAAGTTCTTGATTGCTGAACACTGTCTGCTTGAAGTCGCAAGAACAAGTGACACAGGGGAGCCCATTTGTTGACAGGGTCTCTTCATTAGCCTCCTCATAATTAGTACCTCACCTCTTCCATGTGTACGGGGAATACACCGTCTAATAGCACCTGGTATCCGTTCCATGTATACTAGGAATACACCGCTGTCATCTTGTTGTTTTAGCAATTAAACACGGTACACACTGCATGAATAACACATGATTAAGTACCTTTGAGTATACGTAATTATTAATACTTTTATTATAAAAACAATGCAGATAAAATTAGGAATAAATTTATGTGTTTAAAAATCTACCTTTTAATAGCAGATATCTAATTATTATATACTAGTTTGCCTTCACGGTGTAGCTAAAAATGTTATTCATTATATAAATCTAAAAACATAGCTAAAGTTCCATCCTTTTTACACATGCTAAGCGCAATCTAAACATAATGCATACTCACTTATGATTTACACAAAATAAATATTATAAAAAGCGGTAATTGTCGGTGTGGATCACCCGAAGATGCTAACCATTTTTTCTTCAAATGCAAAAATTATACTATCGCTAGAAATATTTTTTTCTTAATCTGCTACAACTTGACCATGAGTCATTATCCATTGATAGTAACAAGCAATTATTCTCATAAGTTCAAATACATATCAACGAAACTGTTAGATTCGTTTAATACAGTTTATATGCATGTTTCTTATACTCGTAGATATCACGTGTTTTGCTATTTTGTAATTACTAATTTAGATCAATATCATGTTATAACAGTTGTAAGTTTTGTACATTTTTTTCTTTTTTAATGGTGAGGACCTCGTAATTAAGGTGTTAGAACTTGTGTCCTAACCATTTGTATATGTATGTTATATATATATATATATATATATACACACACAATAAAATTTGTTCAAATCAAATAAAATATTCCTTTAATTTTGTAGTTAGTTGTTTTACTGACTGTTTTTATTCTCATTATTTTCATAAACACGACAATAAGAAGAGGAAGTGTGTTTTATTTGAGTTATGACAAAAAAATAACAAGGTGCCGAATTAACCAAATTCAAAATGCCGAATTCACCAGATGCCGAATTCACCAGGTGCCGAGTTCACTATTAATGCAGATGCCGAATTCACCAGATGCCGAATTGACTTGTTACCGTCATATTGACGAACGGTGAAATCCGTCTACATGAAAATAAAGCTTACAGCACACTAAAGTCGAATCCACACTTTGCAAAAGTTGTTTCCCTTTGCGGGGTCAACCCAAAGGTCAAAAGTGGGGAAAAAAACTCTCTCCTTCTTTATGCTACCATTAAAACTGGGGAAATCAAATTACACAACGGAAACGTCTTCGAAATGACAGTGTTACAAACCTCTAAACTACAAAGACTACTGTGAGAAATCTATGGATTTCCCCCTAAGGTGCAGCCAAGGAACATAACTTTTGTAAAGTGTTGATTGGTCTATAGCTGTGTCCTGATATGAATAATCAACACCATATATTTATACATTCTACTGTGTTTTTCCATTAAATTCTGTGATCACCGCGTGTATGAATTTACATGTAATTTACATAAGTAGTTCCCAAACATTGATTTCTATGTCAAAACACCATGTTTTACAATTATTCAACAAAACAGTGGATTTTTATTGTTAAAAGCAAAATTCAAGAATTGTTTTTCATGGATTTTATTTTCATGCTCATCGATCTCAACTCAACAGTCTATGTGATAACCAGTTTAAACCGGTTTTTATAAAACAGTTGTTCTTGCTGCTACTAATTTACTCCCTCCGTGATCTGCAATTTGTATCGATTCATTTAAGTAAATAATTGATTTCATCAGTAAGGGAATGTAAATATAAGCATTAAATGATTTTCTTTTTACGTCGCCGTGTCAATAACTGCCGTCAGTTGAGCAGACAAATTATCATAACGCGCTAACGCGCGTTATTCAATTTGTCTGCTCACCTGACGGTAGTTATTGACACAACGACGTCAAAAATAAATCACTCAATGCTATAATACACAATAGATGGTACCGATATGAATTTAAGAAGATGACGTTAAAAGTGTTCTTTCTGTGATGCCACTCATTTCCTCGTTGTCGTCTGCTTTCTCAGCCTCCATTTGGTTTCCTTTTACTATACACGTAGCAACACCAGACATGATGGCAACTATCAGCATTAAAGTGAATACTCCAGAGAGAATGTTCAGCTTGTCCGAGTCGGGAGACCCTGGGTTGCTACTCTTTATGATGTTTTTCGTTTTGTTGTCATCAAGGGTCACACAAACATCCATCAGCAGGAATGCGATGAACACAATAACTTGACCTTCGAGTGTAATTACATTTTGACCATACGCTAAGTGAAGTTCCATCAGGTTAAACTCGGTCCAGAATTTTTATCTGCAAAAGTAAACTGCATGATGAAGTGAGTTGAGCTTGTCTTCGTCCAGTCGGTAAATGATTTTAAGGTGGCTCACTACACGCGTAAAATGTTGTTCATGAGCCCGATATATTAACCACTGCATGTGGTGTATTGAAATTGATATAAACAATTTAACGAAACATTTAAATCGTCATTTTGAGACGTTGTGTCTTAAAAAGTATGTCAAAAGATATAGTAAGCTACCTTAACATATATCAGTATAGTACATTGTTGTCATGCTTAGCTCACGAACCCATTGCCAAAACTTAAGTCCTTGCAATATTTCAAATTTAATCTGGATAAAAACTACACGTTGAAACCTTAGTACGAGAATTCTCATAAAATATCAAAGACTATAAAGATACTACCAAAGTTGTACATATAATTGTGTTTGCAAATTTCCGAGAAGTTCTAGTTTCTTACCTGTGTGTGACATGTCCTTTCGTTTTATGACAGAGTGTGGGAGATTCACATCTGTGTCTTCTCCATTGAACTTAACAGAAGGTCTCCGATAAGGAGGCAGTGTATAGTGAGGAACCCCGGGAAATATCCACGTGTTTTCTTTTGTTTATGCTATTATCATATTGATTCGATTGTAACGTGATTTTGCACATAAAAATTAACAGGAATGCGGTGTATGAAAGTATTTGAAACATCGTGATTCTTTAAAGAGAGTGAAGTACAATTCCATCTAATATCATTAATTTTTTTTCTGTTTCCAATAAATGCATAATTATTATTAGAATTTACTAAACACCTCATTTGTAATTTTGTGATTTTCTGTATAACAAAAAACATCGTTTAACAGCATGCACATTTTCATTTCAATCAAAAACGGGTACAATTAATGCATCACGCACGGATCAAGAAAATTTTTCCATGGGGGAGGGGGGTTCGAAGGATATTTCAGTTTTTTCAGGGGGAAGTGGAGGGTGGGTGGGGGCGAGACATATTTTCGGTAATTTTAAATATTTAAGAAATTTGAATTTTCCAGGGATCCACGCATGTGTATTATGCACAATAATGATAACAATTTGTTACATATGCTACTCCATATGTAAAGTATTACACATAGCCTCAAGGTGGTTCTTTTTAAAATCTAGATATTAAACACCTCATATTTAAGAAGGAAAAGGTTTCAAGTTAAATTGAATTTTAAAAAATCGTCAGCGAACCAGGGCAAAATGTTGAAAAGCCATTTTAGCTTATGTGTAGATAACGTCGAAATTTATCTTGGTCATAAATGCTGAGCTACTTTTAGGGAGTAAAATAGCTTCATTGTTTACTGTCCTGAGGCGTATGAATTCGGAAACAGGTATACCTGTGTTGTTTAACGAGTAGATAAGTTTCAATTAAGTTAGATTTTATTGTACATATATGATGTTTGCAAAACACATTGATAATTTCAACTCTATCTGTGCTTAAAAATAGTAAACATGTACCAGCAATAATATAACAGTTCAACAAAAACATTCAACATTGAAATCATTTAAATACTTCAACAATTAGAATTCATAACAAGATTTCAAAAAGTTTATATATCTTTTTAAAAGTGCACAATCCTATCCAATACCTTAGTAAAAATATAATACCCCAAAAGATGGACGAAAGCATGCACTAAATATAATCCTTTTAATTTTGATTGCAAAAAAAAATTGAATCCGGAAGACCTTTACCAAATCCAGACCAAGAATTGTTCATAATCCGCAACTTCTTGTTCACTGGCCTTGTGTCGATTGTCTGTCCTTGAAAGTGAAGGTCACTGGCCTGTCAGGAATCATTAACATTTGGAACTTCATGTCAAGGTCACCACTGTACTCCAGACTAAAGTTCTTCAACATCTTGGACAGCATGACGTAAAGCTCTTGTTCTGCAAACCTTCTCCCTACAGATAGCAATGTTAAATCAAGATAGCAATGTTAGATCCAGATAGCAATGTTAAATACAGATAGCAATGTTAAATCCAGATAGCAATGTTAGATCCAGATAACAATGTTAAATTCAGATAGCAGTGTTAGATCCAGATAGCAATGTTAGATTCAGATAACAATGTTAAATCCAGATAGCAATGTTAAATCCAGATAGCAATGTTAGACCCAGATAACAATGTTAAATCCAGATAGCAATGTTTAATCCAGATAACAATGTTAAATCCGGATAACAATGTCAAATCCAGATAGCAATGTTAAATCCGGATAGCAATGTTAAATCCAGATAGCAATATTAGATCCAGGTAACAATGTTAAATCCAGATAGCAATGTCAAATCCAGTTAACAATGTTAAATCCAGATAGCAATGTTAAATCCAGATAGCACAGTTAAATCCAGATAACAATGTCAAATCCAGATAGCAAAGTTAAACAGTGAGACTTTTTATTGGTTTGATTAAGTCGTCAGTGAAAAACATCATGGTAAGTAAATTTATCACAATTAAATCGAGAATCATACCTTAACGACATGAGAATGGAAAGGAACTCTACAAGCATCTTTCAATTTAATTAAACTGAATGATGAAAAAGCATTCATAAAAAGAAAATGATAACTCCAATCTGCCAAATATCAAATAAGGATTTTATTTTAAGTTTTAGAGGACATGGGTTGTGTCTAAGAAAGCTACACTTTGAATATTCAAGTGTGTTCAATACATAGTACAAATTTGTTTATTTATTTTATTTATCAAAATTATTTTTTAAAAATTGTAGCAGTGATATTTATTTTACTATAAATTTATTCAATTGACAAATGCTTTGATTGTTGACATGAATGATAATAAATAATACTAAATACTGGCAAGAAAAAACAGGCAAAACCCTATGATCGCAACTGTTGTTCTGTTACAATTGTATTTAGTATTTTTTGTTTGGGGATATGCGACAAATGTGTTATTGTTAAAATTCTACAAATATCGTTATGAAAGGAGATATTTCTTATATGTCATTTGGTCAGCAACAATATATTCAGGATACGGATGCCATATGATAACAAACTGCATGCGCATCCTTATTGTGGTCACTGAGTAGTGAACGTAGTGTCTAGAGAACCGAATTTTGTATTATTTCTTATTTTATAAACTTGGATTATATTTAAATCTATTGATAAGAAAGGCATTAAACAATCTTAGCTGTAAATATATATATATATATATATATATATATATATATATATATATATATATATATATATATATATATATAAACGATTTCCCGTAAAATCCAAGGTTTGTGGGATGGAAGATGTGGGCGTTGGAAAGAATAAAAAATAGAATAGGATATAAAAGATGGACAGTGTTGAACAGAATTATTTTTTAATTTTTTACCACAAAGTAAAAAAAGGACGCAGATACATTTCATGAATATGCTGTTGTGTTTAAGAAACAACATTACCTGCACACATCCTTGGTCCATGACCAAACGGTATGAGGATATAAGGATGGATGTTCAAAGCAGATCCATCCCTCAACCAGCGTTCGGGTAGAAATCGGTCTGGCTCCACAAAATACTCCGGGGACTTGTAGTGCACGTAAGGGGCCAACTCCACTGTAGTCTGTGACAAATAAGGACACAACCATGTACAGCAAACGCAATCATGAGGGCAACAACTTTTGACATATATGTACGAAAGAGAAAGTGAAATATGAAGACCAGAAGAATGACAGGGTTGATTCTTTTTACAAATATCGACAATGTACAATTTATAAAAAAAAACCCAACAATAATTATTGCCAATTTCAAATACCTGTATCATGTTACAAGATGTAGCAATAAATATCTACAGTGAGGTTTATTTAGTGAACGAAACAAAATTAAAGTGCTTTGATGCTGATAGAGATCCAGGTGTAGTAGAATGTAATTTAGAGCCATGTCAGAAAACAACAGTACAGAATGGCTATACGTCCATGGCTATAGTGATCAATCGAAATGGAAATATTGATTTTTAAAATTATAATCAGTTTTGCAAAACTTTTAATTTAATTTAATTTACACTTTTATTCTAACATGAAATTCATTAAAAAAAAACCCATTCAATATAGGTGATACAGTGAAAGTTTTCTTAATAAAAATATCATTCAGAAACAGTTTCTCTTGACGATTTCATAGAAGTTGTAAAACAGACCGCTCACCCCTTCTGGTACAAGATAGCCTGCAAGAATCAAGTCCTTTTTCAATATCCTTTTCTTTTCAAGTCCAATTGGCATAATCCTAAATTTGAAAAACCAACTTACATACATTTTTTGATCTTGACATTCTCTTTAAGTCTTATCTTTTGGTTTGTTCGTGCGGTTTGTTTGTTTGTTTGTTTGTTTGTTTTTCCTTTTTGTAAAACAGTGTGTGTTTATCTACTTGTGTTCAATAACTTTTAGTCTTTAGAATTAATTTAAATACATGTATAGCCTATATCATCATTCATGAAAGCAACACTATTATCTGTTACAGTTAACAGATAAATATGCATTGTACAGGTATAGATATGCTACTTCTGGACATTTGCTTAATAACCTCTGCGACTCTTTGACACATGCTTTGAGGTATGGCATTCTGTTAATGTGTTCCCCTGTGATAGGATCATCGTCCTTCAGAACCTCTCGGATTTCTTCATAAGCCCTCTGTTGGACATCTGGATTCTTGGCCAAACAGTACATGGCAAATATTAGTGTTGGCACAGTCTGAAAACATATCCTGTAAATATTACTTTTATTTATATAATATATACTATAAATGGTAATAATGCAATGCCCTATATTAAAACCAAGCAAAAAAATAAATTTAAACAATATCAACTATCTAAGTATGACATGTGAAATTCAACAGGTTAATACTCGACTTTTTTATTTGTATAAATGCAAATGATATTTATTCTATATCTTATTGAATTTATTTTGTCTTATTCATTACCTGTATTGTATAATTTATCATTTGTATTTGGATACATTTCAATTTGTCTGGCAACTTCCATCTCTATTCTATATTTTCTAATTTTTCATTCATTATATGAAGTATCATTTGCATTCATTATTTTGTCTTTTTCACTCATTTATAAAGTAATAAAATTTTATTGTAGAATAAAACAAGTGCATAGTACAAATAATGAAAACAAATAAAATATAAATGTGAAATATAGATAAAAAAATTCAAAAAATATTATGTATAATACAAATTGAAAACTATGCAATGTACATTATTAAAACGATTTTATATTGAAAAACTGGACCAACGTACAAGTAATATTATTGAGGTTTTTATGTGTCGAACGATAAGCTGAATGCAGAATCTGATATTTTTCTTTATAAACGTGTGTCAAAGAGTAACATTTAAAAAGTTTAAATTTGGTCTATTACTCGATTTGAAAATTCTGCTATGTGTTTTTTATGACAAAATGGTGTAGTATAATTGTAACAAGCATGTTTGTTAAATGAAAACAAAATAAGATGTCAAAACAGTGTAGATTCCATCTACAAATGTTCATGTGAAGTCAGTAGTATTATATCAATACGGTATTGCCGGTATTAATAAATGAAAATAATAGAATATTGCAACTTTTGACGGGCCATATACAGGTAGTCGGTCCATTTATTTTGCTCCTTACTGAATTCAGTCCATCCCCATAAAGAGACAGGGTAATTATGCTGACGTCTTTAAAGGACAGCTCCTTCTTTGACAACAGATATAACAGGAAGTTAAACTGTCCATCCTTTAGGTTTCCTTCTTTCTGTAGATCGCTTATTTTTGCTATCGTCTCATCAACTAATATCTGACCGTGTCTAAAATATGCCAACTTGAAGATGTTGTCATTTTTCAAAATTGTCATTGTCAGGGTTAAATACATGTAATATGACATCACCACCTACGACCAACGCAAATGTTTCTGCGTTTTTTGTGTAGTTTCAGAAGATCTATTTGAAAGTGAAAATTAATATTTAGAGGAATACACTATCAAAGTGATTGTTCTATTAGACTTTCCGTTTGCTCCAACGCATTTTTGTTTGCAAAGAAGAGAAACAGATCAACATCCATGTTAAACAAAGATGGCTGTAATAGTAAAAGCCTCAAAATATTACCCAAAGAAATAGTCTTCTGCGTCAAGAAGTTTTTGCCAAAGCCTTGTAGTGAAGAATTTACGTAAAGGCACGGAAAAGTTGATCTTTGCAGACACATCAAATATGTCATGATTACTATGGATCATGTGCATAATGTGAGAGGTAGGCGGGTCCACGAGACAACCAAGGCGAGTCTCAAAACAGGTCATACCAGAGGCTGTCAATGAAAATACATCGAACTGCTCGATAATTGATGGCATATACCCGATAGATTTATATAAATTTTGCACATTATCTCTCTGCTTGTAAATATTTATAAAAATAAAACTTCTGTAAATTATTTTAATTTTTAAATGAAAATGCGAAAAATTCTCAGATTTGGTTATTTCAACTTACATTCTAGATTCCACTTTGCCGCTTCCCATCTAAAATCTTCAACTGCTCCATCACTGTCTCGAATTTTCATTAGTCGAGCTATGAAATCGTCAGCAACTTCATCTACAAAGGGGAGATAAACAGTGACCGCTTTGGGTCTGACCATCATCTTCTGAACAGCGCTTCTCAGTCTGTACCATTCGTCCCCATTCCTATAATAATCATATCCATGTTTTCTATACAATATAAACGTTGATACTATAACATAATTTAGTAGTTGTTTGGGTTTTTTTTTTTGTATTTAATACAATAAAAAAAACAAACAACTACTAAATTATTATACCTATAGTATAAATTTATCTTGCATAGTGATCTGAATCCTGATTGCTTGGAGTAAATTACTGGGTACATGTAGTTCCCCTTCAATTTCACTTATTAAATAAGTTGCCTGGAAGCTGTCTATAAAATATTACGTCACTGCTGTGTGTTTTTTGTGAACTCTTAAAAATTAACGGTCATTCATGACGAAATGACTTTGTGTAAATGATGAAACTTGCGCATTTTCTTTGTGTTATTGTGTGTATATTAGGAAAAAATGTATATATATAAAACCTCACGTGTTTCCTATCCCTGGGGAGAGGCCCCTCTGTTGTCTATATAGTTTTGTAGTGACCAGAAGTGGCGAGACGTTTGGCTGTCTGTCCTCATTCAAGAAAACTGTTCGAACATCATCGGGGTCATAGATTCGGACAAAGGTAACACCAGCAATTGTCTCCTTGACGATTGGGCCGTATTCTTTATATCTTGACATATGTGCATCCTGATATCTGTCTACTGTGAACCTTTGAAAAGGACCTGCAGGGACAAATCCTGTTATTGTCCCCTGTTATTTAACAGTCATCAGATTTAATCGTCACTAATTGAAACTATTCAACCTTTTTCACTATTTATAAAGTATTCAAATATCTACAGTTCAGTTCAGTACAGCTGCGTTTTACAAAAGAACTAATGACTTACGACCAAATTTATAAATTCTCATCAATCAAAGGCCACAAAATATTTATACTACATACAGGAATATTATATTTACACAGAATCAAAATTGTTTGATATGAGTGTTTATATATTTTATTTTACATTAAAGATCATTATATAAAAAAATCGTAAGGTTCTTTGTAAAACACAGCCCTTAACCTGAAAAAGGTAGATTTAATTAAATTAACTGTTTAAGTCTGAAAACCACAGCATACTGTAATATAATAAGATTTGTTGTTAGCAAACCACATACCTTTCCTATACTGCAGAATTGTACCGAGATAAGGCAGGCCCTTTGGACCGGGTATGTCCTTGAATGGTTTGACGTGTTGGATCGAGGAGTTGGATCTTGTCTCATGGTTCTGGTCTGTAACCACCACTCTCATACATCTTCGACATTGCCTGAAGAATAGGTTAGATTGAGGATAAACACACTGTCGGCTAAACATCTCTGTTCTCACCCCACCGTCCTTGTTACGGATTTCTAATAACATAACTCACATTGAATGTATATCCGTAAAGGTTAAAATCAGACAACTTTCGTGTATGAATGGGTTCTTCTTTTTCTCATCTGATTCAGCGTTGTCTGCTCATTGACATGCACGCCTTACAGTACACATGCACGGATTCAGGGGTGGGGGGGGGGGGGGGGTCAACGGAAAATTTAAATTTCTTGAAATTACCGATATTATGCATCGGGCCCCTCCCCTCGGAACAATTTTCTAGCTTCGCGCACGAGTACAGTACTACATTGTGCCGATATGATGACTTTTATTCAATATCCATAATTGCTTGTCCCCAATCTGTCATACAAATTTGGGGAAGAAAGCTAGCTCTGTTGATTTCGTTTAATAAAACATTACAGATAGATCAATGTCGCTGTGATAAATTCTCTTTCATACAAGCCTTTTGCTATCTCAAATCAAAACTTTGTGTGTCATGTACCTTTCCGATGTTGCTCAGTTTCAGCATTGAAGGGTGTCACCTGCGAATCTCATTTTTCAAAGTTTTTGTACTGACTCTTACAAGCAGCCAAAGCAATCGGCGCGTCTTTTAACCACAATGAACCGCAATGAACCACAATGAACCACAATGAACCGCAATGAACCCCAATGAACCACAATGAACCGCAATGAACCCCAATGAACCACAATGAACCGCAATGAACCACAATTAACCACAATGATACCACAATGAACCACAATGAACTTTATTAAGGTGATAAATGCTATTCAAAAGGTATAAAATTTAATTAAAGTTTAATTTAAGGGCAGACGCGACCTAGCATCCATTATTTTCAACTTTTTTTTTTATCTCCGCAATGTGAAGAATTCCATTTCTGTAATTCCAAATTTACATTTTCATGTTATTTTATATTTTTTATATGAATATATAGTTTCAGTTGAAAATGTATACTACTACATTATCAATAAGCATTCAGTTGCGTTTTGCATGCTATTAAAAGACAACATCAAAATATCTAACTCCAAAAAATGGCCTGCTAATTTGCACTCTGCACTAATTTTTTGGCATTAACATGTTTAGATGCAAATAAAGAAGAAATGCTATATCAAGGAAACTTATCTAAAACTGAGGAACATCGCGTATGTCCATGATATATCTCAAAAAATTTCTGACCGCATGCTATGTTATAGAATTAATGCATTTTCAATTATGTATATGTATGTTCAGCAAGGCACACACATCATGTTTCATTCATTCAGAATTCAATTATTTCAGTTCATGTAACGCTTAGATGGTGGTATATTATAAATATGTAAAGCATGAATTAAAAAAGAATATCTATATACATGTATAAGGTAAATTTCAGGTAAATATTATTGTTTAATTAAAGCTGAATATAATTAGCGAAGTTGTCGTATTGTTTAATCATTAAAGAAATCTGTCACTTTACATGGCATTTCAAATGTTTGATTAACTGGTTAAACAAGATAATTTTACAATTTTTGTCATCTTTGGATTAAATTTGTGTGCTTAAGATGGGCAGTACAACGTTACTTATAAACGATCATTCTAATTTATCGAATAAAAACCAAACAGAGGGGATCAACTCTCACTAGTTCCAATGTCCATAGACTCTTGATCAGAAAAGGGAATAAAAACATTGTACGAAATTTAAAAAAAAAAAAAGTGTCATCTACATTTGTTTGATAACCAAAGATTGTACCATCCATTATTTTAAATGGTTCTGAACTATGGGGATTTTCAAATAACGCTTTCATAGCGAGAGTTCTACTGAAATTTGTAAACTTCTTCTTCATCTTAAACAATTCACTCCAGATTTTATGGTATAAGGTGAACTTCAAGCACTTAGCCAGGGGAGGGGGGGGGGGTATTTGGGGCCTGCTCTCCCCCCCCCCCCCCCATTTTTTCTCGCATCAAACATATACTTAGATTTACATATAAAAAAGTGAATTATCATGGCAATGCCCCCCCCCCCCCCAACCTTGTTGGGAGTATGTACAAAAAATTGAATCGTAAGGAAGAGAATTAACAGTGAAATTGAAGTTATAGGTACATTACGCTAGTCTCTCTCTCTCTCTCTCTCTCTCTCTCTCTCTCTCTCTCTCTCTCTCTCTCCCCCCCCCCCCCCCCCCCCCCCCCCCCCCCCCAACGGATTATATTGATTAAATGTAAGGTAAGAATTTCTTCACATCAATTATAACATCCTCTGTGTATTGAAAAATACAGCAAACCTGGGTTTTTTTTTCATATTTAGATGGATAGTACAGTCATATATGTGAGGTATTCCTATCACTTGAATGTGTTGTCCTTATATTATAGAAACTTAAAAATACTCGTTATCACTATATAAGGAAACACTCAATAGTTTGTTAGATAGTCAGATACATGTAACTATACTGAATTTTGTTATCCACTGCGTTCTTTGTCACCATCCCACCCACCCGAGAATACACATCGCACCATATATCGTTAAATACACGGCTTGGGAGAGGGTTAATTGCTTTTCGGTGAAAATGTTGGGCGAGTACAGGAGGAACTTCAGATAGCTTGCCCCTTTGTCAACTATAACCCCCATCCAATACACTTTCCCCCTCCCCATCCCAAACAACATCACCTCCTCTAAATTCTCAAATACATGCATCAAGTACCGGAAAATAATGTCAATTGGTCACAGTCGAAATGTACCTATTTATCGATAATAATCAAACTTTAATTCGAAAAATATATTAACCTAAATATCAAGATTTAAAGCTGCATTTTCAAAGATACGAATCTCTGTATTCAATGATTTCATGTATAAACGGGTTGATGTAATAATATTTACAGAGAGGTGCTGGACTAGTGCAATTTTTTGTGTGAAGAATAGCATCATATCATAGAGAGTAGATTTTTTTTTCAAACTGAAGAGACATGTTTTTATTCAAAACCTCTATCATTCATGAAATAAACGAGCTGATCATATGTACCGACAGCGAAGATCGTAATATACTTTAGCAAAAATAATTAGAAACGGGGTGATATTTTATCTATATTCGGGTTTTTGCACGTTCACCACTATTTTAATTGTAGTTTAGGAATTATAATATTTGCGGAATTTTCATGCTATAATATTTGCGGAACAGCACCATATTTTTTCGAAAACGTTATAAATTTATGTGGTGCGCTGGTCAATGTAGAAATGCTAAAACGTTCCAATTTAAGAACGTCTGCTTTTCCTTAAGCCATTAACAACTAATGCAAGTGCGTTTATCTATGAATAAGAATTCTGTACATGTCGCTATAATTTCTATAACTCACAGTTAGAAAATTAGTTCAGTAATCAGACGATCATAGATAACGATATTCCATGTTAGATTAACGATAACCAAAAACTACACAGTAATATATGTAAGATCTCTCATGATATTTGTGATAGAATATAATTTTTATCCAACGACCTCTAATCACATCTTTAATCTCATTTTAATGGACTTTTCCGCGATTAAAAAAGAGATCATAGCTCGTCTGTCAGTCCTACTTTAAAGGTTGAATTGTTAAAATTTGTCAAGTCGAATTTTGTTTCGACTCTGGTTTGAAATCATTTTGTATATCACACGGTCTCGTGACATTTGAAAAAATCAGTTATTTTATTCAAGATAACAAGCAGAATATTCATTAAACCATGTTTCGTAGCAAATTATATTATAAATAATACCGTTTATATTTATCTATAAGTATAGAATGGCAACTTCGAATTTGCCAACAATGTGAATGCAAATTAGTACACATGTACATCGTCAATTACCAGTAAATTGTATATTTGACACTTTTAGGTAGTTATACCAAATATATAATGAATGTATTCACTTAAAATCAGTTTATTGTAGTTCATTGTGGTATCATTGCGGTTCATTGTGGTTCATTGTGGTTAAAAGACGCGCCCAAAGCAATCCAAAGCAATCAAAAGCTTTGGGCTTCATGTCAAAGACCAACCATTTTGTCGATATCAATATGACGATATATATGTTTTCTTATTATACATTTCACCAGAGACTTGTTAATGTCTCTGATTTCGCCTGAAGAAACTCCATCTCCCAAGTGTAGATACCCGGGTCTTTATTCTTTTTTTCGTTAAATTATCCTAGCTTTTTATCTAATTTATACATGTACATCATTGCGAAAAATTACCTTAAACATACATTTTATAAAATACGGTTGAAGATTATTTAAATAATAATTTTGTTAAATCGTAAATTTATAAACTGAATTTTAGGAACTAAAAAATGATAAACTGAATAAGGGTTAACGTTAAATTCTTTTCTGGGTAAAAGTATGTTTTGAGACATTTTTCCGGCAAATAGACCTGTCACATGAATGGCGAGGGTAAAACTAGAGCAACTAGAAATATTTGTATATTTGATATATAATGAAAATTTTGCAGCTACAATACAATGCTGAATTAATAATGTACTATTACAACTTTATGTGTGTGTACATTTAAGTAATATTTAAGATTTTAATTGGATAAAAATATTGAAAATGACAAGTTAATTTTTATTTTTACCTAATTCTGATTGACCAAATACAGCCGCGTTGAAGTATTTTTTGCTTTTGTGATAAATATTGAATATTCATTAGCTTAATCTTCTTGAAATACCAGTGGAATTCTTTGATTGCTAAATAATATTGTTGTTTTTATAATCAATTGAGTTCGAAACTGTGCATGAATAATTTCCTCTTTGAGTCACGTGACTGATTCTGAAGATGATACTTTTGGAACAATGACAAATATCTGAATTGTTTACGTGCTTTGGAGTGGAACGACCTAACGGTGCAGCCGTTTAAAGAATATCACAATATCATAATCTTTAATCATGTAATACGGCGTTTGACTTTTTTGCGGGAAACATAATTTGAGGTGTTCTACCAAGAGGGAAAGCAACGAAAATGGCGTCTTCGAGAAATGTGAAGCAACCTCCTGGGGCTGGCATGTTTGATCCAGCGAGTAAACTGCAATCAAACACACTCAAGGTATTCTGCTCTAGTGAATTATTTATGAATTTGAAGTGTTTGCAATTTTTTACAACAAGTTGCATATTTCATGTACGGTGCGAGCCTCTCATAAGCTTGAAGCTTGTAGTTGTACCCTTGCATACTGATAGATACTGTGCCAAGTAATTGTACTTTCTGTACCCCCGGAAATAGCATTATTTTGGTTACTAGCCAAAATAATGTTATATGTTTTTTTATAGTCATGTGAGAGTCGTTCTTATTGTGTATGCCACTATAGATCTTTTCACTGGGTTCGTTCAACTCTTTGCAATAAATTCTCATCCGAAAAAATTTTAATTTAATTTACAAATATTTGAGGTAAAATTTGTAAAATGATTAGAAATATTAACAGACTCATGTTAAACCACACTAGTTTTTTGACTAAATTTCAATTTAATTTATTAGATTAATTTTATAGTCAGTATGAGTGAAGATCAGCTTCTAGTCTGAAAAAATTCAGATAGACAACCTGGGAGCTACACTGCCTCCCGTAGTAAAAAACTGCAATTCAAGGTGCACCATATTCTCTAGCCAAGGGTTTCTGATCCGCATCACTCCTCATGAACCCTTGGCATGTTGTGCTATCAAAAGTCAGGATTTTTTTCCTGGATTTTGATTTGGGTTTACTGAAACCATTCAACCAATCAAAAAATGCAAAACATATCTGATTTAATCGACAGTGTTTTCGTACTGTTTATTCATGAGTGTATCTAACACGCATATCTCAAAATCCAAATTTTTCTAGTCTTTCTGTTTGATCTTTCATGTAGCATGCAATGGTGCAATAACAAGTACACCTGATTTTGTATCAACAGAGGCATGCACTCATAAGTATGATTTTACCCCTCCCAACCTTAAATCCCTTGAATGAATTCAATCTATATGTAACATTTAACACTATTCATATTTATTGAATACACTGGGCATTATTTAAAACGTTTTTTCAACCTGTCAATATCAATGTCTACGGAAGCTGCCATTACTGCACCAGTGACGTTTAAAAGTATAGCATCTTTCATCATTTGGCTGATTTATAAATAGGCTAGGAGATTACGTGACGAAAAAAATCCTGACTTTTGATAGCACAATATGCCATGGGTTCATGAGGAGAACTGCGGATCAGAAACCCTTGGCTAGCGAAGATGATGTTACACAAAAAAAATAATTAATCTTATTTCCTAACACATTCTGTACAAATATTTGATTCAAAAAAATTCCTCGGACATTTTACTACAGATATCATCACTTAACTTGCCTCTGATATTCTTTTAAACACCATCACCAGCCCCATAAAGTGAAGTGGTGCAGTTTGTTTACGTGTAAAAATGGCGACTCTCAATCTTAACGTGAATAAAACATACTTTATTTTCCGAGGCCGGTTAGCGTGTTTGGGAGAAAGTCTACAGAGGCAAGTAAAGAGACAATATCAATAGTAAATTACCTGAAGAATTTTATGATACTATTTTGATCCACAGGATTTGTGTGTTAATAAGGTTAATCAGTCCAAAACTAGCGCAATTTTTTGCGTGCAGTAAATTGCAGTTTTTAGTTTTTCTCATCACTTTTTGTCTGGCATCCGTCTGTCCGTATGTTTGTTCATCTGTCTGTAAACTTTTAACATTTTCAACATCTTCTCCAGAACCACTGCGCCAATTTCAACCTAACTTGGCACAATTAGCATCATTGGATGAAGGAGATTCAAGTTGTTAAAATGAAGGGCCAGGCTTTCTTTTAAGGGGAGATAATTAAAATTATTAAAAATTTGTTGGTATTTTTCCCAAAATCTTTTTCTCCACAACCATTTGGCCAGGATAGCTGAAACTTGTGTGGAAGCATCCCCAGGTAGGGTAGATTCAAGTTTGTTTAAATCATGATCCCCAGGGGTAGAGTTGGGCCACAATGGGGGGTTTAATTTTTACATATGAATATATCTATAGAGAAAAATCTTTTTAAAATCTTCATCTCAGAAACCGATTTGCCAGAAAAGCTGAAACTTTTATGGAAGCAACCTGAGATAGTGAAGATTCTAATTCATTAAAATCATATTAATCTTCAGGAGTAGGGTAGGGCAACATTGGGGGTCCAATTTTACAAAGGAAAAAATTTTAATTATTCACAAAAACTGAAATGTTATAATATATGGTTTTATTTATATGCAAGCATTTTGAGTTTTTGACATATTGTTGATTCTTTAAAATTGTTTAGACTTTGGCCCCTGGATGATTCTTGGGCCTCACAAAGGGTTCAAAGTTTGATGTAGGTGTATATCCCATATACATGATATATAAACAATTGTTTATTAATAATAGGATCTTTTTGAGAACTGCAGTGCTCAATATGTGATATGACTATAAAATCATCCTGTTAGAATAGGGGCTTAATTATAAACATAAGAATATCAAGGGAGAAAAATGGATTTTTATTTACTGGTATACAGAATCTACATGTTTTATACTACATTGTCCAGATATTTTGGTATATGACTCCATAAAGCTGATTTTATCATGCCTATTGTTGCTTAAGTGAGCGATGTGGCCCATGGGCCTGTTGTTTACTATGGGAGGCACTGTAGCTCCCAGGTCATCCATCCAAATTTTTTCAGACCGGAAGCTACAGACCTGCAGCTAAGTCAAGATATATGATTAAACATGTACATATTTGGTACCTTTGTTTGGCTCTTAGAATATTTTAATCCTTGCAAAACTGTTCATTTATCCAAACTTTCCAATATGTCACATATATACCTGTCAACCTTCTAGAGTTTTGCGGTATAGTTTTGGAATCACTCTTTCACGTTCACATTTTGATTCCCGATACAGTTTTCCAGTTGTTGTCTAAATTCTTTTCGTAGCATTCTTATATTTGCATGGATAGACAGTTTTGAAAAATATGTCAAGACCGACCAACTTTATCATTAACCTGATAATACGATGGTAATTTTTCTGGTTTTGTGTATTGTAAATATTACAAGTTTAAAAAAAAAATTTTGCTAAGATCTCTGTTTTTAAACACAAATTCATATACTGCGTATCAGTTGACTGTATATTATTCAATATTGCACAATATAGTTTAAATTTCAAAAGAGAAAAGAAAAAATAAAGTTCAATCTTTTGTGTTTCATAATAAGATGTTTAGAATAATATTTGGAATAAGAGGTTATAGAAACCAAGACATGTTAAACATAGCTAATAGACAATGAAGAAAACCTCCCTAAAATTGGCTCTAGCTGACTAAGTAATCTATATCAGTCTAATCATGTTTAATAAATATTCATTAATATGTTTCCAGAGACACCCCAAAATGGATTTAAATAAGGCAGATTTGCTGAGATTACTCAGTTATTTGGAAGGAGAACTCCAGGCTCGGGATATAGTCATTGCTACAATGAAGGTATTTCTGTAACAAGTCTTATTATAAAATTAGTAATAGATTGTCAGCTTAACCCATGAACCCATCATAGCATATCAGTTTTATGTGGAAATCTGATTTTTTTTTAAAAAGTTATGTAAAATCAATCTGGCACAACTTCTATTTTCATAGGTTGACACCTATTGAAATCTTCACCACACTTTAACATATAAGATAATGGATAACTCTGTAGTCTTTTTTTCTGACTATTATAATATGTTTCCTTGATATATAAACCCAAGGAAGTATGTGCTTTTTCTCAAATTTTCCATTTGAAAAATATCTGTATCAAATAATTTTTTTTTAATTTTGAAAGTTAAATAACTTAATTAAACATGATAAACTGCCACAAGTATACATGCTGAATATGAAAACTGTATTTCAGGCTGAAAAGGCAAAACAGCTGCTGTATCAGGCCAAATATGGCAGATTTGGGCTGGGTGATCCATTTTCTGCATTACAAAGAGATTCTGACAACTTGAAAGACAACTCGTTTGACGAGACAGCCATTAAGTCCATGTATGACAACCAACTGGCTCAGCTAGAAAATCTGATCGCCACCCAGAGAAAAGCTCAGCTGAAAATGAGAGAGCAGCTGTCTGCTGCGGAAAAACGATATCATAAGGTGAAGGGCATTTTTGTTATTGACAGAATCAGTCCTTTGTTGCTGTCTTCCATGGAAGATGGTATACAGAGTTGAAATAATTTACAATGTTTGGGTTGTGATTGGTAGAAAATACATTATGTGATGATTTTCTGATTATCTAATTTATGTACGATTTAATGATCTTCGATCCTCAGCAATGTTAGATAACTCTAAATTATCTGGAATTTTTTTATTCTGCCTTTTATATAGACAAATTTAATTAGTCTTGTAGTGTTAATATTACAACCAGTCATTCAACAAACTGCTTGGCTTAGTGGTTCTGCGGAGACCCACTACACAAAGGTAAAGGGGTTCGAGCCACTGATGCACCAGTACCACTGGATTTTTGCCCCCGCCATAAATTCATAGATTCATTTCATATGAAAGTTATTTACAAGAAAATATTTACATTCAGTGTATATTTCCCCTTATCTTTGCATTGGAAATCTGCGACGTTCAATTTTCTATGAATACACTTTTAGAATTCATGCGCCATGTGCACAAATATAAATGTCTCCACATGTTTTGAGTATATTTATTTTTGTAAGATTGAATGAAACGTTTAATCTTACATAAACAAATATGTACTTTTGAAAAATAATCATTAAATTATATCTATTCCTTAAAAAATGGGATTTTTCTCTACAGAGTTTCTGGCACTATATTTTTAGTTGCGGAACCGAACTAAATAAGATGTTAATATGGCTGTTCCATGTATGTTTCATATTCCTGACTGAGAGCGTTTATATTGGCTTTACAGCAACGATACACATATATTTCATACAAACAGACATCAGTATGAATATAAATATAAGCATTGAATGCTTATTTTTGGATGCCGTCGGTCCTATGACACACCAAGCGGTGCAGACAAATTATCATACCGCCCTAACGCGCGGTATTCAATTTGTCTGCACCGCTTGGTGTGTCATATGACCGACGACATCTAAAAATAAGCATTCAATGCTTAAATACAGATAAGTTCGAAATAGGTTCTGGTCCGATGATTTTTAACAGAGTTATGCCTCTTGAACTTAGGAAAAAATGGGAAATTCTTAGTTTCCGCTTTCTGACTTTTGAAGTGATGCATATGTAAAGTTGATATTTCATATAAAGTTAATTTATTAGAAAATACAGGTTAAGTTTGAACTTAGTTCCAGTTCGATGATTTTTGACAGAGTTATGCCTCTTGAACCCAAAAAAATGAGTAATTTTCAGGGATTTATAACTTAATCGGAAATCAAAAAAAATGTTATACTAAATTTGGCATTTGGAATTTTGGTTGCCTGCGGGGGCATTTGTCGCGTTACGACACATATAGTTTTTCCTAATTTTATCTCAACTTGTATATAATTCCATTGTATCCATCGTGGCCAAAATTGCAATAACTTCATAAAATGCATGGATACCATCAGCAAATTTTTTATTTCATTTCATTTATAAAGTTTGAAGGATAAATAACATTTTTATTATGAAAAGAATATTTTGAGGCTGAGGATCAGAGAACCTTAAACCAAGTTTTTCGATTTTAAAAAGAGAGAAAATGAAAAATATTAAATTGCTATTTATGGAATTGAGGTTATAATTATTCAGTAGAACTAGTTATATTATATATTGAAAAGATTTGGTTTTTTCTTTTGTTTTTTATGCAAATACTATTAATGTGATTTGATATGGTAACTAAAGGCCAAAATCAATACAACAAAAGTTAGCTAATGGTTTATGCATGTTTCTATAGGTGTGTAATGAGTTGGAAGATGAGAAGAGAAAACATGCTCAGGACACTGCCCAGGGAGATGATGTCACATACATGTTGGAGAAAGAGAGGGAGAGATTAAAACAAGAGGTACAGTAAAAGTACTTAAAAATCGGTGAAAGGGGGTTAACTCTTGCTTAATTTGATATAATGAATTTTAAACATTTTATATATGATAAAAAAAGGTAAGAAATGACATGTGTTAACATAATGTGTTAGTCTGAGGGGTGTTTATTCTTGAGATGACTAGTAGTAAAGAAATCAAGGCAAATTTGTTAAATATGCCACTTGTGGTTCAGATATCCCACAAAACAAATTCTGTAAAGTCTCGTGTATAACACGCACCCGTGTATAATACGCACCTCCAAAGTTGGATGTAAAATGCTGAAAAAATACTGTTCCTATGTATAATACGCACCCAAAAAGCACCTGAAAAAATGGGGTAAAATTTTGTTCCTAGTATAACACGTACCCCCCGTTTTTTTATCAAATTTTGGCTGAAAAAAAGTGTGTTATACACGAGACTTTACAGTATGTTTATTCATTTTTACATAGATACATAAAAAAGATTTATAATGAATGCTCTTTTTGTTTAAGATTGAGTATGAGAAAAGCCAAAACAAGAAACTGGAAAAGGATCTCAAAAAGACTTTAGCAAGTCTGGAGGAAGAACGAGCAAACTCCATCAAACACAAACAGGTGGCTGTAATGTTGATCAAAGAACAAAAGAAACTGATTGAAAAGTTGGTCAAAGACAGGGGGAGGATTCAGAAACTAGAACAGCAGCTGCAGGAGGAGCAGGAGAAGACGAGCAATGTGGTGGAGGGGCTGGTGATAGAGAGCAAGAAATCACTCAAAATGGAGGCAGTCATGGAGAAGCAGATGAGTGACTTTGACGTGGAGAGAGAACAGCTGAGAGGGAAGCTAGGTCGGGAAGAGACCAAGAACCGTGAATTATCCAATCAGATGGAAGCCTTGCAGCATCAGGTGGACCTGCTGCAGAAACAGGTGGCACTGGAGAAAGTCACATCTGGCAAAGACAGTTTTCAAAGCATTGAGATTAAGTCTACAGTCAAAACACCAGAAAGGGGAGCTAGTAATCTGGCTGTTGTTAGTCCTAACATTGGACAGCTTCCAGCCAAGATGGGGAGACACAGTGAAGGGAATCTGAAAGTGTCGGACGTGTCTGACAAAAGTCGTTTAGTTGAGTCTGCCATTCAGAAAGTTGGGCGCTACAGTCATTCTCCGGAACGAGGGATGCCAGAGGGCTACAGAACCGACTCCCAAGAAATGAGGGTAGTGGCCACAGAGCCTGTGTCTATTGATAGAAACATGGACATGTACCGGGGAGGAGGGAGGGTGGGGCTACAGTCTGGGTCCACAGCCGTGCTGAGTTCTGGAGGGGGTAAGGTACTGACAGTCAATGTGGGACACTCAAGTTCTCCTTCATCTCCTGTCAACATGTCACCGAGGAAAGTGGCAATCCCAGGGAGGGGGACCCCGCCCCCACTACCCCCCAACAAGCCGAGTCTATCTTCACCAGTCACTGCCAGTCCGGTCAGTAAAGTGATCACCCCAGTGTCTCAGGCTGGTTCCCCCCGGGGAGTACATATACCAGTCAGTGTTGTGCATAGCTCTGGAACTGTTACTCCTACCCGGGCCTCGCAAGGGGAAGGGAAGGCCACACCTATTCGGAAGCCTACTCAGGTTTGTGTCAATGCTAAATCATGAACTGTGAACTCGTAATCAAACTCTTTAATTGCCATCATTAAGGTTGTTATTTGTTTTGTCAGCAGTTCTTTAAAAAATTGGCTTATAAAGGAATAGGTTTATCTAGATTCATACACATATATAGAGATTAGATTTAAGAAATGTAAGAAGGCACTATATGTTTTCTTTTTTTGTGTTCATTTATTTAAGTAACATCACATGAGTACAGAAGTTTTCCTAATTTTGAGTTAAACTTGTGTTTAAGATAAAACAAAAACACTTTAAAGTTGTGGCTTTGTTTGAAGTATTAGGCTAGTATGTCGCTATGGAACATTCTGATATTGGCTACAAGTTTGGCTGTAATGGGTCGTGCTTGATAATGGACAAGATGCATTTTTTGTGGGTTGTGATTTTCAGCTTTCTTGAGGCCATTGGTTCCTATTGGTTGTACAGCTGGTGTGACTCCTGTTGTGCTGATTTGATGTCTTTCATGTGTGTTGTCAAGAGATTACATTGTTTGGCCAGTTGTACTTGTCAAAGTCAAACAGCCCAATTCTTCATGCCTTTATTTAGTCTAAGTACTGTAGGAATTTTATTTTGAAATGCAGTTACTCTGTATTGATCGCTGTGTCCTTGTGTATGTATGTAAACATTTTGTGAATTAGATGAAAAATTTATCATCCTGTTGCTTTCAAATTTGTGTTTGTAACATGGATATCATTAGATGAGTGTGAAATCTGCCTGTAATGGAAAAGACACCACTGAAGGGGATTTTGCTTTTTTGTGGTTGTGTCAGTCAGCATAATAGGGAATTAAACAATACGAATAGTTTTCTTTTTTTCCTGGTTATCTGGTAAATTATTAATTTCACTTGTCTTATTTTAATTTCATTGAATACAAAATAAGTCTATTGACACCATATTAATGGAAGGTATCTCCCGTGTAAAACCTAGTCATAAGTCATCACACAAATTCTACTTGCCTTTATGTGTTTGATTTGTTCAGGTCACTCTAAACATGTTTTCATATGTGTCCCGATTCATCTGTTTTCTTTGTTTTTCAATAGGTTAATCATGATCCTAGTATATATACATTTTCCAGTCTCCTCCTAGATAATATTTATTATTTATATAGGACCCAGTCTCCCTTACAACAAAATATTTTTTTTTGATGATTTTAAAAATAATTTATATACATTTAGTCTGTAGGACCATTTTTATATTGTATTGTATATTTTAGATGTATATTTGATATTTTGTTCAGAAATCCTGTCTTTACTTTCTGTTTGCTGTTATAAATTGTCAGCTAATATATGTGATGCGGAATACTTTGTGTGGATTTTTTTCACTGCCATTGAGTGACACAAGTTTATGAATATTGAGTCCGACTGCATTTGGGCTGTGGTGAAACTTGCAGAAATGAAAAGAAAGCAAGCTTGAATTTGGGTTTTCTTTGGTATTAGTTTCATATACATAATGAATTTCATATTAATTATATATTGAAATAAGTTTATAAGTATTGTTTTCTGTGTCTTTTTTAAAAGAGCTTAATAATTTAAGCATTTTTTGTGGTTTGAAAAAGCATACTTAAAATAAAATCAAACAATAATATGACTTGTGTGGTATTATTCTGCCAAAAAAAATCACTGCATATTTTTCCAAGAGTTTATTATCCTAATTAGAGGTCTTTTCTAATAAATGAATTATTAATTTTATGACCCACTAATTGTGTAAAAATCATTGAAATCTCTCGCATCAGAATTCTTATAAGAATATATTAGCCAAATGAATTATAGATTTTATTTTATAAACATGATAAATTGTCACTTTTTTGAATGATGAACAAACTGAGTTAAGCAAGGATGCCAAAGAAACACAATTTCATGCTTGATTTTTTGTGAAATATGGCTTGCCAAAATGTTGATGCATTTGGTATGTATTTCTTTTCGACTGTGTGTTTGTCTTGCTGACTTAATATATACAAGTTAGTGGACACCATTGCTCTACTGCCATTTGTAAAATGCATTTGTTTTTTGTCAATAAAATTCTTCATCTTAATTGCCTGCCTTTGCTGTTTGACTTTCATTTTCTTTTTTGGCAAAACTTGTCAGTGGATTGAACATCTCTGAAAGTTTTGTAATATTCATTGTAGCACATAGTCTTCTGTAGGCAGGATTATAACTGTATTTTGTTGGGGCGGGAGGTGTTTCTAATCTTTTTGAAATATTTTGGGTTTTTTTGTTGTTTTACGTGACAAATTTCCTTATTTATTTTCATTAAACAATACACTTTTATTTTATTTAGAAAGTTGATTTATTTTTTGTTCCTTTGTAAATTTTTATTTTACATGTGCTTGTTCATTTGTTTTGTGTGACATACATTCTTCTCATTTCTGTTTTAGTTTGACTTTTTAGTTTGTGTTTTTTTTCCTTGATCAGATTTCTTTCTTACATTTTTCACAAAGTTAATTGACATGTTTTGAACAGTTGTATAGATTAAGATAACATCAGGAAGTATACTATACAGAACACAAAAGTTACTGGAGCTCAAACTTTGTATAAGGAATTGGAGTTGTTAAGTTATTATAGGCTCACGGTCATACAGAAACTAGTATCAGAACCCAGAGTATTTCACCAGGTCTCATTGTATACTGAATAGACCACACACAGTCAAGTACCCAGTAAGACTGACTGTTTTGCAGCATACAATATTATTGATATTGTTCTATATGTGAAGCTGAAGGAGCTATCCCACCTTTATCCTCATTAATGAAGAGCTTTAACTTTGAAAAATATAATGCATGTACAGTGAAAATGCAGAAAATCATGAATTTTGAGAGAGATTCAAAGGATACAAAGATTACCAACAGTACACCTGGTCTTATAATATTTACATTGCTTCTTATGATATCTGAGGTAAATGAGTATCTATAAGCATCCTCTTTGCATGTTTTTTTTGTATACATATCGAGTGATGTTTGTATGTCTGGTGATTCTCCAATCAATGACTTAATGCATGTTATTTTCTGTGACAGACTTTCACATTTTATTCCTTGAGATAAGGTGAGAGGAGATGATTATCTACCTGAATGTTGTCATTTCTGTATAGTTTACCGTTAATCTTTCTGTTATAATTGTACTGTTAGACGAGTTTTGTTTGGTTAATTTGATGACGTTTAGAACAGTATTGATTGGTCCTTTTTTATTTGTCAAATTGTCTGATGAGTTTACATTCTTTTTTCTAGTTTATTGATTTAGCTCCCTGTTATTCAGTGAAACTTGTTTAGAAAAGTAGAACTTCGTTAACTTGATGGTTTCTCAGTATAAACAGCAAAAGCAGAATAATCCCTGCCTGGCAAGTTTCTCTGTATAACACAAGGACTTCATTTATATTTTGTTTAGAATGAATTACTTTTCTCTTCTCCAAAATCATTCTTTTTCCTCTGTTATTTATGCTGCATGTTTTTGTTTAGTTTGTGATTGAAATTTATATCTGTAGAAGTATGATGTCTTGCTAATTGTGCATAAAGTTTTGCTCAGTCTTGTTAAGCACTTTGATTTAGTTTTCCATTTGCATCAATTAATTGAATCCATTTTCTTAGATTTTACAATTTTTTGAAAAATTATGCATATTATACATACATTTTTTATCATTACCATGTCTGTGTGTTTGTGCGTATTGATATTTGCATGTGCATGCTTTGTCTTGCAGCCCCAAGTAAACAGCAATAATGACTCCACCCCCAATGATCATGTGACTTTGACTGACACCTCTGAGCCTTCTAATGAAACTTTGGAGTTCTTTGGTTCTGAAATGGCTGACCTTCAAAATCTGCTAACCTCCATTATGGCAGGTAATGTATGATAAAACACCGAACCAGAAATACATTATGGTACAGTCAGTCTTGCATATGCTTAGTTCTGACTATGTAACAAACCATTAAACCTTCCTCTTTCTTCTGAATGATTTATGCCCTTTCAGATTGACTTGTTCACACTTTTGAAGATGGAAATCTTACCAATTGCGTTAATGCTAACACATACAATAAAAAAACAATGCAATTTTACAATATTCATTTTCATACCTCCAAAAACTAAAGAGTTTGTCTATCACGTGTGGAATGAAAATGATGAAATTAATATTTAACATCTATGAGTTGGTCCACGGTCTGTAAGCATATGAAAGAGTGGCTGTAAGTTTCCAATGATGGTTACGGTACAAGGATTACACATTTAACTGAGAGACTGCAAAGATTCAGTGTGATGAAACTTGACAAAAAGTCAGTACATGTATTGCAATACATGGTAGTACGCCGCATTGCAAAGATAAACGGAAAATTCAATAATATGAGAAGTACATGTAAAATGGTTGATTTCTTTCAGCAATTTTTTCACTACAGCATTTTTAAGAACTGCTGGTGCAACATTTTGGAAAAGACATTTAAAATATCAAACAAACGATATGCCAGGTACAAAATGAAGGAATCTAAATTGCTCAACACTTTGATTTTAAAAAACACACCAATACATGTACGTGTACTAAGTTTAGAAATAAGGGCGTTTGATCATTTTGCTATTAAAGTTATGGGGGAAGGGAGGGGGAGGGGGGGGGGGGGGGGGGGTGGAACACAAATTGCAACAAACATTCACTCTTTGGAATGTGACATGGGATACTTAATTGGACCTCAATCAGTATGAATGCAGAAGGTGCTCATAAAATATTCAATTGAAAGTTGATTTATGATGTACATGATCCTTACAAACTGTGAGGTAGTGTTACTTTCTCCCTTGAATTACAGGTAAATGTACATAATATAAAACAGATATACCTTAATACTATACATTGATTGACTCATCGAGGTAAAAAGATTTAAAAGTATAATTTTATTATATTGATCCTAAATCTGTTGATAGTACATATATCAGAAGTGGAATCTCTTCATATATTGTTAAACAGGGCTAAGCGGATCCTCGTCTGATGGAATCGGTATAGAATTCCCACTAGCCGCTAGATCAATCACTCAGAGCAAACAAAATGGCTGCCATTCCTAAGCTTTCTATTCTTATTTAAGGCTGGCTTGTGTAGATCTCTCATGCTCCCAGCATTGATGTTTATTCACCAAGATTCAAGGATAACTCTTGAAAATAAATTTTAAAATAAATAAATATATATCCTTTACAATCAACGAAATTTTAGAACACACTCACATGTTTCATTACAAAGGAAGTCATGTGATTAAGATCTATTTAATAAAGGACAAATTTTTCTTTATTGATTTTCACAGTATTACAGACCTAGAAATAAGACAATGTATGTCTATATGCAGACAGACTAGTAGACATGCACATAGGATAAAATTGGGTATGAATAAAAGAGTCAGTATAGAATGCCTGTATTACTGACACTTAATGACCAGGAGTAGGACAGTGTAGTCAGATTGTGTATACACAGAGGAGTGGGACAGTGTGGTCAGATTGTGTGTACACAGAGGAGTTGGACAGTGTGGTCAGATTGTGTATACACAGAGGAGTGGGATTATATTCAGATTGTGTATACCAGAGGAGTGGGACAGTGTAGTCAGATTGTGTATACAAAAGGAGTGGGACAGTGCAATCAGATTGTGTATTCACTGAGGAGTGGGACAGTGTGGTCAGATTGTGTATACACAGAGGAGTGGTACGGTGTGGTCAGATTGTGTATACACAGAGGAGTGGGACAGTGTGGTCAGATTGTGTATACACAGAGTGGGACAGTGTAGTCAGATTGTGCATACACAGATAATCAGATTGTGTATACACAGAGGAGTGTGACAGTGTAGTCAGATAGTGTATACACAGATAGTCAGATTGTGTACACACAGAGGAATGGGACAGTGTAGTCAGATTGTGTATACACAGAGGAGTGGGACAGTGTGGTCAGATTGTGTATACACAGAGGAGTGGTACAGTGTAGTCAGATTGTGCATACACAGAGGAGTGGGACAGTGTATTCAGATTGTGTATACACAGAGGAGTTGGACAGTGTAGTCAGATTATACACAGAGGATTGGAACAGTGTAGTCAGATTGTGTATACACAGAGGAGTGGACAGTGTAGTCAGATTGAGTATACACAGAGGACAGTGTAGTCAGATTGTGTATACACAGAGGAGTGGGACAGTGTAGTCAGATTGTGTATACACAGAGGACAGTGTAGTCAGATTGTGTATACACAGAGGAGTGGGACAGTGTAGTCAGATTGTGTATACACAGAGGAGTGGAACAGTGTAGTCAGATTGTGTATACACAGAGGAGTGGGACAGTTTAGTCAGATTGTGTATACACAGAGGAGTGGAACAGTGTAGTCAGATTGTGTATACACAGAGGAGTGTGACAGTGTAGTCAGATTGTGTATACACAGAGGAGTGGAACAGTGTAGTCAGATTGTGTATATACACAGAGGAGTGGAACAGTGTAGTCAGATTGTGTATATATACACACAGAATAACATTAATATAAACAGATTACATGACTGAGCATGGAATACATGCACAATTTTTTTGATTCATAAAAATGGGTATATCTTAATATATCAAGTGGAATTTAATCAAGATAATTATGGTTTTTTTAATCGAGATATTACAAGCAGATAATTAAACTTTTGTACTGATTTTGAACTTTTACACACATTCTACAAAATTATCTTGCTCTTGTGCTTTAGATCTATTCATGTTAACCCCCATAATTAGGCTGCAGACTTATCTGTGATCTTGAAAAAAAAATTTGGTTGATTTTATGAAATAGCAAGCATGGTTATATATGGAGATCAATTTATTTGAAGATTCAAAAATTGTGAATGACTTAGTTGAGATATGTACATCAGAGTAAGACTCTATTGTATCATCATGGGGCAAATATAGCTTATATATCTTAATTGTGCCTGTTAATTGAACATTTTCAAAGAAGATTTATTAAAGAAATTGGATAAAAGATACACTACATACAAATCTATTGAATTACACTAACTATCAGGCAATATGTACAATAAATGTATCCCCAAGATGTGTAAAACAATATCTACTTGACTAATTACATTGTGCACTGTGTATTCAAAAATACTGTTGTCAGTTGTGTACGCAAATAAAAAAGTCATGATTTAAGAAGCATTTGACAATGTATGGGTTCCAAACAAAGAAACTCTAGACAGGAATGATTAATTTGACCTTGACCTTGTTGGCTTTTAGATTGTAGGGACACTGCTGTCTGAATGAGACTGTAAGTGACCTTCACCTTTCACATTGTGTCAAGGCCATCACAAGTTAACATCACCTATTTTATTGATTCTCTGTCACCCTAGTTATAAAGCTTATCTTTGGTTAAACTAAACGTTCTGCTGACAATTAGGTTGAATGATTAAAACCGATTTTTTATAAAACCATCTAGAACTGAACATTCAAGTAGATTGGCCTTGTTAATTTCCCAGTAGAAGTGTAGAACTGTGATTGTATCCTTACTAATCAGTTGAAGTAAATATAAGTAGAGGCCTTTGATTCTAGAATTTTTGCTTGTAGTTCCCTCTCAAAAGCTCTATAGCAGTGTGTTAATTAAGACATATATCAAAATCCACCAGAACCCCCTGTATACAGCTTTGATTTGAAATCTCTAAAAAAAAAAACAATTACGGCTTGGTTCCTATTGTTCTAAAGTACATGTACCAGGCACTGGAGAGCTCTCACTGACTGACCTTCACCCCTGGAGACTTGACCTACTTAAACCATTTGTGATTCTAGCTCTGCTTTTCTGATTTCTGCATGATTTTTATTTTTTATATGAATTGTATTCAGAACACTGCATGCTATGGCTTTAGCTTTTATTTTTATTTCACTTTGCCAAAGCAAATGCATTTTTCTGCAAATAAACATTGAAGATAAATTTCAAGATAAATGAAATTATAATTATGCAAAATGCCTGCAGTTTTCAAATTGTTACTTTAAAACATATTTTTTGGCAACTCTTTTGACATTTTGTGCAATTTAGCTGAAAAAATAACTAAGATTTCCAAGCTGAGTAATGTTTGTTGTATGAATTAAAAGATGTGAAGTTTCATGCTTGGTTAATCCTGTAATTTTATATTATGTATAGATGTATCAATCTAGTTGTGTATGATAATACAGCTTTTTTTGTCCACAGATTCGGATAATTCACTACATATAGATGGCGCCCCCTCCCTCCCTGCTGATGTGCTTTCCTCGCCCGTTCATAAATTTGCTGCTGACGGAAATTTTTCATCCCTACAGAAATTAATTACAGACACAAAGGCTGATGTAAACCTACCCCTCACTGATGGATCCACCCCACTCATATACGCTGCCAAATATGGTCATGAAGGTCAGAGTCTTTCTAAATTGTAATTCAATGATTGGATAAATAATGCACTTTATTTTGAGCTGGAATCTGGGTAAAGACTGCACTTCATTCTGAGTGGGAATTGTGTCATGGTTCATTACACAGAGCCTAGCTGTCTTCTTGCATGTTTTAGAATTACATTGTATTACCATTACTCAAGGTCTGTATCGATGGATGCTTAACAAGAAAATTACAGCTCTTTAAACTCATATGGCCTTGGATAGCTTTAACAGCATTTTAGTGTAGTTTTCATATCACTTTCATTATACTACTTTATGATGATCATCATGATGATTGTACATGCAGACTGTGTACAGCTGCTGTTGGACAATGGAGCCAGTGTGAGCAGCTCCAGTGACAGTAGATACAGTGCCACACACGCTGCCTCAGCGAATGGTCATGACAGGTACACTACATCAATCAACAGTCACTTGCCAATTTACATTCCAAATCTAATCCTATTATTGCAGATTTATGGAAAAATTTAGTATTCTTCTCTTGTTTCCTAATAAATTTTCAATAGTATGCAGCAAATTAAAAAATGGATTAATGAAACCAGAACTAAGAGTCTTTGATACAGTTGTCGTTAAGTGATCAACATCCCCTGTAAGACACTATGTTTCTATCTTACAGCTGTCTAAAGCTGCTCCTGGACAGGGGAGCTAACCCTGAGCTGGGGGACGGTCAGAACTGGACCCCCCTCCACCTGGCCGCCACCAGTGGACACACCTCCTGCTGCCAACTCCTGCTGGAGCACGGAGCCAGACTCAATGTCTGCTCCACTGTAAGTTTCTATCCACTCATTTCTCAAAACAATCCTCTCTTTTTCATTCTATCCAGACAAATCTCTTTTACTTATTTTTTTTTCCAATTTTATAATGGGACTCAATTCTTTGTCTACATGATGTAGTACATCCAATGTAATTGAATTGGGATCATTATAACTCTAAATTCTTTAGATTAATTTTTGCATCTTGATTAATATTAACGGAGATTTCTTTGAAAATGAACCCCGATTTCATTCTTAATGTAGATTTAATTGGTTTTATAAGGAATATGTTTATAATTCTTACAGAGAGGGATTTTATTGTGGTGATAAATTGTATATTAAGATCATGAATTTTGTTTCTTTTGTAGACTACATGGACACCCTTGCACAGTGTTGTCCATGCTGACCAATCAGATTGTCTAGAATTCCTTTTGAACTTTCACTCCCTGTTACCACAGCAACCAGGTCATGTGACTATACAGGAACTGGTGGAGATCTCGGACAGTGATGGATGGACAGTCATACATGTTGCTGCCTCTAAAAGTTCTACGGTAAGAAGAGTTTATTGTTTAAATTATGATTTAATTTATAGCATCATTGAAACTGATTTTACATCACAGATTTCCTTTTATGCAACATTTAAATCTTTTTGACAACTAAATTATCTTTTTTTAGCCATAAATCAAACATAACCTTAAATTCCCTTTTCACTACATCTAACAACAGCAAAAAAATGCTGAATTTATAGGTCATGTGACCAAGCCAAGTTTCAGTTTAACTTTGAAGTTTCCATTTTTCAGGATTGTCTCTCGGTCCTCAGTAAATACTGCAACATTGACATCAAGAAGACTGACAGATGGAGGCGGAGTGTTGCGGATGTAGCCACACCCATCTGCAATCAATTTTTGACTCAATTAGGTAAGACATGTTTTGATTGAGGCTTGCATGTTATAAATTTCATAAATAGATTTCATTAGGAATTCTTGTAGATTTAGATCCATCATTTGATTACAGGTAGCTCTAGTGTACAAGTCCCTGTGATGGTTGAGTTGAGTTATGCACGTCTATCAGGGACAGACAACTCTATCCATGTTCCTGCCCGCTCATTTGTGGTGGGTTCGGTCCAGCTTACTTCTTCCACTGGTTGGATGGAGCTGGAAGGCATACTTCAGACCGTGTTAGCAAACTTCTTCAACCAGCTGGACACTGGCCTCAAAACTAAGAAAACGAGTCGGCTAGACCCGGAGATAGCCAGTGACTCAGCCCAGTACAGCCTGGGACTGGGACCCAAGGCCATTCAACACTACTCTATAGGTACAATAGTCTATCTTATTATTATCACTATTGTACAATAGTAAATTGTGTTTATTGGAAACAAATTTATGTCAGAAAAGGGTTGTTATTAATAAATAATTGGACCATTACAATAACTATATCTACTTATATGCCTTTTGCTCTCAGCAATGCTGAGAGAGAAAAAGAGAGGGGAGAGAAAGTATTAATTTGAAAATATTGTAATTATATACAGTGCATGTAATTTTAACTAATACATTGTCTTACATTGATTTTGTAGGGTCGTATCACTGGGTAGCTGGACTTCATTCAGTAGATAATCTTCCGTACGACATTTTGTGCAATAATCAGTCTCAGTCATTAGGGATTGTTTTAGAAGGTAGGCAAGAAATCAATGTAGATACATTACATATACACAGAAACCAGTGACTTTCTGGTTAAAAACAATATACAGTCAAACTTGTTGTCTCGAACTAGATGGGACTGTTTAAAAACTTCGAAATATCCGAGTATTCGAGATATCGAGGGTAAAATACTTTAAAAAATAAGTGTTTGGGACTTACAATCACTTCGACATATCCATTGTATTTGAGATGTCAGTGTTCGAAATATCAAAGTTCAACTGTAATGTCTTCTGAAATAGATTTAGATGTAATATTTCAGGTCTGAATCCAAGATATGGCTTCTGAATTGTGATTTTGGTGTGATGTTTCAGGTAGTCTGGACACAGTCTCCTGTGACGTGTTGTTGGCAGTTCCTGTCCTACAGAACTACCTCAGGCTGGTGAGTGACAGGAACAAAGGCAAAACAACTGTTTTATACCCACAATTTTGTTGAAATTCAAAACTTTTATTTCAGAAAATATTGATTGCATTTTTGAGCTATGAATAATGATAAAAGGTAGTTTTGCCATCATTATTTTTGGGTTGTTTTTTTTGGTCATTAGTTGGAGCATTACAAGAGTGTTGTGTTCTATGGACCTGAGGCCACAGGGAAGACCTATCTGGCCCACAGAATGGCTCATTTTGTGGCAGTAAGTATTTAAAACTGTCTGGTATTGAAGCAATGAAATGAAGTTGCAAATGTTACTCCTATACTGCTGAAGATATTGTCAGAATACACAGTTGTTACAGTATATGCAGTACTTTCAAGAATTATACTGCATATTACATATCTTCATGTAATGGGGAAGCACTTTGATTAGGTTGATTTATGTATTTGTAGAAGAAGGAGCAGAAGGAAGGGAGTAGGACCAGCATATACTCTGTGGAGCTGACCGCTGACTTCTCTCACTCTGACCTAGTCAGTGTGCTCCTCAACACAGGTATTCTCAACTCACAAAATCTTGTCAGCGCCCTTTTTGCTGAACAACCCTCTGTTATTGTCTCTATAGAGGTACAGCAAGGCAATAACAATGTCTTAGAATGGAGGAGATTATGTGTTTGATGATTTTACAATAAATGGCATGTTTCATTAAATTTTTGATCAAGTATAGTTCAAATAAACTTCATATTCTTCCTAAAAAAGTATTCAATGACAGTTAATATATGAACAAAGATGTAAGTACAGTTAAGTGCAAGTATTTAAGAGAAATTTAACCATAGCCTGGTTTTCCCTCAGGTTGTATGGTGAGGTCAGGGAGTGACTACAGTGAGAATTCTGCCCCTATCCTAGTTCTCAGTAACCTGGAGAGGGTCAAAATGGCCCAAATGTTTGGGAAGTTACTGGCGGCCGTAGAGCACCGGGGTCAGTACCACACCTTTACCCTGGATGGACAGGTGTCTGACCAGTACTTTCTGGTGGATAAATTCTACCTGATAGCCACCATGAACAAATCAAGGTATTGCAAATACAATGTATAATAAAGGATACATGTAAACTGAAAACACATCTCATTTGAAAAGCAAAGGGAGTTAAAAAATATTGTACAACAAAAATAAAAGTAAGAATAACCCCCCTTATTCATTATTGTACATGTTCATCTATTTATAAGTAATATGGATACTCATGAGTGACTGTTACAAACATAACCAGAGCAATGGAGCTGTAACACAGTCTGATGATTCCACAGTAATCTGCCTAATTCATATTTATGCATGTTTATCTCTTTTGCAGATCCACAGGGCTAGATCTGTCCATCCAGCAGCGCTTTAGGTGGGTTCACTTCCGGATCGATGTGGAACCAATTCGGAACTTCCTGGCCCGCTACTTCTTGAGGAAGTTCCTCCACGTGGGCGGGGGGCACCTGCCATCTCCAGACAGCCTGGTGTTCCGCGCGGTGGAGTGGGTGCTCTGTGTCTGGCAGAGACTGAATGATGGCCTGGGAAAGCTTGGGATTCCCGATGTCGTGTTTGGTCCCTGCCAGTTCCTGGACTGTCCAATCGAATCAAGGGACCCACATGTTATCCATGAGTAAGGACAGTTACTGTAGTTCAGAAGCAGAAATTTTCTTTGAGAAAAAATTTTCCTTATTTGTAATCTTAAAGTGTTGGGGAATATAATTTTGTTGTTTCTAGAACCACATTAATTGTATTTTGTAACAATTGCTTTGAATTTAATTTCATTGATTATGTTGTTAATGAAGTAAATTGAATTTAATTCCCGTTGAATATTTTTGCTTTTACAATATTTACATCTAATGCACGAAACAGAGTAAAAAGAAAACTATTGCATCAGTATGCATCTTTAATGCAATGTTCAAAGACACAATATAGTTCATTGAAGAGATCTATTTCTTTCATTTGATATTGCATGGGCCTTTAAAAATCAGATCTGATTGAAACCACTTCAAGGATTAGAAAACTGATACTTGATGACTTTTGACAGGTGGATTTGTGAGTTGTGGAACTGTAAGATAGCCCCGGTAGTGAGGGAGGCGGTCATTCGAGGGACCGGTAAGGAGACGTCCAGTGATGGCCAACAGAAGGTGGCCAACACAGCGCTCTATGTCCTGATGCAGAAAGCTGTGGTCCCCGGCTGTCCCCTCAGTGGACAAGGTACAAACTGTCTGTTTGATGATCAGTATAATAAGCATGTATATATATGATTGTGCCCATGAGAAAAAGGGTCTTATGGCATTTTTGACAAAACAGAGAAATCACGTCACAAACATTTGACGTTATTTCATAACGTCGTCCGAAAAGTGGAATGCTTAAAGCGTGTTATTTTCATAACGTGTAGTATTTTTTACCTGATTTTTATTAATTCAGCATGTTGTTTTGGGTAAACTCTTTATTTTAGGTTAACTCTTTAAGACATACATGTATTGACAACTTCATTTTGTTTTTTCTCTCATTTTATGTTAGATTTATCGAAATATGCTCAAATATTGGCTATAGTTTGAAGAATTGTTGTGGAAATACTTTGTTATTAATTTTGGTGTACGTGTACACATGTACGTGTTTCTTTCTGTTACATCATATCGATATTCATGAACAGCAAAGGCTAAAATATTCAGATTATCTGATATTGCTTGATTTCAAAAAGTGAAATTCTGGACCTAACAAATTTTATCAATCTTTAGCACTGACTTTTGATGTTATTGTTTTCAGCAATGTACCAAGTATAAACTTAGAGGTATGTTGCACACTCAATACAGTAACTTATTTTTAAATCATTATTTGATGGATAGCTGAACAATACAAGGGAATTGAAAAATATCTGGTTGACAAGCTTAAAAACATACATTCTTCACTCATATTTCCCTCTGTATGAAAATAAAAGAGAATTTTGAAGACAATCTAAGTGTTGATTCAAATGCCGTATGTTTAGAAATACAATGAAATGTTTCAAATTTGCTTTCATTCTGAAGTTAAGTACAACAATCCCTCTATTTTGGCAGTGTGTATACACCGTGTATGAAATCTGAGCTTCAATATTTTGCATATTCTTGGTCATCAAAACGATCACGGTCCAGTAGCTATAGTCTTATGGTTAATTATTCTGATGGTCCAGTAATCGGAAGGTTCAAAAGTTCGTCGGTTCATTAGTTTGAAGGTTTATATATATATAAAGGGTTCAGTAGTCAGAAAATCCAAATAGTGTAAATTCCTGAAGTTTTGAACTACACCAAAATATACTGACTAGAATGTATTATTCTACGTAACTACAACAGTACTATATTTAGTTTTGTGTGGGCAAATTTCCATAGATTGTTATTTTTTTTAAGCTTAGTTTCACTCCTGCTATGGAAACTCTGATCATTTTGCCCATATTCAGTGAGAACATATTAACTTCTAGGCCTAGCAATGAGCTCAAAGTTGAAAGACCTTCTATGATTATGTTGTGCTTCATTATAACATGTACAAATTCATTTTGGTAAAGGGGAAGAATTTTTAGAAATCTTAGATATAAAAATGTATGTAATTGAAATATTTCAAATATATGAAAGTGTATCGTTATTGGTGCAATTTTCAATCATACATTTACTTTCCTTGGCAAATACATGTACGTATTCATTAGTTGCCAATGATATTTTGTACGTTTAAAACTGACCTTATTGAATTTGACTTTGTTCAAACCTTAAAGTCTATGCTGTATTAAAATGCAGCAGTCAACACTGATTTTATTTTGCTTAAATATCAAGCTTTCATTGTCATATAGGGAATCACAAAATCTAAAGAAAACATGTAAAATGGTCAACTTTTGGAAATCTTTTTAATTAATCTAAATCGCATGCAGTCTTTCAATATACAGGAAATATTGTTTTTTTACTTAAAATTCTGAGAATTTTTTCATTACGGTCATCTGCTTCATTTATGATTATTTTGATTGATTTACACGGGCTGTTACATTCAAAATTAATATTTTATAATAACATTTAACATAATTACATCAACCAAGACGAACCGGAAAAGAATGAACCGAAACTGGAAAAGAATGACGACAATCATAGATCTAACAATTTCTTATTGTAAATGTATGTGCTTTAGACTCCAAGAAATAAGAATACATCCCCCGATACATATTTATAACATTTTGCAATATAACATTTTGCGTTGATCTCAACGAAAATATTATAACACAAAATGTGATCATTACTTATGATCACTCAAAACCTGCCAAAATGTATCATGATAACAACGAATAATACACCAGTAATCAAGACCTTACCGATACTGGTACTGTACCAGTATGTCTATTATGTATACCAAATTAGAAATAGTTTAAATTTTTGCTTCCTTATATCACCTCTTTCTATCAAGTTATAATATTATATCAATCATAGAGGACTTTGTACTTTTTCTAGTGCCATATAAAAATACTCTAGGGCCATTTTTCACCTATAAACTATTAAATGAAAATATTGCAAACATTAAATCAATATTCTGTCCCTGGACATTGGGTCCTTACCGTCAACTGACCTTGATCGTTTAATAAACTGTACGTGTACGTGTAAAACAATAAGATTCAACATTTTCAACATGTTCAGCATACTCTCACTGTTTATGAAATAATTCTATGACTTCAATGAAACCAAAAACACAGTAATTCTTAATTTATTCTCTGCTTCACTTAATACAACGTCTGATATACACTAAGTCTATATTTTTATTTAAAAATGCTACAAGTTTTTACCTCTGTGTACTTTTTGATTCTACACGTTTTGTACAAATTGTAGAATTATGCATTAAATTAGGGGATTCCCCATGTTACACGTACTCGTACACGTACATGTTTAAATGCTTAACCTCTCTAATGTACTACATTTACTAGTTATTTTAAATATGACTGTTTAATCGGATGATTATATAATTTATCTATTATGGACATCATTGTACAATAATATGAGGCTATAAGGACCAATGTCAAGTGATTTCGCCCGAAGACACAGAAAAGTGATATCGGCCTAGCCAGTTCAGTCTATATCGTCTCGGTCAACATCACTTGACATGGGTCCTTATAACCACATATCGAACTACAAAGAAGTCCATAATTAAAACAAATTACAGAGTGCTGTGGTTTACATTTATTACGTTTCAAAGTCACGGTCATGTTTACATTGAAATTGTTTTGATGTTGCATGTGCAAAACACAACGTCACATTTTTATCCTGTTGAAATAGCTTTATTAAAAACGGAGAAAACCTCAACTTAGAACTGGTTTAAAGCCATAAAATTTCAGATTTGACAACTCTGAGATGTGTTTTATTCAATTCTGTAAAAAATCTCAAAATGTGCAAAAAATATCATAAGCACCCTTTTCTCATGGACTCAATCATGTATGAATGTAATTGAATACATGTAAATGGCTTTAAAAGAAGGAAGCTTTTGATAAATATATCTTCATGTTAAACATAGCATTAAATTTGTGATATAGGCTGTACATTTTTATGTGTAGATATTTTTTTTATGTACAAGACCTTGACTGATTAATATCTCGAGTCTGATTTGTGTGTTTCAGAGAAGGATGTGTACCTTTCCTCGTTCTCGGGGAGCAATGAGTTGGACATTCCAATGAGGGTGGACAAGTCTAAGATCCCCGTCCCGAACGGCAACCACCCGCGGCGGTCACTGGGCACGCCCAGGGAATCCTCACTGCGACACAAACACAGGTACAGTGTCAGAGCATGAAGAATTAGTAATCCATAAAAACCTCAATTATCAAAAGATCAGGAGAGTGGAAATATTGCACTAAACCAAGTATTATAGGCATGTGTAATGTATTTCCTAGTTTCATGTGCAACTCCTGCTTGCTGAAATTCTATGCAAATGGATTTAAAATTTTCTTTTGGATATAAATATGATCATAATTTATTCACAGAAACCACTCATTGTGCAATAGTTTTCAAATGGCCGTTTCTGGATTGAAAAATATGATGTGTATAATGCTTGGTTTACGATATGCAAATTTCTGTGTTGTTTATTAAAACAGAAAAGATGAGTGAGGAAAATTGTACCTGTATCTCGCTTATTGGTTTTGTGAATATATTCTGTGATTTTATTGTAAAATAAAGAAATTGATAAATGATATTGGACTAATGTTGAAAACTTGTAAATTGTGCTCTGTAGGTTTTATAATTGGTTGAGTAAAGTTTGACACCGATCAAGGTATTGAAACTGCTGTGTATGAAATGACTAGCATTATTATTGCTTGGAAGCTTTTAACAGATTTAAGATTTATCTAACCCAAACTTTTAGAAAAATTATACATCTATAATGAAGAAATCACTGACAGTGATGTTGTAATTTTACAGTAACTGTTGTGGTTTTTGCTTAATAAGAAATATTAATCTTTCAATGAAAATTGTTGAATTTGTAAAAGTATACCCCTTTAAACCATTTTGTGAGGGCATTAATAACATTTATGATATCATTTATCTAATAACAAAATCTGCTTGGTGGTACAGCATAACCATTTCATTTCTATTCAGAAAAGTATTTTCAAATTATTTTATATCAAGTTTACAAATGATTAAATATGAACTATCGTAATATGCTATTACAGGTGAGAGAAAAAAAAAAAGAACGTTTATAGATATGTGCTTTTTATCTCATTAATGCAGTCACAAATGATCTTTATATTATGTCAGAGCTTTATCAGGCTTGACATAACCATGGAAAATTGGTAAGATTAGAGTTCAGGGCCAACTCATCGGATATGTTGCCTTTCTCATTTCTGTTTCATTTCTTGTCTCCATGGAGCACAATTTTTTTTATTAAAATCTCATTTCAAAAAAATTGAATGAAAGGGAATTTAATCAAGCATTGAACAAATTTTAAGTAATTAGCACTTATATGTACTTATGACATTTTTCTAAGGAAATCGTTAGATGAAAAAGAATCGGAACTACTGGGCCAGGGAATAAAGAAACGCAGCAGTTCTGAGACATCCATCAAAAACTCCATTGAATATGAGGGATCACCAGCTAATGCCAGCAACATTTCAACCGCTAAAATGCCAAAACTGGAAATCCGCACCCCGTTTATTTTCTCTCAGGAGACTCGACCGAGATGGGATGGCGAGACATCAGGTTATCAGTCGGACACAACGGAACCCCCACTCAGGACATTCTCTTTTTCTGCCATACCAAAGAGTCCAGGGGTCACACTACACAACAGTGCAGGGGACGAAGGTCAGTCTCAACCTACCAGAAGGTCAAGGTCATCTGAAAACTTATTGGATGGTGGAGCAGACACAAAACCAAAATCCCCATTCTCATTCTCACTAACCACCCCCACATCTTTGCTTTCATCATTTAAATTTCTAGAAACAAAATCAAGAACAAATTCATCACCTGCAGCTTCTGTGCAAAGCTTGAGGTCACAGTCAGAGTCTTCTTCCTCTGATGTGAATAAATCTGAGCTACAGCAAATGTATTCTACAAATTCTAACGATAGTCTCACAGGTCACTGCATCTCTCCCAGCAACAGCAGCTATGGTAACCAGAGGTCATGGCCAGGGAATAGACCACAGAGTGGTGAAAAGGCAGGACTGGAGTATACACCACACAGACTGACTCAACCCAACAAGCTACAAACGTCTACAAGGGTCAGCCCACAACCAACACAAAATAGAGTGGTCCCGTCAAACAATCTACAAACACACAACAGCGATAAAGTTCAGCCATCCCAAACCAGTTATGTCAGCCCACAACCTAAACAAAACAGAGTGGGCCAGCCCAACAATCTACAAACACACAACAGTTATAAAGTGCAGCCATCCCCGAACAGTTATGTTATTCAGGGACAGAAAGAGATTTCATTTGGTGATAATTCGGAGGGAGAACAGTTGGTTAGGAGCTCAGAGGAACGGCAGAGTTTTAGGAAACCTGCAGACAATCCTTTCCTCAGAAACTCTAAACTCAGGAAAAGTATTGAAAAAATCTTGCCAGACTCGCCATTTATCAGAGATTCTGAGGGAAGGAAAAGTCTCGGAAAAACCGAAAATTCCTTTGGGAGAAATTCATCAGCTCAGAAACATATTGAGAAGACCTCACCGGAAAATCCCTATCTGAAAGACTCTGGTAGATCGATCGGCCAAAGAGGTGTCTATCAATATCAGGAAAGGTACGTGGGAAGAGGAATTGATAAGGTGAAAGGGAATCTGGAGAGTGAGTTATAAACTAATGCCAGCTGAATTGTTCCATTTAGGATTGTGACAAGCTTTGTGGACTGTGATAAGACTGTTTTAAGTGTTGTGTTCTACATGTTGATGTTGTGTTTATTTGTTAAAGTGATTGTATTTTATAGACTCTGTCTTTTATGATCATTTTATTTGCTATACATATACACTGTATATTGAAAACAATCTATTTTCCTTGCAAGCATAAACAATTATGTAATATCAATAGACAATATGTCAAAAATAAGTGTGCTTGCCAGGTGTGTAATAAATGTTTTAATTTGTTCAATTTTTTTTGTAAAGGTTTTATGGAGGAGTGAGACAGTATGAGATATTGATTAAAGGGGGCTGGATGGTTGTGGCCATTACAGTACATGTATTTTGTCATTTAAATTCACTTGGATACATTGAGAAACGTCTTGTAAATTATGATGAAAATGAACAAAATTAACCCCCAAAAATCCATGCGGTCTCAAATTAATCCAAATGGTGGTACATGTAGTTACAATTTCCTTAATGGAAAATTTGTGTTCTTTTTTAACTAGCAGTAAAAGAACAAATAATATGAGATTCTTCCAGTGTTTCTAATGCCATGTTTCAGTTATGAAGTCATCAATATATTTTATACATGTATCTATATTTTTTTAATGCTAAAAGTTTCTTATTGCATTCAATTCTCTAATTACTGGTATGTTGAAGTCGTTTATCAAGGAATGTTTTTTTTTGCTTTTAGGTGAGATTTTATAAATTGTCTTGATAGTTGTTCATTTTACTATATTTGTGTTGTGTTCTGAGCCTTAAGCATCAAAACTAATCATTACTTGGTATACACATTTTATATACATGTATATAAGTTTTAAGAATTGGTTTTCATTGGTCCCTGTGTGTATTGGTATACACTGTATCTGGTATACTTTGTAGAGTATGGAAGTAGAGAGAATTACAGGCTATGATTGGTTCTCTAGTTGACCATGTGTCAGGTTTCCCCACGTTGTAAACATTTTATACGTTACTATATATTGTGCTGATAGCACTGCTGTGGAAGCATTGGGCCTATTTTCTTACGCAAAAACTGCACTTTAAATTGTGCATTTGAACTACATGTATGTTGGAATGAAAGAAGGTAACTTTTAAGACTTACAGACCTTCGAGGAGAAATACAAAATCTGATTTTCAAGAAATGTGTTAAAAATTTATTCATATATAGATTTGTGTTCAGACCTGGTTCGTTTTGATCTGTCCAACAGTCTGGAGGGGGATGTGTTTCCATTTTGTCAGTGTTTGTATTTTTCTGTTGTTCCACTGTTAGTGTACACTTTTCTGTTATTTTGTTGCAGCTTTAACAAGAATGGTGTATTTTTCTACAATGTTGATGTTTTCATCAGGTTGTGACTGTTATATGTATTTGTTTATATTTAATGTTATGTTTGTGCCAAGGGGAGGGGGAGCAAGATCTGCAATAAAACTAAACACCTCTATTAATCATTCACTGTTCTTATTTCTCAAAAATGTTGCAGTGAGCATCATACACCTTATAAGAAAGTAGAAAAAGTGGAAAAATGGAGCAAATTATTTTCTTGATCCCAGTTTTTATAATGAAATGTTAGCAGAAGATAAAAATAGCTTTTCAAATTATGATCCTCTCTTTTTGAATGGAAATTATTTCTTGATTTCTACCGATTGTTGTCCAAAATGAGGTTACATCAAGTTGGAACTGGTATGAACTGTAGAGCCGGTCTGTAAACTTATGACATGGAGCAATTTTGCTCAAGAATATGCAATGTATTGAGTAGTTTCACATAGAATTTGTAGATTATAAAAGAGAAATGAAAAATTATTCTTTTTAAAAATGGGTACAGTTAAATAATTGTTTGGTTCTTCTCGTACAGTGGGTTATTTTCATGGCGTGCTAATTTGGTGGACGATACCGATTGACGAAAGTTGGCTTGTTTATACTTGTATATCTTAAAATTATTTTATTGTCAACAGAATAAGCATTTTCAACATTAAATGTTATAGAAGATAAAGTAATTGAAAGCAATAATTAACCAACTTTTTGCCCACTTTGTAAATTTTCATTACCTAACAATGACTTCGTTGCTGTAGGAAATGAAGCAGACGATCTTGATTGTTCACTTTTTATGCAATATAATTTTTTTTCAAAGTAAACAAAAACAAATCATTTTTATTTGTAGAGAGATGGTACATACATTTACAGGTATTTATTCTCTCAATGCGTGATGAAAAAAAAAGAACCACGAAGCTTCACTTTTTGTTAATTTTAATAAATATAACTTTCCATGCAAAAGGAACTGAATAGGAAACAGAAAAAGAAATAAATATATGCAAAGGTTTACATTAAGCGATCAATTCCTTCATGTTAAACATTAATATGTACACCTTGAAAAATGAATTCCTTTGTGACAAAATATTTATTTTTATATCCGCGTCTATACACGCGCACAGTTTAGCATTGATTGTCAGATACATATATATCATCATATGTACAAGTCACAAAAACTGACAACACAAGTAATGATAATACACGTCTATATTAAAAAACACCATAACGGTGAAGAATTCACGCTTCATTTATTGTTGGCAGTTTATGAATAATATTGGACTTTGAAAGGATCAGATAAAATTCATGTGCGCATAATAACATTTGGACAATTACATTGACCAAATCCTTCTGTCACCTCTGTATGCAATGTGTATAATAATCTATATACAGCGTAATTACTGGAAACAGCTCTGGTCTGTATTTTGAATACAGGAGACTGATTATATAACAGGGTATACGTCTCGGTGGTGAAGCAGCCCTTGGCTTTGTTATGACATTTTGTTCGGTACAGTAATCTATGCAGGGGAAATGGAATGTACTTTCTGTAAACGGTGACCAGTGATTATTATCTCTCCGACAAGAAGTCCCATGGCATTATCTTTATCACAGCAGAACGAGCCAATGAGTGGCCCGCACATGATCATCCATTCATGTATACTAGTATACATTACGTTATTGTGTGGAGGCAAAATGTTACGAATTGGAAATTATGTCATGTTTAGTATTGGACAGGTATCAGTATTTGTATCTGGAAAGTCTTTCCCATCCTATATGTTACAGCTTCAATGATGGTTTGATCAGAAAAAGCATCCAGAACAGTAATGAACACCATGTGGACAATGACGTCACCGCAAGGCAGTTGGCGCCATTACTGTTTTCAGAGTCACTTTGCTGAAACAAATACTTTCGGGGGAGTTTTTGACACACAGGGGGGCGAGTGTTTGTAGTGATCTCTTCTAAAAACATAGCGGCACTTCCGCCACATTTCGTATACACCGGCTCCAGTAAACAGTCAGTCATTACTTGGTGGGACCTGCAAAAGTTCAAACGTAAAATCGATATATGAATAGGAAGGAAAAACATAAAAAAAATATTAAAATTTCTTCAATGTCTATAAAAATTTGATACTAGTATAAGAAAACGGTCAAATCTTATTTTACATTAATAGCCCGATTTCGTTTCGAACACGAGCATTTTCATTTCTATCCACCACAGCTATCTGTAGCTTGCCAGCTTATCGCGGCAAAGTTTGGCTTTGTTCGGCGTTTATAATCTGCTTACTTACAGACAACTGGAGAGAATCATGACCTCTATCGGGGACTTGGCGGTGATCTTTCTCTGAAAACTCTCCATGTGTGGACGAGAGCAGGTAATGGCGGCCTCATGCTGTTTCTGCACACAACGGATGTTATTTTCGTACACTGCAAGACCGAAATATCGGTTGGTAGATTATGATACAATCACGCAATAAATAATGAGCACGTGCATGTATCCTCTCATTTACTGCCATTATGATGTTGTAAAAGAAAAGGCCCTCGGTCCACATCGCTCAGTTATATAACAACAATGGCCAACAGCAGCTACTTTTCTACTCTATCTCTAAAAATGTCTTTCAAACATTAACATAACTTAAATCAACATATTAACTTTCAAAGAGTTAAAATTGTCAAGAAAACATTCCACATAGTGCGCCCGATTGCATTATTTTTAAATTAGCATTATTTATGTACGTGTATTTATACATACATGATTACATTTTCACCTATCAAATTTTCCCATTTTGGACACCATCCCCTCTTCCTCACTTCGTGTTTTTTATTAAAATTAAGTGAATGCATCTTTTAAATTGGAGGGGTTTTTGCCTGCTAATGTGCCTGATGGTTACATACTTTTGAAGTTGTTGCAGAAGAAGACAGCGGTCTTTTGGATGTTCTGGTAGCTGAACAGACGCTGTAGATTCTGCTCCTCGTCCGTGAACCCCGTGCAGTTCTCCATCACGTGACGCACGCACTCTGACGCCCTGGTCAGGCTGGAATCTCTGCAAACACACAAACCTCTCAGTTCTGTTGTTTCTTTGTTGTCTGTTTTAGTTGTTTGTACTTAGTTTGGTTTTCGTTTGTATTTGTATAGGGATGTTTGTAGCTATTAAATATTTTATTACTCATACATATCAGAAAAAATGCATTTTGAGAAACAAGTGAACATATACATACGCGCGAGATTTTCCTGCATTTACAATGACTACTATTACAATATTTTGCATCTAACTACGTATGTACAAGGTAATTTGAGACGGACAAGAGGCCATTAATTAGTACTGTTTGTGATAGGTCTAATCATCATTTTTACACTACTCCTTATCACACAAACTTCATACGCTTGGTAATTGATAGTTGTAGTAAGTTTCAGATCGATAAGCAGTCGAACATTAATAACAAAGTTTGTCAAGTTTACAAGCTATATATAGGCTTGACTTTTGGCGTGCAGCTGTAAGATTATATATTTGGATCTTTTCAACATACAGACAGGCCTTCCTCCAGAGTTCTATCTCGGCGTCCACCGACCGCTCTGTCGGTAAGAAGGAGGGGATGGAATTCTTGATGCAGTCTTTGACAATGTTCATGGCGCCGGGAGGACAGTTGGGGTCACTAGCTGTACTCCCTGAAATAAACAATAAGCAACTAAACATTTATGTTCTACAGTTAACAACTTTTTCTGTTCTTTTCAGTTGTATTCCGCTAAAATTGCTCCCTGAAGTAGAGCAATGTTAAACATTAATAACTGTATTATAATATACAGTTAATTTTGTTTGAATCGCCATTCTTTTCAGAGATTATTTGACCGTCAAATTTGAGAAAATAGAAATCATAGAATTTATTTCGGCAGTTATTGTCAAATTAAAGAAAAGAACTAGATATGATAGGGGTCATATTTGGCCCCCACTGCAAATCCATTAATTTTTCTGCCATGAGTAGTATTGACCTCAACACTAAATATGAGAATAGATTTTCCTTGGTAACCCTCCAGTATAGTTGCCTAGCAACACATTAAACATGACAACGACTTTAGTCTAAAATTGGTACAAGAAAACCAATAATTTTCATTTTAAACCTATAAGTTCCTAATACTAAAACTTGGTATTCCATCTGGTAATATAAGATATTATTCAAATTTTACTCAATGTTTTATTAAGTTTTTCCATAGTATCAATGAAATTCCTTAGCAACAGGCAAAATACATGGTATTTCAAGTCCAATTTCACTCAGTTTATAGTAGTGAATAAAGACACAAATAGAACCATTTTAACAGGAGCTTGGACTTTGGGTAGTTGTGTAAAACAGCAATGTGACGTAGGCCTGTATATTTCATTGCTGGCCACGTAGCCATGGCACTTTGAAATCAACAAGATTTGGCTGGCTTTGGAGCTAAGACTACGCAATCTGTGTATATTTCAGTTGAAACCAGCGTCATTGTTACCTTGTTTTGATGAAAGAAAAAGATAGTTACATCCTACCGACAATCCAAGGTCCCGTTAAAATGGTTCTATCACAACGCAATACACAATGTTACAGAAATACAACCATAAAATTATTTGTCTACATTTACATGTACATGAATCGTTATGTCTTTGCTATACTTTCATAGCAACTATGCCAATGCTAATTTTATATTCAGCATTTTCATATATATTATCTATCTATTATCTACCACATCTCAAAAGTTTCAACACCAAATCAACGGTGTTTATGACTATAAAACATTTACAGATACATTTACAATGCACCCGATACATATTAGAAAAACATCATTGATTCTATGAAGATAATCAATTTTTCAAATCAAAAAATCTTTAATGTTTTCAAATAATCAGATTGCGCGCATATCAGCTTAAAACTGCAAATGTCTTAAATATTGGTGCAATTGCATAAAATACATGTGTGACAAATACCAAATTCTATCTCAATTAGGGCTGTCAGGGGCCACCGAAATAACCGAAAATCGCGGAACAATTTGTTCTGTTCGGTTTCGGTTCTGTTTTTCCGGATTTTGGTTCGGTTCCAGTTTGTGTAATAGAATCCTTATTATATGAAAAGGGGTCATACTAAAACACGCCTGCCGACGCCTGCCGGGGAAAACACGCCTGCCGAGAAAATCTAGACGCCTGCCGTTTACCTGACGGATTATTTTAATTTTTTCTTTGATATTTTATTTTACTTCACTAAATTATTGATCATAGAAATAAAAAGTTGACTTTATATTGATTATTTAGCTCAAAATTAGCAAAAATGTTCAATGTTGGAAAAGATAGATAACTCTTACGTAGAATTTATACGCCTGCCGAGGAAATCTATACGCCTGCCGTTTAATTGATGGATTATGTTAATATTTTCTGTGATATTTTATTTCACTTATCTAAATAAATGATAATACAAATAAAAAGTTGCCATATTCATTAATTAACACAAAATTAATAAAAATCGGCTAAGAAGATAACTCATACGCCCGCCGAGAAAATCTATACGCCTGCCGTTTATCTGATGGATTATTTTAATTTTTTCTTTGATATTTTATTTCGCTTAAGTAAAAAAAATGATAATAGAAATAAAAGTTGACTTTTAGTGAAAATCGGGTTAGTAGATAACTCGTACGCAGAATTCAAACGCCCGCCGAGAAAAGTATACGCCTGCCGCTCACCTGATGGATAATTTTAATTTTTTCTTTTATATTTTCTATCTAGATATATGATCATGTTTATAAAAAAAAATACCATATTTATTGATTGACAAAAAATTGGTAAAATTCGTGTTGTAAATAACTCCTACGCGAATCCATATGTCTACCTAGAAAATCTATACGCCTGCCGTTTGCCTGGTGGATTATTTTTTAAAAAAAATGTTAGTATTTTATTTCACTGAACTAAAGAAATTAGCATATATAAAAAGGCGATTTTTTTATTCATTTCTTTACGCAAAATTAGAAAAAAATGCGCGAAGGACTTAAAAATAAAGGGAAAACTCTAACGCAGAATTCTTGCGACAGTCGATTTAAGATGCACGCCTGCCATTTTATCTATGTCATTTTTATTTGTATGAACTAATTTATGAATTACTTCAGACGGCTATAGAGTTAACATTTTGCCTTATAATTATGTTCAGAACTGTACTTATTGCTGTGATTAATTATCATATTACATGAATTCGGTTGATACTAGTTTGATATAATCCGTATATCACCCCTTTTAAGTTTGACCCAGTTTTTTTTTTTATTTAATAAAACATAATAATTTCATTATTATGCCTGTCAATGAAGCTTTTATGATAAATTATAATTCAGTGAAAGATTTATGAACAAGTCTATACGAAACACACAAGGAATATATATGTGTAGGCTTTTACGCTTGTCGAGTATCTATATTAATGGATTATTTATTTTTTCGCTTTACGCAAAAATGGATGATCGTGGTTTTTCCAACAATATTTCATTTAACTCAACCAAGTAAACGATTTAAGAAATAACAATTAGATTCTTAATAATATTAAAACGTAATAAGAATAAGCCGTTTTCTTGAGATTTCCAATAAATTCCCTAAATTAATTCGGAAACTATGGAAAATATATATGTAAAAAGCAACGTTTTACTTAAATGTTTTCGTTTTCTTATTTTATCGATTTTTTGATAACTGCTAGAATCATACAAGCGTATATGTATACAAATATGTATACATGTATCTATAAACATGCATCACTTTCTCTCTCCCTCTTTCTTTGTCTCCCCTCCTTCGTTCACGTCCTCTCTCTCTCTCTCCGTCTTTTCCATCCACTGCCTTCTCTTTCTTTCTCTCTTCATGAACGGGAAAACAATACAAACATCGAGAGAAAAAAAATACTTATATGTAGTTGAACTTTGTTTAACTGTTCTAGTACATGCATTTTTCAATAAAAATATAGAGAAAACTATCAAGTAAACGGGATTTAATGTGCAGGAAAAATAGATAGGACATGCACAACACATATGTGCCAATAAATCACTCATTTGCAAACAGATAGACAGATTTTGTTATTTTTGTAGCGAGTCGGTAAGTGTGTCACTGCAACATTCACATTCTCTATGTTCGACATTTGAACGTGATGTTTTTTGGGGGGTTTTAATTGATTTCATATTGAAGTCAAAATTTTCCAAGTCATAAATGAACACAACAATCTATGCAGATCGGTATCTTTGAACATGTTGAATGCAAAATGTCATTCCGACAATTTTAATGAATCACACTGAACAGAATTAATCGTAGGTCGAGAAATGTTTTGATAAAAAAGTAAATAATATTGCATGCATTCATATTGACATGTGCAGATGTTTTTCATACGAAATACTAGTCCGAAATATCTGACGTTTTCCTGGCTTTTTTAACGATTTTGATATTTTACATGCCAGGAAAACGTCAGAACCGGCGCCATTACGAAAACTGGAAATTCGCCGCCTCCAACTGGAGGCGGCATTCTCGGCTCGATTCTAAATATTTACGAGTTGAATTAAATTTTTCACTCACAACTAATTAATAAGACGATGATTTTACTGCCCACTAAATATCGCTTTTATGGGTCCTTACATCCTATAAACAGACTATTGAACACATTCTATCCAACAGTTAAGATTTGTTTTGATTTCGTGCATTTTTGAAATCTCACGAGAAAATAGGTCAACAACACTACTGTTTATCAGTGTAATTATCAAAATGTGCAGTAAGATTATATTTTAAGCCGTATTATTGACTTTAAATATTTATTTATTTAACATCGAGTCTAGAATGCCGCTTCCAGATGGAGGGGTGAATTTCCAGTTTTCGTAATGGCGCGGGTTCTGACGCTTTCCTGGCAAGTAAAATATCAAAATCGTTAAAAAAAGCCAGGAAAACGTCAGATATTTCGGACTAACGAAATACAATCATCCACTTCACTATCCCTCAAACGGTTAAACGCAGTGTTTTGTAAAAAGGAAACGGGACCATTGTCACAATCTGAACATGTACATGTAGATTAATGTATTTTTATCTCATTTTATTACATGTACAAATAATGTACTAATTACAAAGTAACTTACTCATTATTTTCTTTACTACATGTATAACATTTGGGGCGAGTGGGGCTGGGGCTACAAGTCCAAAGATAACTAGTGATCGTTGCTCTACCTATACACGTGTATTCCCGTGTTAGTTTCTTGTATATTCTGTGTGAATTGAACGATTTTTTGTCTCTAAAGAAACAATAGACCTTTACCTACCTGCATATTGGAAGACGACCGTGAAGCACACCTTGTACACAAGCCCCCCCCCCCCTCTCTCTCTCTCTCTCTCTCTCTCTCTCTCTCTCTCTCTCTCTCTCTCTCTCTCTCTCTCTCTCTCTCTCTCTCTCTCAAATGTTTTAGGTAACTAGGAAAAATAGTTATGAACGAGTCGATATACGAAACACAAAAAGTTATGTTTTAAGATATTATGTATAGTGTACGAACTTACACCTAATTATCAATCGAAAAGGACTATTAAAACCTTGCAGTACACTTTTATTATTATTGGGTTTCAAAAAGTCTATGGTGGGGTATCCTCCAGTCTATGTTAGATTTTCTTGATAGAAGACGACGGTTTTTAAAATGTTTAAACTGATAGCCCCCCCCCCCTTTCCCTTGTATGGAATAATTGTCCGCTACATTGATATCATGCAATGTAAATTTTGCTACAAGCTTATGAATGATCTGTTTAATATTTGTTTTTAAATACGCGGCGAAACAGAACCAGGACCTGAAGTTTTAGATATAGTTTGGTGAATTAGGCAGTGAAAGTCTTACATCTAGAGATGAACAAGTTTTTCAAGATGTAAACAGTTACTAATATTGTACAGAACTAAATGTGTACGAAAATATTCATGCACTTTGCTTAAAGCGTCTAACTTTTCCCCATATACATTTACTAAAATTACGAATTTAGGAGAATAAATATTTTTAAAATTTGGAATGCTTATACAAGTACGTTAGCCTGTTCTTTTTATAGATTACATGATATAGCCTTCATAAATGGATAAAGGCTATGCTAGTCCACTTCTCTAAAGGAATAATATTGTCGAATTGTACCTTTTGAATTGATTGAAAAAAAAAAAAAAAAAAAAAATAAAGGTATGAAAGCACTTATACGATATAACGATAACTATGTGGAAAGTTGAAGTTTTTCATGAAATATAATAAAAAGGCATGGATAAATGATTAAATCGGCAGGCGTACAACCCAGTGTCTCGGCGGGCGTAAGCAGGGTAAGAACTCTATGTCTTGTCTAGGCCTACAGACTTTGAACACTTTTACTAATTTTTTTGTTAATTAATGAATATAAACTTACTTTTTATTTCATTGATCATTAATTTAGTTGGGAAATATAAAAGATCAAAGTAAAAATTAATATCATCCATCAGATAAACGGCAGGCGTATAGATTTTCTCGGCAGGCGTATGAATTCTGCGTACGAGTTATCTACTTACCCGATATTCACTAATTTTGTGTTAAATAATGAATATAAAGTCAACTTTTTATTTCTATTATCATTTTTTTACTTAAGTGAAATAAAATATCAAAGAAAATATTAAAATAACCCATCAGATAAACGGCAGGCGTATAGATTTTCTCGGCGGGCGTATGAGTTCTGCGTAAGAGTTATCTACTTACCCGATATTCACTAATTTTGTGTTAATTAATGAATATGGCAACTTTTTATTTGTATTATCATTTATTTAGATAAGTGAAATAAAATATCAAAGAAAATATTAACATAATCCATCAATTAAACGGCAGGCGTATAGATTTCCTCGGCAGGCGTATAAATTCTACGTAAGAGTTATCTATTTTTACCAACATTGAACATTTTTGCTAATTTTGAGCTAAATAATCAATATAAAGTCAACTTTTTATTTCTATGATCAATAATTTAGTGAAGTAAAATAAAATATCAAAGAAAAAATTAAAATAATCCGTCAGGTAAACGGCAGGCGTCTAGATTTTCTCGGCAGGCGTGTTTTCCCCGGCAGGCGTCGGCAGGCGTGTTTTAGTATGACCGTATGAAAAGTGGCGTCGAAATTGAAAGGTTCATTTGTGTGGACCTGTTGTTTGTAATAAACATTGACTTGTATACAACTAGTGTTGTATACCGATGATTATTCACTCATCGTAAATGAAAATATCACGCAATTTACCTGTGAATAATGGGGAAATACTAGTTCAAAGATGGCTGCTTACGATTCAGACAACGAATATGTTTTCAACATTTGTTTATGGAAATGTTTAGGATAAGAATTTCCTGGATTTATTAGAAGTGAGATTGAATGAAAAAAAGTCAGGAGTCGAATCCATGCAAAGTAATGTGGGAAAATCTGAGTGGTTACAGAAAACAGAACACACGGTTTGCATTACCTGCAACTCGAAACATACTTTATTTGAAAGAAGAACTAAAAACCCGCAAATTGAAGCGAAAATTTTACGACCCGACCCGACCCGAAAATTTTTGGAATCGTGATAGCCCTAATCTCAATAATTTACCAAATAAATCATTAGCAACAACATTACAATCATCAAGGATATCTTTAAAGTCATGTGAGAATCATAAAAACCAAAAGTACAGTTATCTATAATATATACATATTTATCTCATACGTGTGGTGTATACTACCCGTGTGATAAACCTTTGCTTTATCAAACGGGTGATGCTTTATCAAATACTTCCGGTCCGAACTATTTTTGACACAGACACAACGCTTCAGTGACCTATTTTCGAAGACTTGCTAGTATTTTCCATATAGCTATATCTACTTCCAAAAATTGATTTAAAATGGATTTTGTCGAAGATTTAAATTACAAATATAAAGAAAAACACATAACTGTGAAGTTTATAAAACTGCAAATGGCGCTAGCTATCAAGGAGTTCATTCTGACGACGCAATTTCATGAAAACAGAATGCTTTGGTTGTGTTTCTATACAAGAACTTACCGAAATAATATCTCCCAAGACTTTTATTTCACCAGCAGTAAGCATCCTTATTCAATATTTTCAACTTAGAATCATTAGGCTAGTGTTCGTTTTATAAAACATCAACAACTGTTCCTCGTTCGAGTCAATTCAAACTAACGAGCATTCACAACTTTGTATACGACAACAAACTTGATTATTCAAGTCTTCTGATCAGTATTTCCATTTAATTAAGTGATTAAGCTCTAAGAAAAATTATTTAGATATAAAAAATTATTTCAAGGTTTATTTCAGTGAAACTTTACATTCAAACAGTTATATTTATCTCCGAAATCACGTACTAAATTGTATTGCGCAAGGTCACAATAACCGCATAACACAACGTTGCATTATCGTTTAATCTTTGAAAAAAAATCTATTCGGGTCATATAAGGGGCTGTCTCAAAAGCTTCATAATATAAATCAAATTGTATGAGATAAATAGAACATCTATAATTGTGGCAAGCCTCGCGAATATATACACCATTTCAACTCGTTGGATAAAGCAAATATAAAATCACACAATATAGATATCCTCTATATATACACATGTGATAAAATCATTTGTTCCCAACAGGAAAACTGTAATGATCATCAACGTATATATTCAAATATATGCATGTATCTATATGTTTTCATAAACACAGGCAATCCTTAAATATTTTTAGATACAAAATTCCTTAAAATAAAATACATTGTATATAAAAAAAAAAATCAAAACGATTAGCTAGTATTGATTAGATATTAACAAATCTTTATGTACAGATATGACATCTAGGTATATATCATATTATATATATCCCTTTAAGACAACAACCCTAGATATTAGTTCATTTGTCCATTTGCTTTATTGCATACAATGGTGCTTGTTTCAAATGATAGACGCCAAGTGTAATCTGCCTGGGAAATCATTTAGGATGTGAGATGAGCCATCTATCTCTGAATAAATGCTTCTCTTTTTTCAACAATACCTCATTTTTACAATGGCTTTAACAAGGTTTCCCTGTCTACTCTTCTGCAACATAATAATACTTTTTTACATAATGCATAACTTTACCCCCGTGCTATGATGATATTCTACCAAAAACGATTAATACAATTTAACAAAACATTTAAATCCCCATTTTGTGTCATTAAAAGGTATATATTACTGGAGATAATTTATTAGAAATTAAATTCATGCATTTATTCACACCAAATATTTTTTCTCTACAAACATATTTTCCACTCAGAAATACCAAAACAATCATATAAAATAATTTAAGAGCATTTGAAAAACATATTAATCATATTTCAGAAATGATACAGTTCCGAGTAACGGTCCATAAAATATTTTTTTCTGTGGCATTTCACCTTAATGCAAATATTCCAAACAAAGTTGCTGACCGCTTCCAGTCCTTTCATTACTTTGATTATGTAATGTCAACAAATTGGGGTTTCCCGTGTTCTAAAAATAGATTTCGACGGGTTGGAAGATGAATTTGGGTTTTCATCAGTACAATCGTAATTTAGCATTGAAAAATGTTTTAAAGATTAAAAAAAACAACTAGCACTTACGAAATTAGAGCTACTACATGTGTAAGTACTACATGGCTTTTGTGCACAATTTCACTGTACTTCTATACCGACGTGCTCAGGCAAAAATCATCTGTAAAATGAATGCGTTTTGGTGTACACTGAATTTTCTCATGATCCAATAATGAAACACAATCTTGTATTAATACTTATGGATATTTTGATTAATATTTCTTCTAAATTAATGAATTTTAACTGTTTAAATAAGAATGTCATCGGTAGTAATTTTAAGCAGAATGTATAGGAACGTTACGTCTCTGTCAAAGTTATACAATAGTGTGTTGTTTACATTAAAATTCATACTTTAAACACTGTTAAAGGGGAAAATCTAAATAGAATCATATTACAAAGTAGCATTGTTGATAATTTTGTGAAAACACACATATGTAACTACATAAATAACTTACACTTACCAAACTTGTGCAAATCCAGCTTCACCGTCACAAAGTTTCTGGTTCCGGAAAAAGTTACGCCGATCGATTCAGACTGATTATTATAATTTTTCAAACGATTTTTTTCCTATTTTTGGTTATTTGAACATGAGCGACAAAGAATACCACGAAAAATTTTTAAACAAAGAAAGTACATATATATTGCTTATTACAGACGAAATATTGTTGTGGTATTTTTAGTCGCTCATATTTTTTAGAACGTAAGGAAGTTGAAAATACTGATTTTCTGGACGTCTTCCAGGAATAGGCATGCATTTCGTCCATCTAATTTCATACTAGCAACACATGTGAAAAAAATCAAACAGGTTTTATAGTTAGTACTTGTTATCAACTTTATAAAGAATATGAAATTTGTTTATGTGCGTGCACTTTATTTTGTAGAAAAATTGGGGGCATTACGTCAATATATGTCCTATCTAGTTCTTTAAATCAATGAATTGATAGACTTTAATCTGTATTCCTGCAGATGGATTGAGCGGTAAAAAAAATAACAGTTGACTGTTGTTTGCATACGGGAACCGTGTAAAGTGTTCACTTATCATTCAAATCATTAAACAGAGTGCACTTTTTTGTATAAAAATCTCCAAATAAACGTTTTTGTAAAGTTTTACATCATTCCCACGCTGAATTCAATTACGACTGTTGTATTGGTGAGAATTTAATTGTGTTATTTTTCACTTGTACCATGGACTGTTGGACTCTCAAACGAGAGTAAAAACAAACTACATGTTTACAGTAGAGCATGGAACACGTGACCACAAGAAAATGTTCAAGTAACGACGACAGCAGACCTACAAATCTCTGCCCCTCCCCCACCGCCCTTTAATACTTTGATGTTGCTTCCCCTTTAACCCCTATCCTGCATCAACGCAAAAAAGCAAAATCGTGTATATCATACTAATTATAGGTGTAGGCAAGCAGAGAAAAAAATATGAATTCTTGTTGCACTTCTCATTTTCTGCATATCTTTGCAGAAAGAGTTCCTTTGAAATCCCGCGATCCCCGAAGCCTGTCGACCCGCGAGTGGGAGGAAGGCGACCCGAAAAACAGCCAATCTTGTTTCAAACCCGGGATATTGCGCGCTGTTCTGCTCCATTCACTTTTTTCTCTTTGTTGAGTCACCATGTATTACAGCATCACATCACGTGACCAGACTCTATCATAATATCACTATCACGGTTTTTTTTTTTTACAAAAGGTTGAAGCAATACAGGAAGAGTCCACGTGGAAGACAAAAATCATATATACAAGTATATGGCCCATGGTCCTTTCGGGTCACCTGAACTCGTGTTCATATATCGGTTTAAAACCTTTAATGGATCTACAGTATTCTATAAGGTGCGCTAACCAGCTATCAATACATTGCGTAATATATGATACTTTATACCGGAATGGCCGCCAACAATTTTCAAAAAAAAAAATCCTTTTATTGAAATGGTGAAAATGGCGGGCGGGCGGCTACCAAAAGGGTACATATGTTGTACGGATAACTCCTCCTACAGTTTTCAAGACAGGAAGTTGTTGTTTTGCAGATCAATTGAACATATATCAGAAATGTGCATATTACTTGGATTTCGATTTTTGACAATTTTTGAACTTTGTCATTTTTCGGCATAATATGGCATAAAGCCTAATAGGGTGCCCCTATTGTACGGATAACTTCTCCTACAGTTTTTAAGATAAGAAGTTTTTTTTCAGTCAATTGTACATATATCAGAGATGTGCATATTACTTGGAGTTTGATTTTTGATAATATGTGTAAATGCAAAAAATACCAGTTGTTGAACTTAGTCATTTTCTCGCAGAAAATTGCATATAGGGTGCACCATTTCTCTGAATAGGCAGTGTTTATCAATTCAGGGTTGACAAATGTATTATGGATACTGTTCACACTAGAGAAAACCCGCTTTGCTATTAATTAATCAAGAAATGAAATTTTATGTAGCAGTTAGTCCAAACCTTAATTGAAGGAAATTGATATCAAACACTGTGGATGTGGATATATCCTCTTTGATGTTATCGTGGCGGAAGAAGAGTTACGTATGAATCATTAGTAGTTCAACGCTCGTGAAAGAGAACTCACAAGAGATTGTTTATTGTTTATTGATACATGTATTTATTAATAAAGAAGTAAAATTTCTTGGAAAATATTCCCCACTCTCCCAACTCGAATAGATGAAAGTGAAAACTAAATTGTATCATTAATCTTTTTTGAAGTTGTGACAATGCAATATTCATCAAAATAATTGCTTGTAGCTGACTTTTGTTCACAAAATTTAAAACATTTAGTTGTTTGATGATAACCTACATTTATTTGAAAGATTGCTGTTGGAAAACAGTGTGGTATAAACTTGCATCCAATGACTCTCCGTGCAGAGTATTCATAAGCCGAACTTAACGAAACTGAAATCAATTTAAGCCAAACACTGTGGATATATCAACAATTTCATTTTCACATATTTATTTACAATACTGTGGAATCATAAAATTTCGTGGGGGCCAATTTTCGTGGATTGCTTAAATTTTACAAGTTAGTGGGGTCGTAATTTCGTGTATTCTCTTATACCTACAAAAGGAAATATGACTTTATTACCCTAATTTATTAATTCGTGGAGGATGTTAATTGGTGGATGAGAGGGACCCACGAATTCCACGAAAATTGAGCCACCGCGAAATCTAATGATTCTACAGTAATAGAATTACAAACTATCCCTATTCGATTAATACAATTTTTCAAGATATAATATTAGAACACCGAGAAGTTCACAATGACTTCCTAAATTAAGTATTACATGACAGGGAAATTTCAAGATCAGACTAGGAATGGCAGATGACTAATGCGAGATCAAAAGTGTACTATAAGCGCGAGGAGCATGCTAATTGCTCTCCGGAAGTGGTGCATTCCCTTAATGAGTTGTGCATCGACCCTCACCCTCGGTGTCACTTATCTACATATCCTCCAGTCTAGATCGTGTACATGGTAACCCTCGTATAAATCCGACAATTACATTAGCATCCAACTCCAATGAATATATGTAAATATAATATGGCCAACATAGACTCTCTATCTTCGAGAAAGACCAAGCATAATTATATCGGTTATGCAATTCAATAACAAGTCAGAACGCACTTGTTGTAACGTATAGCTGCTGCTGCATATGTTGATCTTTTGAGTGCATTACCCGCATAGGACGGCGGGGACAGACGGTCGGATTCCTCTGTATGGGCACCTGCTTCGCCAGACAGCAACCATTAGAGGCTGACACTATCTAAGGTTAATCCCCACTTATCTCGATAGCATGACGGAATCTTAGCACATTAAAACAAACAAAAAAGATCGTTAGGATGTACTTGAGGTTCCTTTGTGTTCATACTTCAATATTTTGTGCTTTCATTACATGAAAGACTCGGTAAATTCAACACTCACAACAAATTAAATTGTAATGCAGAGAATCACCATATATTGGCCAGCTATGCCAGTCTGAAATCTGAAATTTTCCCAGCAACTGAAGAAAACATGAGAGTGTTAGACAATATAACGTATCTTCTTATACATTAGTCATAGATAATTAGGGAAAATACCCACATAATTTTTATGTGTTCGTAGAAATAATCCAATAATATTTCTCGATTAAAAAAATGACTTTAATATAGTGCTTTCTATCTGGGGAGCTCTGTGGCTCGCGGAGACCTCACTATCTCCAGCTTTCATCAAAAATAAGATGTTTGAAGGCGCATAAAATTAAATGAAACGAAAGTTGTCATTGCATTATATATAACTGATAATAGAAAAAAATCTTGTTTGATCATATAATAAAGTTACGCCAGTCGATAGCTCGTGCTGATTTATGATGTGATCGGTCGCCATATGCACTACTTGAAATAAAAAATTGTGACCGCTGGAAAACATGTGTTTTTATTTATCTATCTATCTTGTTCTTGTCCGATCTGGTTCAGTTCTTCCGTACATTTGTGGCATTAAAAGTAAAAACCGATGTAAATAACGAAGTAAACCGAGCTTAATATCTCTAGAGATTTACAATTCAAAACACCGGCACTTGAAGTAAATAAACCGTAGCCTTCAGTTTTTGCTGCAAGTCGTTTCAAATATCTCCCCTGTCTTGGCATACCTACATATTCAGTTAACTTGTTAAAATACATACGACCAGTGTCAATATAAATGCATGCGCATACACAAAATTTTTTTTATAATTGTACCATATTGAATGGCAAAGTGTCGGTGATATGTATATAAACAGTTGCATGAATAAAACCGCCGCATAGTCCGTATATACAGAAAGTGTCTATTGCGTCAACCAACATAGAAATCAAATATTCACACGTACTCTATTTTACGAGTACAAGTAATAACCGAAGCAACGACTTTCTACAGATCAACGGTTATGTTTTGGTGGGGGTATCTGTTGTCCTTAGATTTATCATTCCCTCGACGTAATGAACTACACAAATCTCCATGATCAACATTGTTATATATAATGTTTTCGTTATTTTGTCTGCTATAACGAAAACAAATCGAACGCACCCTTTACATCACTCGTAACAAGACCGCTAGGTGTGTTCGATTGATCTTTCTGTGATAAAAAGGAGGTGCGGACTTGTGATTTATGATAAAAGAAAAATGAAACATGACTATAAAACCCCAACACATGCCCGCTGCGCAAAAGACTTGTTTACTCCCAAATGTATAAAGACATTACACTCATTTATCGCTGTTTTATCCCTGTGATTTTTATTTGTATGTTTGTTTACGGTTTCTCGAAACAGAAGCTGATCTCATAAATTCGCAACTGTTTACATCATTATTCGCAATGTATTAACATTTTGTCACGTGCTTTAATAGCTTCCTGCTGTGGATTTCAAGTTGACAAGGGTCTCTCACAAACATAAGTTGCGAATACTTCAAATCTAATCAAGTCAAACCTTTTGTAGAAGTAGTAGTTTTTACTTTTATACCATGAAATGTATTGTACGAGGTATTTTGCACCTAAACAAAGCTTAATTGCTGGTTGAAAGACTGTTTGGCAAAAATAGTGGAAAGAAAAGCATCACAGCGCTCGAAAATAAATTAGTCAAAGAAACTAACTGAAAATACACAACTACAGATACAGCAAATTCTGTCCATTATCATGACAAACAATTCGGAAACTGCAACAAATAAATTTGATATGACTGGCCATTAATTGATGGTTGCATCAAATTAACCATTGTAAGATTACATGTCGTACATATTGTAAATGCAAAACAAATTATTCTCACGAAGTCTCTGTCCCTAAGAGCCGTTAAATTTACATTAATAAAATGCCTGTCTTGTAATTAAGCAGTTAAATCATTCCCTATCTAGATCATAAAAGGTCCTCAGCATAAAATGAACTGTTTTGTTTTATTTTAGATTATTTTAAAGAGCGTACATTTTTCTGAGATGCATGTATAGCATTGTTGGTGATGCAATATGTACAGTATATATCAAAACACACAATTCGTTAATTCAAAATAAAATCTAATCTTAAAGAATATACAATATATTATACCTCAAAGGCCATATCTGTTCGTGTATTAAGAAAAATGCGGCGTTTAAAGTCGTATAAAACGAGATAAATCTGCAAAATTTCTTTCTTGTGTAACGTCTATAATTCCATAATTTTTTCCTTATCGATTAAATTGACATCTGAAAATCAACAGGGAGTTAACCTTGATATAATCGTTGGTGACCTTGAACTCATTCTGTAACATTTGACCTTGGTATCAGAAATGAGCTAATTCTGGTGATTACAGCCTTTCCTCACTGTGCCAGCTATAGTGAACCCTGTTGCTCCGTATAGTTTTAAACAGGAAGCGCGTGTCCCCCTTTCTGATAGGCAACTCAACAACAGGGCTCCCCTCAATGATATGGAATCAGAAAGCATGCCAATAACAGGCTAAAAAGCATGCAAGTCAATTCCATGTCGAAACGACAGACAGCTTTTATCTCCTGATATTGATCCAGAACATCGGACAATTACAATCATATTCTTTTCAGTAAAATCATGGAATTCAACAATCGGTTTATTGGATGAACGCAAGCATCGTGGGTTGAAAACAATCCGAAAGCCAAAAAAATTAGAAGGCAGTTGAATTAGATTTTCGTTGAATAATATGAATTTGTTTCTCTCTAATACCAACTTATTATAAATCCTTATTATAATTTTCCTCTTATAAACAGCTCTATATAGCGTTGTGCATGCTGTAGGCTTGCTTGCTTCGGCCTCTTGCATTTTGGACTCATTATACATAGTATATGTTCCATTTACAGACTAAATTATTGCGCTGCAGTAGTTTAAATTATCTATAGTGTTGTATCTATAAACTGTCACACTACAACTGCAATATTAGAATGTTGAGAACTAGGACAGCAATGTGTCTCTGATACTTAAACACAAGAGGCCTTTTTTGAGATAAAATCTACAGTGGATTGGGTGAATGATACCACTACCAGTGTACAGTTACAACGACCATTCAGTCAGCTGTATAGCGAATAACTTCAGTGAAGGAAGTCCTTGACAAGGGAGGATAGGATGGATAGATAACGACAAATACCTGGGCTAAGGTGTAGCACGGTATTTAAAATTCTTGACTACAAGCAGTTAAAATAATTCATCATTTTTTTTTACCTATTTTTATATTACCGAATATGCACATCGTATCAGACATTTGAAGGTACCCATGCATGTCTTGTCTAATAGTAAACATATCTTTAACATTTATTACAGTAGAGAAATTCCGTTAGATTTCTAGTTTGGTTAACCCAAACATCGTGACATATAGCCCCAAAACAAATATTAATTATAATAATTACATATATCCAATTACTTACCTTGCCCGAGAACACACAGAAGGAGAACGATCCACGGGCTCTGCATGGTTACACTATTCATTCAGTAATATCCTCCATGACTCACTCCACGGAACACAGAAATTGTTTTGAAAAACAAACCCGACTTCCACAGCCTCTTAATCAGGTCACGTGGGCACTGGGGATAATTTGCCCTTCTTTTGATTTTAATTGGACATTCAGAATTGTTAAAACCTTCTTCCGGTGTGTACGGAATTGGCCGAGCGCTAAGATTATACTAATTTTGTACCGTATTATAGGAGGGGCGTTCTGCAGTCAATATTGACTGAGCGGTTTACTCGATGAACTGCTACATAGAACGACAGAGGATGAGGGAAAGCATAGGAGCTATTGGTTAATAATAAACCAGCGATATTGAACTTGTTTCGATATGCCAATCATCCATATGGTTAATAAAAAAGTCACCCGGTCAAAACATGTGATCAATTTGGCATCAATATAAAGGAAAACATGTGTTCTGTTGATCTTGTGAGCCAGTTCATACAACTTAGATAATTCTTTTTATATAAAGTTATCGTCGAAGTAGGACCAAAAAGGAAGATCTTGCTAATTCATGTAATTGAAGATCCGCTGTCTTAAAGGGGCATGGTCACGATTTTTGTCAAAAATTATTTTTCAGATTTTAATGATAGCAATGCTTCAGGAAGGCATTTCTAATATTCAACCAAAATTTGGGTATTAGTCGTTGAGTTATAAGCGAGATACAGCGCTTACAATTCTTTGCTATATAAACAAAGCTTACGTCATGTTTTTGTTTACATTTTGAATGTAGAAGTGAAAATTCCAGTTTTCTACCTAAAAGGAAAGTGGTAAACGTTAGGAACTGTTTATTCATGCTTGAAACTAATTAGAACCATTTTAAAAGAGCTTGGACTTTGGGTAGTCAAACGGCAATGTGATGTAGGCCTGTCTATTTCATTACTGGCCACTCAGCCATGGCTCTTTGAAATCAACAAGATTTGTCTGGCTTTTGAGCTAAGACTACGCAATCTGTGTATATTTCGCTTGAAACCAGCGTCGTTTTAATTTTTTTTGACGCAAGAAATAGATAGTCACGTCCTACCGAAAGTCCAAGGTCTTGTTAAAATGGCTCTAGAAGATATAAAAATCAGCTTGAAAAAGATTTTTTACTGCTTAATTGAAACTATGTAAACAAAAAAGGACACGATCCTTGTTTACATGACAAAGAATTGTGAGCTCTGTATCTTGCTTATAACTCTACGACTGACACTCAAATTTCGGTTGATCATTAGAAATGCATTTTTAAAGCACTGTAAATCATAAAAATAGAAAATTAGAATTTGGCCAAAAACACATTTAGTACGTCAAATCCAAAATATTTTTAATTATACAATATATGACCGTAAAAAAAGATTTTAAAATGATAAAGAGTCTTGAATCATATTAATTCATCAATACAAGAGTCAAAAACACAAATATCTTTGAAGCCTTTAAGTTTTTGTCAAAAAAGTAAAAAAGGTAAAAGCCCCAGCGGGTTTTGGACTATGACTCGACAGACCTGCAGGTGATGCTGTGTCCTGTTGCGCTATAGCTAGGCAGTAAGACATCAAGACTGTGATGGATATAATAAAATGTATAGGATTATTGTTAATTTCTTTGTTTCATTCGGTATATATACTAGTATTCTTGGAAATCAAACACAATAAAGTACCCAGTCTGTTATAGTTATTGGAAACAAATGCAAATATGACCGAGTCGATTTCGGAGAAAACGTTTTTGAGAATATCAACTGAAGCATTTACATCAGTAATTTTTTTTTATTAAAAATGAGACGCATAGTCATGTACACGCGTGACAAAAATCTAGTTTTTAAACTTTAAAGAGGATATGGTGACTAAGCATGACAACTATTATGCACTGATGATATGTAATAATTAGTTCCGGAGGAAACACATTCAGTATTTCATCTCATTGATAACAGCAGAGCAATGTCCAACTAGTTCTTTATTACGCATAAGAAAATTGTTTAATGTGTGAATCGTTTCCATGTTAAAAAAGAATTTAAACGTAGTTTTTCTTTAGTAAATGTGATGTAAGTAATAGAAGCAGCTGTTAGGAACTTTGTACAACATCGAATATCTATTCAAACACTTTGCTTGGCGCGAAATCATCACCGATATGATAACGTGACGCAGTAGGTATGCAGACGACAGGTGAAATGATAATCCGATACGACATAGTGAAGTGCGTACGTCTAAAATGAAAGTTGGACACAGGAAGAGAAAATAGCACTTTAAAGAATGTTTGATGTAGAAAATTACGGTTTGAACTGGGGTCAACTTTCCATAAAATTTAAGTCCCCGAAAGATAAAACTATAATTACACTATTTCACTCAAAATATCCAACGGGAAAATTGCAATTCAAATTGATTTAATTTCACTGATTTATCCACGAAAATAAAACTACAACGAAGCAGTATACGTTTAGACTCATTCTGATCTGGGAAATTTTTGTTGTGATCAGGGCAGATACGACATTGGTAGTAGAACATGTATATTTAGTAAACCATAGGTTTTTGTTTTTGTCAGTTTGGTTTTTTAAACTTTGTCAACGCATCTGAATAAGTGAACTAAATTATTCTTTCTTAGCTAGGACTTTTCAAAACTAGAACGATGACCAAACTTAGGATTTTTAATTTTTTTTTTTTTTTTTTGTAAACTGATGGACAGCATAGACAAGATATTACATCCCTAAGGGGAAGAAGTATTAAGCTATTAAAAACGATATTAACTTTTTAAACACAATATAGTTGTAATGACTTTTTGCCTTTTTTGCACAACAGTTTGCAATTACCCTTTTTATTCCCATGTACGACGAGCTATTCGTTCTTTCAGACGGCGGAACGCCAATTGTTTTTTATTATAAATACTAAAAAGCAAGTTTTATAGCATGTTTTAGAAGATTTCGGATAAAGTTATCATGAAAAAAGAATACTGAAGAAGCAAGATACTGCATATCTGCATAGCTTTATTGTCAACATTTGAAGTAATAGTTTAAAAAAAAAACAAAATCGAATTAGTAAATTGTTGGTGTTGGTACAAAATGTTTCCCAGAATAATGACATACACTAAGACAGTCACAAAAAGCAGGCCGTCTCAAGATAATGTTAATGCTTCCAATAAATTAAGAGTAGCAATGACCAAGACTCTTAGGATATAGTAAATTATTTTCCTTTGCTCTAACTTACAATATGTCTTGGGTATCATACAATTATAATTTATCTTGCACAAAAATGCATTTTAAATGAAAGTACCCTGTGATTGTAATTTATGCACTATTGCATTAGAATAACATGATAAAGAAAATGAAATAGATATTAAAATTATGTAAACAAGTACATTTTTATGAGCAAAACATATATCTTTTTCTTCGGATATATAGTTTAATTTTTATACATCATATGCAGGGAGTGGTTTATATTTGCATGAACTGGGATTATACCTCTGAGGATATCATATATAAATGTTTCAAAAACAAGAAATGAAACAGTGCTGGTGATTGGCTGTTGCCTTGGTAACCAAAATATAATGAGACAGCCTTGCTCAATGTTTGATGTCTTTGCACAGACGAAATCTGGGTTCTATATATCTACCTATATACAAACTGGTCACAGTATATATATATTATCTGCTATATAATTATGTACATTTATATACACATTCACACCACTCAAACACACAGAGACAAAGGAGAAAATTGAGGGGGGGGGGGGGGTTAAACAGAACACAGAAGACGCCTCTGGATAAGGACCAGATCTTCAGATCTATTAGGTGTTTCTATCATGGATGACATGAAAGCTTTTATTTTGATGAAAACGAAAGTATATCCAATGAAAGCAGACCCAACAGAAAACACCAATGGAATTAAGGTTTGATACAAAGAATGCTCCCCCTAAGGGGCCCCTTCACATGGAAGAGTTCTCCAGGGGACAAATAATAAAATCAATGACAGAAGATTGAAAGAGGTGGTGGGGGGGGGGGGGGGGGGTGGTCACAAAGGGGTGGGTATGTGTCTATCACATTTAAGGAAGACTACCGATAATATTATATCTTGGTGTGCTTTTTCAAAAATGAAACAACGTAGAGGCTAGGAAACTAAACCTTCTTTCAAAAGCTTATAAAAAAATCAAGGACAAAAATAAATAAACAAAAATAAATAGTAAAGCTATAACTAAACAATGTGCACAATTTTCTTCTTTAAATCTAAATCAAATTTCATTTGCAAAGAGGAATCAGGGTAATTTAATTAAAATGTTTAGCACTTGAGCAAATTTAACACACTGAACTTTTCATATCTTATTCAAGTCGTGATAGAAAAGGGAATTAACCAGACTCACAGAATCACTCTCATCCATAACAAGCTATACCTGTCTCTTGTTTTTCTATTATTTGGAGAGCCTAGCTGACTGAGACAATCAAGAAATAAATAGTTCACTTCATATTACAAACTCCTCTGTATAACCACAAATACATCAACTCTACATCTACTCAGAAATACATTGTCAACAATACAGGCTGACGAACACTGAGCTCTGTAAGAGTATCTATTCTATAACAATTATAATTTTTTCTGATGAACCGTTTAAACACCCTTTCTTCTGTGTGAAGTTGACAGAAATTCTATGTACAGCTGAATAATAAATAAATACACTTTCATGTAACATGACATTAAATTCACCAGCACTGCAAATAACAAGATAAAGCAAAAAAATCTGTATTTAAGTGTTGATTTTTGACGTGAAACTGGAATAGTTTTTGCAATGAGGTACTGGTAGCACTAAAGTGGTCATTACAAACAGCACTGGTAGAATCACAAATACAGTACAGACAAATCCAGACTCTGCTGACCAAACATCAAAAGGTTTCAATACAAATTTCATTTGACACAGTTGCATCAGACCATCAATAATGTCAAGACATTTTGGGGAGGAAAACGAAGATATCCACATGAAGACTAACACATTTACAGACATCCTTCTATAAACAATAATAAAAAATCAGTATCTAAGTAATATAACATACTAAATATGAACATGATAAACTTATCAAACTTCTGAACAAACCAAACACATTCATACAACTTACAGGCAAGAAAACAAAAATTAACACTCTTATTGCTCTTGTTCTTGACAAAACACTCTACAGACAGCATTCATCAAACATTCAACTGATGCGGATGAGGGTGAATCAGCAGTGGTCTCCCCTGGTGACGTCAGACGGTGGTGGCGGTGATTTGAGCCAGGGTGGGGTAGAGGGCCATCAAGATGGCAAACAGCAACATCAACAGGGGGATGCTGGAGGCGAAAGACAACTGAAACAACAAGGTCAACCAATCAGTCCCAAAGTCATCCCAATAAACATAATCTGCAGGTAGATTTCAGTGAATGAAATATGATATTGGTACTTTGAACCCGCTTTATTTTAAATTTTCCTTTCATATTTAAATCACTGATACAAAAAATGCACAAATTAAAAATATTCTGTAGTGTTTTTCATTGATAAACTTGACAAATGAAATGAACATGAAGCTTTTGCTTGCCATGTTGCGTGTTTCTCAATAGATACAGCTGAAGTGAGTATGACGATTACTGCAGTTAGTGGGAGTAGATGTTTGTCTATCTGGTGTTGATAAGATAATGTTAATGGATATAATACTTACTTTACATGGGGTTAAAGAAATAAATGATAAATAGAAAAAAATATACATCTTCCTGTGTTTTGATACATAACCTGATTAACTAGTATATTTGATGTGATTTTTAACCAAGAGGGGTACAGATTTCATACGGCCAGGTCTTAGCCTGACTATTCGTTGTAGGATTAAAATTAATGTACATAAAAACAATAATCAGGATAAAATCAGTATAAACAGTTACAATGCAGAGGTTGTTACCAGAAGCATTCATTGTCAGATTTAGATAAATGTTCATTCGCATTCCTGTTTTCAATATTCAGATTTAGAGAGGGAGATAGATTATTCTCGCCTGCTTTCACGTCAAAAGAGCTTTGAGCTTGGACATACCAAAGCTACACAATCTTAGAGGAATAGTCAAGCTTGCATGTTTTCTGTAATCTGAAATAAGGAAGTTTACGTGTCAAGCATTTCTATTACAAGCCGAATATGTCCTTGTTGTACCGAGTATGAACTTTATGCACTTAGTGAACTTTATGCACTGGCATCACTTTTTTGTTTTGAATTCAAATAAACCTACTGGTTTCTCCATCCACTGACTTAAACACAAGTCCACTGCAATGACATAACAACACAATGTTTGTCCATGGATTGTTCACATACAAAGCCAAAATAAGACAAAATTTTTACTAAAATAAAGCAGTAAGTGCAGAGCCACTGTGGTAGTGTGCTTGTGTTAGAGTTAACAATACAAAAACAACCAAATGTTAGGTAAATATTGGGAAAAAATTAATATCAAAATGGTGTCTCTCTGCATCTTTAAGTTTTTTCTTTACTATGCAGTATACTTTGGTTTTTAAAAAAAATTAATATATGCTTAATATTGCAACATTCCTCAAACATAAAAAAAGCAACAATTAAAAATTTAGAATGATTCTCTGCACAAGGATACTCAACAGGGTCGGGCTGAATGGACACATGAAATAGCACTTAATGTAAGGCTTTGTCTAGGGATGTTCAAGCACAGTATGAATCATGACATCTATAGCTAGCAGAGTTTTAAGATGGTCCCCGAGACTCACCACTTTGGTCCGGTCAGACAGGTGTTTGTATTGTTCGTGGACAAGGCTCATCTCGACCTCTAGCTCGCTGACCTTGTCCTTGTACTCCTGACACTTTGACCTCAAACTGGCCAGCTCAGCCGCGGCTTCTTCCAGCTATAGACACAAAATACACAGCTATAGACAAAAAAATACACAGCTATAATATCTCAAAAACAGCTTGTACATCATTCTCAAATGTCTGATGGTTAACAAAATACCCGGCTATAAAACTTCCAAAGAGCAAGAAGATCATACACAATCTTTGAATTTAAACAAAATATCAAGTTTCTTTATGAAATTTGTGATTTCAAACATATTTAAGAGGGTTTGATGGTGGTGGCCATTCTTACACTATTTTTATCTTTGTAAGAAGAGCTCTATATACAGATATAGGAAAATGATCAAATTTTAAAAGCTAAAATATCTGGATTTTTCCTTCACGAAATGTTAGTTTATGTCCACAAATATCATATTAAAAAAATTTAAGCTGATCCGTGGTTAATTTGTTGACCACCCAGCCTCCTTAAACATAATCTTTAATCAAATCAATTCATTGATCACAGAGGTAGGATAAACTATTTCCTAGAAAAAGTTACCTGCTCTTGAATTAACAATCACTAGTTCAATATTGGTATGAGATATGTTTAAAAAGTTTAAGTATACCAAAGATCCAACAAACATCAGGTTTATTTTTAATTATATTTTTCAAAGCGTGTTGAAAAATGATAATTAAATGATCATAATATAAAAATACAGGTTTTAGGCCTTCAAAGAAGCATCTACTGTAAACTGTATTTACCAAGCCTCCTGGAAGTCTTTACATTGATATGTAGGGAATATCCACAAAGGATTATTTTTTTTTATTTATCTTTAATGCATGAAACAATTAGATGTTATTCCAGCTATTATGTACTATAAAATATAATTATAAAATTGCAAAACATGTTCTACACAAATTAAGAAGTTTTATACAGATTTACTTAATTATTGAAAAATTTGCTTCAAACCCCCTCTCCCCAGATAAATATCATAAAAAAAGAATTGCACATGCAGTATTTAAGTCTGTGTTATAAAACCTCCATTTTAAATCATATTCAACAGCATTGGTAACATGCAGGGTCAAACCAAAACTGAATTAATCTACTAGAGAACCAAAGATAACTAAAATGTCCTGGAACTATAACCACTGAAAAGTAAATAAATTACTTCACAACATAAAGCTAAAAAATATCAATCATTGACATTATATTAATTAAACTAAGGAGCACTCCAGTTAAAAAAAGCCTTTATAAAAGAAGCAAACTGAAACAAGCAGTGACTTCTACCACTACCAGTCAAAGCAAACTCCTAACAACTCAAAATGATAGTCCTCAAGTATAATGTGTTATCACCTACTAAAAATAAAAGAAGCAAAACTGATGTGACAAATAAAAGAACATCGCCCACACCCAACCATGCTTCAGCGCCCAGGCTGGGAGTACCTGTTGACCTGGTGACCCTGTGACATTTGACCCTGCCGTGACATTTGACCCTGCCGTTACCAAACCACTGATTGGTTGTCGGTCGCCCACCTGATGTCGCGTCTGCTCCGTTTCTTTTTGTGAGTCGGTTAGGTTGGACTGCCATGTTGACGCCTGGGTCTCCAGCTGTTCTTTCATGGCCTCTAGCTGGCGGTATGACTCCTGGAGCTTGTTGTACTCAGCTGACAGCTGTAAGTTCTCCTTCCGCGACCTGTAACATAAATTCACTTGATTGTCAACTTCAAAGTTCATAGGAAAATAGATAAACAAGGCACTGAAAATTTGTTTAGACTCATTTAAAAGTTTTTAACAGAATAATGATTTAATAAACCTTCTCATTGCTCTAGATCATTTTGTAAAGTCTAATATTCTTAATCTTGAATATTTGATAAACCTTCTTAGCTCTTGAAAAGACCCATTTATTTTCTTATAAGTTTGATAAGCCTTCTCAAAACTCTTCTGTATTAAATTGTATACTGTAGAAGCACATATTTTTGTTGGGTCAAAATTTCGTTGTTTTTTAACCAAATAAATTCCGTTGGCATTTAATTTTGTCATATCGTAATCTTTTTGTATTCATTAATACTTTGGTTAAAAATTCGTCATGGATTTATACTGCCAACAAAAATAACGAAATTAAATCCTCAACGAATATTTCTGCTTCTACAGTATATCTTTTTCTAACAATGAAGTCCTTTTGACATCTCTGCATCACTTACATTTTCATCTCAGCCTCAATGGCCTGAATTCTCTTCCGAAGACTTGAGCATTCTTCCTTGAGAGCATTAAATTCAGCTGTAAAACAAACAGGACTGGTCATGAAACAAGTCCTAATGTATGCTAAGTAACATGCTATAGTGGTGTGTAATCAGTGCACAAAATCAGGAAGAAAAAACAAACTCCAAACCAATCAAAATCTCCAAAAACCAAAAACAACAAAATTCAAACTAACAAATCTTCCAAAAAGACTAGCATTCTAACAAGATTGCTGCATTTTTCCCTATAAAAAATCTCTGGCCAAGCTATGAACAAGTGTACAAACACTTGTGATTCTGGACACTAAGTGATCTAAAAGGTAAATAATGACAACCGGTCACCTACATGCATGCAGAGAAAATATACCTATATCCTAGTAACTAAAATCACCCGACCACCAATACTACTGCTATGTATACAGAGTATGGTACATGTATGTGATTCAGTAACCATGATTAAAATGATTTACGATGAAAATGAAAAAAAGACAAAACAAAAAATGATATCAAAAGAAAACACCATATTTCTACCAGAACTAAGAGATTCTGAAACATTCAAGACCTTCTCTTGAGAATCCACTGTTTCCGAGACTGAAGAAAATGAAGACAATTACCCATTATATTACCTCGTTGTTTCCCTGACGGACTGGAGGGCGGAGGATGCCCCCCGCTGTTAGTTTTGTGGAGGTCCCTATGTGTGCCATGAGAATCCCTGAGAGATGAGCTTCCGTGAGAAAGCTCGCGACTGTGCGAATCTCGACCATGCGAGTCCTGGTGCCCACTCCTATAGCCAAAGTGGGAGGAGGTTCGTCTATCTGAGTCCAGTCTCTCTTGTAGCTGGCGAACTTTGTCTGCGGGGTGACACAGAGACAGTTTATTTCACATCTCCTCACCAGGGGGCGCATAGGTAAAACATCCAAAGCCGACAGAAGGCCTCGTAAGCCATGCAGACGGAAAAAAAGTCGAGAGTTGTAGAAAAAAAAGAGATCCATGCAGAAAATCAGAGAAAAATAATGACAAAAAGAGAGAAAGTTGATCCATGCTGCAACCCAATATAATAGAAATTTTGCATCAACAAAATCAGAAAGAGACAGAGAGTTACTACAAAAATCTAGAGAAGAATAAGACAGCAGACGTGCTTACAAGTAATGGCAGTGACATAGAGGTACCATGAATATGAGTTATAATACTTTCACCAATATGAAAATAATGATTTTCAGTTATATAAGATACTATTATCATTCCATATAATTTTCGAAGTAAACATTTACTCAATGACATTTTTACAAACAACACAAGCACAGCTGGATGATGCATCAAGCAAATCAGAAGACATCATGAGAGTTTTATCTGACAGAGGTGAAGAAACATCATTGGTAAAGCAAGATCATTTCCAACATGCCAGGTATTATACTAGAGTGGCCAGATGCACCAACTTAAAAAATCTTACTTGCAACAAAAATTAAATTCATTCAGTTTGAAATGAACCTGATAACAATGCATGCTTTGCAATCTTTAAATTCAAATTTAATTCAAAATGAAGTTTGAATCAAACACTTTCACATAAAAGGGTAGTTCTTTTAATAACTAAATCACAATAATGTTAAAGGTGTACTTTACATGTTAAAGTCCTGAGACAAAGAGGTGGAGTATCATATGCAATTACAGGTTTACATGTTCAATATTAGTACAATTGTCATATAATGACTGTACATATTTACAAATAAAGTGTCTACACAGAAAACTTTGTTTATTTTGTAATAAGCAACTTCATTGAGCAAATAAATATATAAAATACGAAAAAAATATATTTAATACAAGGGTGATAACTCCATTTACACCAAGCTAGGGGAGACAACTTACATCTGTTATATTCTTTTGGTGCGAGGTTCCGAAACAATGCTGGACACAGGAAATGTGTGTTAAGTTAGAGCCAACTGGGGTTCATCAAATTAATACACTCTTTTGTATAAGCTGAGTCTTAATTCAATACTCTATCATTTTATCCTTAATACCGCATTGTCTTTATTTTAAGATAAAATTCTAATTCAAATTAAAGAAAAAAATACATGTATAACTTTTAGAGAACAAATATTGATGCAGTGATGCTAAGTAAGTGCTGTAAAATCTTGACATAACCTAATGAGTTGGCTTCTGAATTGACAAAGCTTTATTTGCTCATTAATAAAGCACACATGAAGCAGTGGTACAGAGAGGTGGGAGGGGACTTACTCTTGAGTTGCTCAGCCTCGTTGTGACTCTGTTTGGCAGACTGTTGGCTCTCCAGGTGCTTAGCTACAACAAATGTAAAACAGACTTATTAATGTGTTAAACAGATGTATCAATGATTAGCTACATGTAAATTCTTAACTACAAGTGATGGTTTATGGGGTAGCTAATGATTAGCTACCACATAAATGTTTACGGGTAGCTACAACGAGTGTAAAACCTTCATGTTAATATACAGACAGAATAAGAAAAAATATACAGATAAACCAGCTACAAATAAATCAAACTTAATTCATGCTCATTTCAAACTAAAAAATTGCCATGAAAGAACAATTCATATTATAATGGTTGGGTCTTGTAACTCTTATTCCTCTCAAGTTAAGTCTGTATGCACCTTAATTACAAGTATTGTGCCTCACAGGAGTTTCATGTGAATTTCAGTTCTCATGGATTTCGTAAGAAATTCTTGTTAATTTTTCTGTGAGTGCTATATTTCAGGAAATTAAAGGAAGGCACCACTGCCAGGGTTACGACGAATTATACCTACCATACATGCACTTCATCACACAAACTTACTTTTAGATTCCTCTAGTTCTTTTTTTATTTCTTTATTTTTCACCTTTTCCTGATCCAGTTCACCTGAAATGTTATTAAATGTCAGAGTTACTTCCCCTTTATATAAACCCTATTCATTTGGCAACCAACTGTCTGTATTTAGAAGAAATAAAAAGATGTGTTTCCTCTAATGAAATATTAAACCTTAATCTTTCAAATCATTTATTCGGGAAAAAAATCAAATCTTAATGACTGATGAAAATAGAAAGTTGCACAATCAAAATAAAATTCAAAACAACACATATAATTCACTTAGTGAAAATGATAACAAATGCAAGCTGTAAACCAAGATTCAATAAAAATGCAGTCTACTTCAATAAGATTCAAACTGATTACTGCAAGTGTATAATGTATAATGTTAAGGTAATTTCCATGGAGGAATACATCCATGTACAAGTTGACAGAGGAGCTGACTAACAGTCCTTACATGTTGTTTCAATGAGGAGTATTATGGACTCACTTGTAATGGTGACCAGATCTTCCTGGCTATTTTTAGCTATTTTCTGTTCCTCCATTAATTGGTCTGTTAATACAAGGGAGATAAACATGCAGGATGGAGTGTGAAGTTCAACATGCAGGTCTATCACACAGCTCGCCTCACTGATTCTTTGTTACAGTAGAAATGGGCAGGTTGGTACTTGAATTCAAACTCATTGACCCCCCCCCCCCCCCCCCCCCCCAGCCTTCCCATCCCCACCATACTGTAGAAATTATCTAGTTTTGGTTTGATTATTTCCTTTCCAGAAAACTGGTAAAATGTCCCAAGCTTCAAAATTAGAACTTTGCAAACTGAGTACAAAAAATCTGTGGACAATATGATAAAGTCTTACTTAGCAACTACTATAATATTTTTTTTTAAATTCAGGAGTTCATATCTTAATGAATATAGTGATCTACTTTGCATGTCAATTAAGATTTTTGGACAAACTGAGACTTTCCCTTTTATTGAAAGCCATTTAATGGAAAGATGCTACTTTTGTTGACTTTGGGCCTACCGTGGTATGTTTTGGCAAAAAAAGCTAGTTACTTGTATAAACCAGGTTAAATGAATACACCATTAAAAAGACTTAACCTTCAATACATCAGAGGATGAAGACAACAGACTTACAGCTGATCAAAATTTTTAGAAAGTCACTAAAGCAAAATAATGGAAAGGCACATATTATAAGTGGAGTAATAACAGTACATGTACTACAATCTTGATTAAATAACAAACAGTAAAGGAATTAGAAATTCCAATCATATTGTTAAATCTCAAACAATACGTGCATCCAATAGCATACACTTCAAATTGTGCAATAAAAGAGTAAAAAATTAGGACTTCAAGGTTAAACAAAACAAAGGACAAGAAAAACAAATTCAAAACTTGAAAAATCCATGCATTTTCTGACGAAATAAAATCAAGGAGAAATTAGAATTGTTTTCAAAGGAATCCAAAGGAGAAATCAACTCAAAGGATGCATTAGAGAGAGGAGATATTCAATAAACCCGTAGATGATGCTTTGTGTACAACACTTTAACATGATGTAAGTCCCGACTATATCAGTGAGTGACCACCTACCCCTCAGATCCAGTATCTGCTGCTTCACCTCTTTGGTTTGGGTTTCTGCTTTCTTAAGTTGTTCTACAAGAAATCAAAAGCATAACCGTTAATAAAAGAACCAAAGCTTTACCCCAGCAGCTGGAGTGCTACAACTGCAAACTTATTTCCTGGTTAATACCTGTACATAAATTTACACCTTTTGTATTTTTTTTATTCAGTAACAGTTACTGTACTTGACACGGGTATCAGACTGGGTATCAGACTATCATCTTTATATAAAGCCACCTCTAGATGGTACATGGCATAAATGAACACCTTTCATATATTATAAATGCTACTATTATATGTATGAGGACACCAGCCACTCCTCTGAGGGTGGGGATGGCCTACCTACTTCCCTGGGGGTTTAAGGAATCTAATCACTCACCCTGCAGGTCGACCACCATCTTGGACTGGTCCTCGGTCAGTTTCTGGACGTCAGACAGTTGGTCCTTCAGAGTGATGGTTTCCTCGTCCTTCTTCTGTACTTCTGTTTTGCTGACATTTAACTCATCTACAAACCATCAAATACTTAGTTCAGTGGGATGAATTTAAGCCTGACATAGAATAAAATATGACTAGAGTAAAGATTGATGTTAGTATAAATAAAAGACATGACTTCATCAGTCTTTTACATTATTTCCTCCAAACATTTTGATTTTGTCCATGATTTTGAGAATTGTGATGTGTTAAACTGAAACAAGAGAAAAGCTGTCAAATCGGTTTTCTTTTGTGTGAACCATATTCCATTTGTCAACCCTGAATTGATAAACACTAACTATCCAGAGAAATGGGGTACTCTATATGCAAAATTTTGCAAAAAAATGACTAAGTTCAACAGCTGCTATTTTTTGCATAAATTATCAAAAATAAAAATCCAAGTACCGGTAATACGCACATCTCTGATATATGTACAATTGATCTGCAAAACTAAAATGTCCTATCTTAAAAACTGTAGGAGGAGATATCCGTACAATAGGGGTACCCTATTGGCAGCTGCCCGCCCACCATTTTCACCATTTCAACACGTTCAATAACCAGATTTTTCCTTCCGAAAACCCAGTTAAAAAGTAAAAACCTAACTTATGTACTGTTTTACCCAATATATAAAAAGAAACCAAATTTATCAACATTTATGACAAAATGGTTCATCTCGAATAACCTTGCAATATAATTTCTGACTGCGCCAAAATAATTACACTCTGGGATTTCCTACAAAGAGTTTTAAGCACACATAACGACCATAAACTTGAGCACAATACAATGTAATAGCACAGTTTTGTGATGAGTGATCTTTTCTAATGCAAAATTAAATGGGAGCTCTGCTTCCAAAAGAGATTCTCAAAATATGCTGCACACAGAATTACAGTTAATTCAGATCAATGCTACTGTGACCAAAGATATAGATCTACATGTTTTCTGTGGTAACATATCAGATTTCAACAAGAAATACAAATGAAAATTTCATTGAAACATGTTTATGTATAACTTCTTTCAGGATGGCAGCTTAAAAAATCATTTCTGAATTTATTGTAGATGTACCTTAGAATATTCCGAACCTTTATCATGAAAACCAGTTTTATAAACCATGAGTACATTCAAACTGTTTGATTTGTCGTTTACTTCTTTCATTGATAAGGATTTAAATGCATCATTAAAGTTTAACTCAAAATGAAACAGGGGCCCCCTACAAGTGAATTAAAAACTCAGGTGGAAAATTCTGAGGTAATTTGCACATCACAAAGCTTGTGACAGGTAGCAGATAAATACAAAATCATTTAAAACTCAGAACTTGGCCTTAATATTGAATGTCAATATTTATCTAAACAAACCTTCAATTGGTCAGATATAATTGTAGAAATGTGAGAAAGTTTACAAATGAATACCAACTTAATAGCCAGAAGTGGTCCCATGTAAAACAAACAAAGCTTAGACTAATTATAGACTGAGGCAGAAATTGGCAAGGGAGAATTTTGAATGGTGTACAATATCTCTGGGCCCAGAAGTTGTAACTTGAAACATCATTGACAAGTCTATCAAGCTTAAACATGAAACAATGAACCGCTGCCATCAGAAGAAAAGAAATCTGAACAGCTGATAAGACTGCACTGAATGTTTATAACAAAAGACTAAACATATTTTGCTGCTGAACTGAATGTTTACAAGTCTGAATGAGAATCATTCAAGAATTCTTGTATAATTTCCAACATACAAGCCTGTTTTTAGCTTCTGAAAAGTATATAAAAGACAACAATGAATTATCCCTGAGTTCCCGTCCAAAAACTAAAGATAACTCCCCAAAACATATGGTCCTTAACCTCAGCAGTTCCATCACAGAGCTCTGATTGACAGTTCAATGCACTCACCATCTGACTGAGACTCCTCCCACTTTCTTTTCATTCTCCTCCACACACAGACACACAGCCAATACACATCCTAGTCCTACACCTGTACAGCCTTACTCTCCTCTAAATCAATTCCCACAGGTAACACAGAACAGGTAAGTTCCCAGCCACACACCTTTCCCCCGCCCTTAATACTGTGTTGTTACAGAAGTTACAAAGAAGAAGCACTTGTAGTAAGAAACTTTAAGGAAAACACTTCACACATGGTTGTTACACTCTCCAGGTAACATGTGGCAGCTATATACACTTAATTACCGCTCCATACAGGTAAAACCACACACACGAACACAGCATTCTTAGAACAGGTGTTTTTATGTCAATGGAACAAAATCCTGTGTTAAACAGTTAAATGTCCTAAACTTCAGAACCCAAAGAAATGGAATTGTGCAGGTATATCTGTACCAATTAAATCCCCGGCAATCAAACTGTACAGATAGCACTGTATCAATGAACCCTGACAATGGCTCACTTGTAAGATTACACCAAAGGTCAGCTTTATCAGTCCCCACTCATCCTGGGGTAAGGTCACCATTGACCCATGCAGCTACATTCCAAACACATCTCTTGTCTTAAGCTGTTAGCAAACATATTAATATCTGTTTCATATCTATGTCAAATCTGACCCATACATCCAGCTGCTTATCAAGTTGACACATGGATTCACAGACAATAAAAGCCCTTGTGTCAAAAGAATTTTGTCTGCATGAATGAATCTCCTCTATGTCAATCAACAGTAATAATATTCTTGATGAATCGAATTAGTATGCAAAATAGGAATAAACCTGTTTAAAATATTGAATATTACCGTGGTTTGCAACAGTTTCAACAGGTGACAATGTTGTATCTGTAGAAGCAAGAGAACAACATTTCCTTTGATTGATCTAAGCAACAGTTTACCTTTTTCTCTACCGCTACACTGGTAAAAGACAGACTCAAAATTCAAAAGATTGAAGATGGAACAGATCTGATACATGTATTATTTTTCAATATCAGTCAAACAACTTCCTTTCCTTGAACACACTACCTAGAAAATTAAATTGTAAATACTCCATAGAGCATGCATCACAAATTAACATTCTCTGTAACCATGCAATCTCAGAATAGCTAAATTTTCTCAATTTTTGTAACACTGTGATCATAAACCATGTGACACATAATGCAGATGTCAAGTTCACATTATTGTAAACAGAAAGTGACTTAAAACAACTATTACATGTATGTCACTTGAAAGAGAATCATGTATTACATAGGTCTTAGTTTATGCAATAACCCAAAGAGAATGTGAGAGAGAGAGAGAGAGAGAGAGAGAGAGAGAGAGAGAGAGAGAGAGAGAGAGAGAGAGAATATATGTGAGAGAATGTGACAAATTGAGAGAGACAGAAACTATGTGACAAATTACACCAGATAATATTGATTAAAATGTATGTAATAAAACCAACTATACAGATTACATAAGTGTCTGATGCAAAGGTCAGCTACTATGTGTAATAACACAGTATTAATATAATGTATGGTGTTAAATAAGATTACACAGGTCTCACTATGTTATTACATGGTGGTTGTAATGTATGGTGACAGATTACATAGGTCTCATTGAATGTAATAACACACTGAATGTAATGTTTGTTGGAAAGATTACATCAGTGTCTTACTGTATGTAATAATAGTGAATGTAATGTATGGTGTGACTGATTACATCAGTGTCAGTAAACACAGGTCTACCTTTGTAATAATAAGAGTGATTGTAATGTACTAAGTGACATATTACACTGACATCAAATAATACATGCTTGACAATATGTAATAGCAAATTGATTGTAACTCAAAATGTGACCTTGATAGTATTATTCATAATATTAGTATTTATATAACAACAGAACTAAGATAAGATTTTATCACGTATCAACCAAGTTCATATCCCAGTGAACTTTATAACATTGCTGTTTATTACTTATTGGACATAATCTCTACTGGTCTTGTCATCATTTGTGCCTTACACACACTGGTGTTTTTTCAGAATGTTAATAATTCTTATATATTTCAGTCTACTCTACTTTTGAGACTGATAACTCTGACAGTTGATATTTGGAGCAATGTATATAAACTATTACAGATCTGCATAGGGATATTGATTCCCTTACCTTTACATTTCTTCAGTTCTGCCTCAGCTTTATTTTGTAAGATCCTGGCTTCCCTTAACAATTCTACAATGAAGATCAACAATCATAAGATGTATTGCCTAATCTTAATTCAGGTGCAGATGTAAAAAATCACAATCTGAAGAACAATTTTGAATTCAATGAACCAGCGTAAGGGTAAAATATTACAAAAGAACAAGCAAACTAGGACCAAATTTATAAATGCTAACTAGTTACCAGATTTTTAATGCTTTCAAATAAGAATCAGTAAAATATAGAAAATATATAAAAGAGATTAAAATACTTCGGAATAAGTGGTTTTGCATATTAATCTTGATGCATACAGTTATTTGATCACGAATCATAAGTTTTATTGTAAGGTGCAGCCTAGAGTGTGAGCCGTACTGACCTTTAAGATTGTCATCGTCCTCCAGACCTGAGTCGTTAGACTCATCCATATGAGACACAGACGAGGGGGTGGAGGGGGTGGAAGCACAGGTCGCCACCAAGGTGGCTTCCATCTTCTCTGATGGTAGCCGTGCACTCACAATTTCACTCTCCAGAATCCTAACTTTGTCTGAAACACATATTCAGATTTACATCTCAACTATATTTACCCCCCCCCCCCTCCTTTTTAAAAAAATATTTTACAAATTACCCATAAATTATTACTTCTTCTGAATGAGTCCACTATCAGAAATACTTTAGAACATACCCTGTAGGTCTGAGATCAGTCCTGAGCTATGATCATTTTGGTGTTGGGAAACTTTAAGTTGCTCTATAAGTAAAGAAGACATAGCTATTGACAGTTTATAATATCATATTTCATAATTCTGGTTCAATATTTGATCATATTGAAGTGCACAAACAAAGAGGGAATAAAGTCCATCTGAAAATTAGCATGCAGTATCAGAAGTACTTTCAGCCAGAAATCAGTAAAAATGGTTCAGTAAATAAAACAGTAACCACGAAACAAGAAAAGAGCTGAAGAAACAAAGGGGTGGATCAAAACTTCTGTTACATACAGTCTCATCAGTGTAATAATATTTAGTGTAAGGAATACCAATATAATTTTATTTCCTCATAAAGTAACAATTATATATATAAATATTTCATAAGTACCTTAATTTAGAAATCTGAGATTTTATCCATATCCATATTGCTGCTTAGTACTTTTAAGTTATTTTAATATTCATTCAACTTGATGAATTCTTTCCAATTTCTTTTAGAAATCATTGATTTTATTTCTTATTTTAAATTTGAACAACATCTCCTTTTGAAAAAAATACTTTTCCAAGAGATATTTTTTCCTTATCTAAATAATTTATGTTGTCTTTACATAACAAGTAATGTCCTCTCTTTAAGACCCTAAATCTGTTCTCCCTTTTTACTCAAGAGTTTTTCGCCCCTGGATCCACCCCACACAGAGGATGAGATGAAGACTTACGCTTCAGATCAGCCATGGTACTTTCCATCATTAGATTCATGTGCAAGTCCGACAGCTTAAGCTTTTCTGAATGAATAAAGATGATACGGAGTCAGATGAGGTGTGTGCAAGAGCCAGGGAACACATGCTGCTTTGACTTCGGGGGAGGGAGGCGAGGGGAGGGGGTCTGTGTGTGTTTGTTTTTGGGGAGGAGGTAGGTTAAGGCTGCTTTATCAACCTATACATGTATTATAGTATGTGAATGAAAACTTCTTTTTTTCAATATACAGAGGGCCTTTAATGAAGCCATAATTGAGATACTAATATTGTACCCGAAAAATTATTTATTGAAGTATCAACTTGATTTTTTAAAATAAGATCCAATCTTTTAAGCTTTGTTCCATTTTGAAGATAACCTTAAGGTAGATTTCATTTCTCATTTGACAATGAAGTGACTGAGAGGTTATACTATGTCATGTTCTGGACAGAAAAGGATAGGTGGTTTGAATCCACAAAATGGCCTTCAATGTCCATACATAATGCCAGGACTGAGTTATCATTATACCTGCTTACATTGTTGGCCAGTAACCAACTTCTGTCCCCTCCATATAAAGCTAGCTGACTATCCTAAATATCACCCATTGACTGCATGAGTGACAATATGCTTCTTTCTTTATCTTATTCAGGTAATAACTCCTTTGGAAATGGATCACAATGCGCGATTCTTTTTCTATTCTGAGCATATGCATCATGTAACTGGATAAAGGGGTGCAAGTGGGTTTATAATCTACTTAAATACTGCTGTGATCCCAACACCTGAATATTACTATTGTTTAAAAAAAAAAAATACTTTTGTGTGACAGTATTAAGAACTGGTATAAATAGAAGATAAAGAAGACTATTGAAGAGTCAGTTTGTGTTATGTACTGGTAGATATTGAGTCAGAGATGCAATCATACATTTCAATTTATACTTGAGATAATTTTTAGAAGGATCTTAGTTTTAAGGATTTAGGAGAAAATTGTCAGATATAACATCTATAAATTGAGAAAAACCACATTATAACTTTTTTTTTCAACAAAGCAACACTTCAGCAGTTTTACATGCAAATGAAAATAATCACAAATTTTTTAAAACAAAAATTTATCATCATCAAATGCACTGAATACAGGGGTACACAAAACACATTGTCAAATAGAAATATCTGCAAATTATTAAATTGATGGAAGCAAATCACAACATCTCTTGTAAAGCAAATTCTTTCTTTCTACTTTCTTTTACCAAATTAAACTTCTCATTAAATTTCATCCCATTCAAATTTTAAAAAAATAATTATTTTATCATTCCTTAGCAACATATACAACGTTGATGCGTCTTAACTTTAGAGACAGTAGAAGGATAAATTTGGAGTGGTCTAGCGTGACAAGTGAAGCTACAAAACAGAGTACAGAAGCCATTGTTACCTTCTAGTGAGGCAATCTTGGTTATATATTGTTTGGCATCTGTCTCAGCTCTCTCAAGCTCCTCTACAAAATTCACAAATAAAACAAATGTTTCAATACTTGTTAAATTAAGTTACTCAGTAAATCTTTTACATAATACACACATCATCTCTGACATATGTATATGTATGGTAATTTTATAGTCAGTTAACTATTTTATATTCAGAATCAATAAAATTCAAATTATCATGTTATCTAGTTGTCCACGGATCAGGTATTGATGATTGCTATTTCAAAGAACATCTATAATATGGGTCTAATAAGATAATTACAGAAATACCCATACAGAATTATTAGGAAATTCTTTTGGTATTGTTGATCCCATGTAGCTCATAACATAGAGACACTTACTCTGAATGGCCTCCAACTTCTCTTCACTCTCCTTCATCCTTTCATCTGATTTACTAATTAGTTCTACAAGAATGCAACAATAAAATATGTTTAAATTTTGGTAAAACAACACCCTTGTTTACCCTTTACAATATACAAAGTCAAGAAAAAATATGCTGGAAATTTGTTGAAATAAAAACATACCTTTATATTTTTCTATTTGTTTCTGTGCTTCTTTTAATTTTCCTGAAAAAGATAAGTGAAAATATCAAATAAGTATGAAATAGAAATTATTCCACTTCGTAGAATGTTTGAGTGTTGTCAATATTTATTAAGTTTTTTTTTTTTTTAAATTGCTTTTTTGCATATACAAATTTAGAAAATGTGTACACTGTAATTTCAATTTAAGGCTCTTCTTAATGAACTTTTGAACATCAAAGAACACAACATCACACTGAAAACAACAAACCTACCTTGAAGATCCTCTGGGCTGCCTTTTTCTGAGGTTAATATTTTCATGGAATCTGTAATATGCAGAATCATTCATTCAATGAATCCAGTTATGGCAGCTACATGTAAAGTGCTATTTATTACCCTCTTGTAAAAGTTTCTATTACTTACCAACATCATCCATATTGTTTTGAACATGGTTCAAGCTGTCCGACTTGTGAATGTCCTCTAACTTATTATCATTCTCATCGTCTTTCAGTATTATTTTAATATCGTCCCCTACAATGATCTTTTTATCACCAGTGTCTATCATTTCATCAGTCTGTCTCTCTCCGTTCGTGAGCCCTTCACCATTTTCCTTTTCATCAACAGCATTTTCCTTTGGTTCTTTGATGGCTTCAAGTTTTTCTGTAAACCATTATATTATATTTAAAAAAGAAGACTTCAACTTAGAAAGAGTATGTCTTCTTCACCAGTAATTTACTGTAGCAAATAGCTGTATCATGTATTTTTTATATAACGTAAAGAATACTGAAACCAACTTTTATACGCGACAACTTTTTTTTTGCGATTTACCAGAGATAAACTGGTTTGCGACGACAATTTTTCGCGGCAACGCTTTATCCATAGTCGTTTTGATATAACACCCAAATGGCAAAGACAAGTTTGTGGTGAGAAATATTTGCGTTGAAGAGGCTCTTGCGAATCTCGAATATTTCCAGTATTAACAGCAACAGGTAAGTAATTTTTGCAGAAAAAGTTGAGGTAACCTAAATCATGAAATTCACTCAATATGTGTATTTTGAGCTGCTTTAATATCTATTTGACTTTAATTTTGACAGAATTTCCAATAAGAAACATACTTTCCAAATAGGGTTTTATAAATTAAAAAAAAACCCATAATGTAACATAATCAACTTATAAACAAAACTATGAACTTTTCTGAATAAAAAAACTGAATGGAGGTTTCTTGTTACACCCTCCCTTCTCCCTACAATTTCTATACCTTTGTACACCTCCATTTACGAACTGCAATATCTCTACTTTGTTTAACCTCCCCCTACAGTTTCTGTTATTTTGTACATCCTCCCCCTACAATATTTGTACCTTTGTTTACCCAACTCCTACAATATCTGTACCTTTGTACAACCTCCCCCTACAATGTTCCATACCTTTCATCGCGGCGAGCTGCTCCCTGGTGATGTCGTTGTCGGCCTGCAAGGACTCCATCTTGGCGGTTAGGATCGTCTCCTGGTGAATCATGTCCTGGAGTTTCTCACTCAGCTCCTGCTTCTCCTGCCGGATCTTCTCCACCTCCTCAAGGTGCTGCCTCTCTGCCTCCTGCAAACATAAACCACAACTTTTTACAATTAATCAACGATCTTCTTCACCTCCAGCTGTTGCCTCCCCACCTCCTGTAAACCTAAGCCACATCATTATAACAATAACCTATAAACATAAACCACAACCCAGTAACAACCTGTAAACACAATGACAACTCATTACAATCTTTATCTGATCTTCTTCACCTCCTTCAGGTACTGCCTCTCTGCCTCCTGTAAACACAAACATCTTAATAACAACTGTAAACCTCTCTGCCTCCTGTAAACACAAACATCTTTATAACAACCTGTAAACACAACCACAACTAATTACAACCAGGTTCTTGTAACCATCATCATCTTATTTTAGTCATCGAAATACATTAATGGGGCTTGCAGGCCGAAGTTTCAGGTGTTAATGTTTCACCTATGACCTTTTAGTCTCAGTACTTTACCTGTTGTTTCACACTTTCACTACATACCAGGTATATTTAACTTTTCTCCTGATCTCTATGACCTCTTTCTGCTGGTTTGATATTAACTCTAGTACTGTATTTACCTGTAGTTTTTCCTGGATCTCTATGACCTCTTTCTGCTGGTCCTGGTATTTCTCTGCGAGCGCCATCAGTTCCTCCTGAGCTTTCTCACACATGTCCTTCAGGTGAGCGCACTCATCCTCTGTGTTGTGAAGTGAGCGCTAAAAAGTGATCAAATCGTTATTGTACATCTCTTGTTGTAAATATCAAGAAAATCCTTAAATTTCTTAAAATTAACTTCACTTTTGGACACCTACCATAAAAAAATACATTCAAAAGTCATAACTGAAACTTAAATCTTGTCTTTTACCTCAAGATCTGAAAGTTTACGGACAGCCTCCAGTTTTTCTTGTAACACTCTCTTTAGAGATTCCTGCAAATGGAATAAAGCAAAAAAGTGAGATAGGTACAACCACCTGATGAGAACATCATCACAAGAAAATCAAAAGCAACACTAAGCAGAACATTCCGAGGCAACATTATTTTTTAAAATGTTGCAAGATACATGCACACAAAGTTAGACCAACTTTCACCAAAATATACCTTGAAATTTGATCTTTGCTTGAACAACATCAATAAATCAGGTGAAAGTTCATTGTTTAGTTAATTTCAGAGAAATTTGAGTTGTACATGTATTTACTCAATTATATCAGTTATCCTGAGAAGTAATTTCCCAATAACTTTATAAATAAATAAGGTTGACTTGATAATATTACAGTATTAAGAAGCCTGCAAAGTTAGAGGACTTTAAGAACTAAGGTTCTCTTTCAATCTTGTACACGAACACACTCCAACACCCATAGAGAGGTGCAGACACAAAGTAAACAATGCTATGGTTTTTGTAAACTTACTTTGGCAGTTGTTTCGTATGTGTTCTTTTCTTCCTGCAGAGTTACCACTTCTTGTCGTAGTGTATCTTCTGCATGGTTCTATAGGAAAGAAAAATACATAATGTTCCAGGTATCTTGTATTTTTTACATTCAATTTTGCATGTTGAAAATCTTCAATAGTTATAATATATAAAGTATACTTGTTTCCTATCATATCGCGGGTTCTATGGTATCGCGGTATTTCTGTTTACATATACATGTAGTAGCATGCGCTGAAATTGACATTTGACATCGGAATATTTTTAGACATAATAAACAGAGTCATGCTAAACATCACTGAGGTATATAACAGAGGAAACTCACAATAACATTAGTTTCTGGAAATATTTCTGTATTGATAGATTTTTCGACAAAATGATTTAACTACCGCCATATCATAGGACTGGCTCATACATACTTTTTACTCTCATATTATAGAATTGGAAGTAAATTTGTCTGAAAAACAGATTTGAAAAACTGGTTCCCATTGCCTGGTTGCCCTACCTTGGAGTAGATATGTAGCTGGTTCTCTAGGACTTCTAGTCGTGACAGTAGCCGGTCCTCGTCGATCAGCGCTTGCCACCCGTTCTCCGACGCCTCCTGGGTGTTGTCCACAAGTTGCTGCAGTTTGCCAAGTTTCTGCTCCAGCATTTTCTCTCTATGTAAAGCTTCCTACAACCCAACATATAGTGTTAACTACCAGGTAAATAAATTTCAGGGGTTCCCTCCCCTTGACTGAATTCAATTCTGACCTTCAAATAATACAACTTTCAATGAAAAGTTTGCTGATTTATAGAGTAAAGCATCACTCGAAGTAATTAGGAGAAATACTTTGCAGATTTTTGTCACTTTTGGCTTAGCAGTTATCTAGAAGGATTTTTGAGTGTCTTGATATTGTTTGCCTTGCAGGAATAAGGAGAAATGTTGTTACCTGCAGATACTGAGCAAGCTGGTAGAGTTCCTGAGATTGAATCGTGACACCAGGTGTCACTGTGTTAGAAAACTGCCCTGATTCAGAGTATCTGCAATCACCAAAAATATCTAAGTCATGTCTAAATGCCATATCATTTCAAAATTCTTTAAAGTCAGTTATCTAAACTCTAGTAACACAAAATTAGATGAACTGCAAATCAATCTAAGATATCAATGGAATTTCTATATTATAACCCCCCCCCCCTCTCCCAATAAATCCATTTAGCAAGAAATAAACAGAGCCAAGAAATATCTGTATGTAAACTTCCCTTTTCAAGTGTTGTGTTTACAATGTTATTTGTATGTTACACTGATGTAAGTATGAGCTGTGAGTCTTACATGTTTCTTGCTTCCCGTCCGTCTGGATGAAATAAGGTTACTGTGGCTATAATACAGTTATGTGTGACTGGAAAAACAAAAAGATTGACTTGGTTACTCATTGAATGAAAATAGATCTTGTTTGACATATGTCCATCTGTAACAATTCAACATCTATCCCAAAAACCCTGATCACAAGTGTTTATCCTACATAAAGTGAAATTATGCATTCTGACTCCAGGATTTAGCGCTTAATTTTGTGAGTATTTGTCGCATGAAGCTCTTAGAAACACATTCAAAATATGGTATGGAAAACACTTACATACTGATCTTGAGATAAATATCTAAACTTTTTAAAGTGTGTGAAGTATTCATAAGATCTTATGGTCCAAAATAAGAAAATTATATTTGTATTTCATATAATATCATCGTTTACAAGTTAATTTAAGACAGATGCTTAATAACTGAGATTTTAACAACATTACTTAATACATCTTATTTTTTTATTGAAAATTTTCAGGTACCTGATATATACAAGATTATTCGGTTTTTTTTTTTTTATCAAAGAGTAGTACACAAGGCAATTGTTTGGATGTCCTTAAGGCTTATAAAGAACATGACTTGTTCAGAGTCTAACATAAAATTCCTGCATCAAAATGTCTAGGCGTTACATAAGATGTTGTGCAAGCCCAGTAGGTTCGTTATATCATAATAGCACATTCAATCTCTGTGAGATGTGCTATATAAACAGACATGAATGCACACATAGGTACAGGTGAGGTACAGGTGAGATATCTTCATCACAGCCCAGCTGTACGGTTAACTCATACCTGAAATTCCTCGTGAGTTACAGATCACTGTGTCTCATTAATAAAGTCTGAGTCATCAACTCCCCAGGGAGGAGGGAAAAAAGATTGCTGTCTCTGACATAGCATTTCAAATTCGATTTCATACACGCAAAAAAAAATATCTGTTTCATTTGTTCTACAGAATTTGTTTCTGGGAGCACAATCCTCTGAATTCCAAGCTAAGATTAGAAAAACTGCCTTCTCATTCATAAATAGATTATACTAATTATAAAACCATCAGGTATTGCATTTTCCCATTTGCAATTCATAAATTCTTGACAGCTGCCAACTGCGGCAGTGTTGAAATGAGAATCTATTTTCTGCAGATCAACATTCTGCAGAGGTGTGTGCAGGAATAATGCTCACTTACATTAAGTTTAGTTCTCATCAGATTCTTCTCAGTACACAGTATGGAAATTGCAAATCAAATCATGTTAGTTTAACCTTAAAATGGGACCTTTCAATTTGTTTCATTGATGTTTCTTTATATTTATAATTACTTAAGCAGCGTTCAATACTCATCAACACTGTTCACATAGCAAAAGCATTGCCTTTTTATATAACAATGCAACCCTATAGGGCATTTGGGATTTTTCCCTATGCCTTTATGATGTATATCACTCATTTGAGGTACATATAACCCAGATTTGAGGGCTATCTCCTTGAGGGTAAAGAGTAACAGATAAGTTTGTGTAAGTTGATGTCTTGTTTCACTTTCATTTCAGAAATTGATATCTGTGCATGTAATTACTGATTCAGAAGCATTTCGCAGGAATTTTTCTGTTTATGTGCGTGACGCTCTCTTACAATTTTATAAAGAAACAACTAACCCCTCAAAATGCACTAGATGTTAAAGTGGTGGGTGATTAATAAAATCCTTATAAATTGACATCTCACTTCACCACCATCTTTTACAAAATAGATATCTCAAAACTGAATAATCAACAAGGTCAGAGCAGAATACAAAGCTCAGTACTTGAATCTCCTCACAAACGCTATTGAATAACCTCAGTAGGACAAAAATATTCTTGATGAGATTAAAAACAACAATTATTATTAAATCAATGATTTTATCATTCTGTTAATAAGAGATGTATCTGACAAGAGCAGACACGAAACTCTTACTTTTTTCTCCCCTCTTGTTATTGTCCATGACGTCGACCCCGAACTGTATGTGGTCGCCTGAGAAGACTTCCCGGGGTGAGCTCTCCTCCCCGCCCCGACTGAGGCGCTGGTTATTGATGAAGGTCCCATTACTGCTCTTTGTGTCCTTCAGGTAAAACTGGGGGAGAAAACACAAAGAATTGTAATATTATAATTGTAAAAAAAATGATATATAATCAGTGGTGTCAACAAATAGAGTGGGGTTGCTGACCTCTCTGTCAGTTTATTTTAATGAACTATTAATGTGAGATGAAAAAATGCACATTGCTTTATTTTGTCAATTGATGCATATTGCATGAATAATATGCAAAATTTGCATGTAATGCTTTCCTTTTTACCATACAAATTTTTCAAAGCATCAATGGAAATCTGCACAACATTACATATGGTGCATTTCAATTCATTCACATACAAATTTTGTAAGCAAAGAGCTCTATGCTAGTAATCGAGGCCAAAAATAAGGCAGAAAGGGATTCCTGATGTCTTACTGGAGAAATAAAGAAGCTTGCTCTCTAAATTTTCACTGAATTAAACTAAATGCGATAAACAAGAAACACGTGATGCTTATCATCTGCTAATGACGTCATGGTACCAGCCTCGCGGTCTCCATGAAGCTCATTCAGTACACAAGTTTGTCTACATAGATGTAAGCATGCTGCATTATAGCAAAAACTATATTGTGTATGCCAAATAATTGCTTACAGAACAGGCCGCTATACATATATGATGAATGAAAAATTAATGCATCAAGGTGCAGTCAATGAATAGCTATCCCACTAATGATCTATTAGAATGTTACAACTTGCACTCTGCAATCTTTTGATACTGGGCGGGCTTATTAAAGGCACAGCATTTAATGAATGTTTACTGAGCAGTGTTCTATATATATCATTGATGCTGGAGCAGGGATACTTTTAAAGACTTGCCCTTGTACATTGAATGAATCAGGGAAAATGCTTATATTGTGAATAAATCTATCACTATACAGGCCCTATTATCATACAGTCACTGACTATCTCAACTTACAATAACAGAACAATGACCAACCTTTTCCTGTTGAGTGATGTCAGGCATGTTTACAAATTTCTAACCGACCAATGTAAGTTTTCCAGCTGGATTATACATACTGCATAGAAGTTTTGATGATAGTGTGTACTGAATACTCCTTTTGCCTTACAAACACACGAACAAAGTGGAAGAATATTCACTGCACTAACAAACACCAACGGAGTGGATAATCTTCACTGCACTAACAAATACCAGCAGAGTGGATAATCTTCACTGCACTAACAAACACATCAACAAAGAGGATAATCTTCACTGCACTAACAAACACACCAACAAAGTGGAAAATATTCACTGCACAAACACATACACACTGTGCATGTACGGTGCCATTGATAACTCATCAAACTTTAAACTAAACACAAACACCCATATTGTATCTGCTTGGGTTTCCATCAACAAATAAGCTGCAAAGTTTAAAGAAATCCCCAAGTCACTTACAGAGGGGTTTTTGTGATGTGAATGAGACAGGGTCTGTCTTTGCTACCACTGGGGAAGCCAACAGGTTGCCAAATATTTTTTTTTCAGTTTGCTCTAAGAGATATGAAGAATTTTTTTTAATTGCTTGAAGTGTCAGAAACAAGATTGCTTGAGAAATCTTGATAATGTCTCTTGCAGCAATGATAACAAACATCAGTTAAAAAGCATTCAAACCAGTCTGTCCATAGATCATTCAGTTTCTTCTTGTTTAACTTTAATTAACTAAGTCATTTTAGAAAGATTCTTTTTGTATTTTCAGAGCAAAGACAAATTTTTAATAGGATGCTATATTGAGAGCATTTTATCCATCACATAATAGAAATATGTAAAATGAGTGTACTTTTGAAATGCCCTTGGAAAAACAAAGGTAATTGAGCTGATATCTCCTGCTGCCATTGTTTTAAATCAATCTAATGAGTACAATGAATAATCAATAGAAATTCCTCTTCAGAAGCAGATCAGAAATTTCTCCTTGGAGATTACAATGTTAATGCAGTCCAACTGTTAGAGGAAGACTCGTAATGAAGCACTAATGGCAGGTTGTAAAATTAATAAGGCTGGGTGGTCGTGGCCATTTTTAGACTATATTGATTTCCTTGAGACGAAGAGCTCTGTATAAGGATATAGCAAAGCCGTCACATATATCATGCATATGGAATTTTTCTTTACTAAGTAATAGTTTATGGCTGAAAAATCATATCTAAAAACTTAAGGTAAATTTGGCGGTTAGTTTGTTTACCACCCAGCTTCCTTCATGATCAAAGCAAGTAATGATCCAAAACCGATGTACACTATGACATGACATCCTTAGTATAATGAAAGACATCTACAATACCCATATAAGCGCACACAGTTTGAAGAACAGAGTTGAGAGAGAGGTTTCTTTTCTTATACATTCAGCATAATTGTTGGGGGTGGGGGAAGGAGGTGATGACATCAGCAATTACCAGTTCTGTATAATCATTTAATTTTATTTGTTTCAAGGACTTATAATCTGACCAGCTATAACAGTAACGTTACACACTGAAAGTTGATAGTGCATTTTTCCACTCAAAATATACAGTTAATATAACTACGGTAACATTAGATGATAGTGATGAAATGAAACAAATAAAGCGATTTGACAGACTTTGAGAGATTTATTTTAGTGGGCAGTGGTTCTAACCAGTCTCTATAAGTCACTGAGGGATTCCCATAAAATCCTGGATATCTGTACTAATCAATGTATGAATGCTCTTGCAAAGTAGATTATTTAGCAAGAGTTAGGTAATATAAGACAGTGAAAAAAAATTAATAATGGTTGGTATATAACCAACCAACATTTATCATTTCAAGGACTCAGTGAAAAATATTCATAATGGGTAACCAACCAACAAACATCATTTCAAGTTGATGTTCTTAACAGTTTAGACAGATTTGGATAACTTCCTAGATGTACACATACTGGTTAGAATCATATGTTTTCTACATACTCTATATCGAACACACACACACTGTTTATAAACATCTCCAGAAGATCAGAACTATCAAGGATATAGAGTTCCTGACCATTCTTCTATTCCCTCTCTCCCTAATTCAATCAATTCTTCTGTAGTCAGGAAGTACAGAACTGGAAAGCAGTAAGGTGGAATTTCTGTGATGGGATGCATGCCTATCAATATAAAGACTCCAAGTATCTACAGATAATTTACAGGAAGAATATTTAGGATGAAAGTCTTTCGGGTATAATTTTTTTTACTGTAATTTTTACTGTAATTGTGTGGGTTTTTTTAAAAGGGGGGAGGGGGTTGAGGTTAAGGGTTAGGATTTGGGGCAGGACTTGTTATTGTGAATTACCAGCATATTCTTTACAATTAAGTTACACAACTGAAAACCTCTTGTCTAAAAAAAAGTGTCATTCTGTGATACATGTAGTTGTTGTTAAAATTTGCTATAACCTGTCTGCAAGCTCAATTCTATAAAAATTTCTTTCTTTCTTAGCCAGAACTGTTCTTTGACTAAACATGCTAAAATAGCAATCCCGACTGTAAAACAATAAATCTATTGTGTTTTGGATCTATCTATTGGGGCTTTTTTCAATCAGGGAAATTTAAGCCCCTTTACATCAATTAGCAAATTTAATTATTTCTGTGATTATTTCCTCCTTCTGTTCTTCCAATGCCATCCTGTTGGGTGTTGATCAAGCTCTGTAAAGCCCATCTAATGCCTGGTAATCTGTCTGATTACTTTCACTTTCCCCTGTGTTGTTGTTTCTCTGGCTGACTTCACTGGGAGCCAATGGTCCCAGGAAGCGGACAAGTCTTACACCCTCTGGGCGCCCAGAGAGTGAATGAACGTCTGAACAGAGAGCCATCAAACCTGGTTCACCTGATTGTTTGTTTACCTGCCTAATGCTTTGAAATGTGTTAATGGAAACAGACTCTAAATAGGATCATTAAACCTGACTAAATGCTTAGAAGGAATAATAAAACAGAAGTCAAAATTGACATACCATATCAAACAACTATTGTTATGAGAGCTAGAATTCAAAGAAGACTGGTTAGTAGCGGTACAACAACCACTTTCAATACATGTACATATACATACAACAAAATATATATTGAACTTCAAACAAAGTCTGCATGCAATAATTGTTTCCTGTCGATTACTGCCCAGAAATTGTCTATTAGACTCAGTGTAATAGATCTGGAGAACAGAAAACTCAGCACAATACACCCAGTACCATCATAAAGTGACTATAGGTAGAATAATAAACATCTCCCTCTTGCAACTGTCTGTCAAATTCCAGACATTACACCAGGTCAAGAGAGGTCAGAGCAATATAACGCATATGTATACATGTAAACCATGCAAGTGATAGATATCATTTTTCCTTCTTCCCTTGTCATTTACATCCCAGATATTATCCACAGTTCTCAGTGCATCAGAGAGGTCAGAACATTATACAGATAACTACAGACTACATACAGAAGATATATCTCCTCCCCCTTGCCCTGTCCATTCTGACCCAGACATCATCCATATTATAAGAGACAAAGAGAGGTCATAACAATATACATGCACATATAGAGTGTAAACCTTTCATCTGAGATGTCAATGATAGATATGCTTTCCCTTCTTTCTTGCCCATTACAACCCAGATATCATCAATAGTTCTCTTTACATTCGACAAAGAAACCCAGTAAAGCCAAACAACAGCAGTGCACAGAGGCTGGTACATGCCACTAATGCATTCTTCACCTGCTCATAATTTCTAGATGTAAGAAGAACAGCCTCTTAGAAAGCAGGTGATGATGTACAAGCTCTGATTACTATAGGTAAATGCCTGTTACCCCGTTTACGTGAGCTTTGGATTAGAAGGATCAGAATTCCCTGACAGAGCAATAAGGCTGGCTTTTGTCTGCCCTATGTAGATAACAACACATACAAAGAACATCTTAACAGAACACAAACTATCCCTCAAAGTTTTTAAAAGACTGGGAAAAAGATTCAATTCTGTTTAAAAGAAAGGTTCCTTTTTTTCAATCTCCCATGAATGTGCATAGTACTGGATCTAGATAAAATCATAGCTTCATACCCTACATACAGATTGACTGGATCTGTCTCTACAAAATTGATTTGCCTGATTCATCCAATCATTAACATTAATTTTATACCTCCACTTAACTTTGTCACCAGTGAATGCATGGTATTTAGGGCCACATGTGAGAAATTTTGTTTGCCCTCTCCTCCCTCAAAGGTAAAACTATCGGTATGTGTCTGTTAGGTAGGGACACTTATTAAGAATTTCATGAAACCATACTGTAAACGTGTTATATTTAGCGTGTATGATATTTGGCAGAAAATAATATTTTAACAAGTTAGCATGGATTTGGACTGTCGTATTTCAGAATGGGCCTATTTATATACACATATTATGCATGTCATTTAGTGATATAAAGATGCTCTCCATCAACTGACCAAAAGAATACACAGCCAAATGTAATACCTTTACAGTACATGTATTCTGATTACACAGAATTAATTTATTAAGTTTGTGTGTTGGGAGTAGGCTAACATTTCTCAAATATTTAAAGGTGCATCATGGTCTAGATAAAGGATTCTAGAAAACTAAAAGAAACTCTGTGGGAGACATTTTCTGTGCATGCCATTAACATACCTCATGATAACTTGTCTTACAACTAGCATAATTCTACAGCACATTGACAAGTCAAGGAATGTATACACTGTACAGTACATGTATTGCTGGTATGTTATATAGATCAAAGGAATGAGGTAACAAATTAGGATATATCATAGAACCTAAAGATATTGAAACATTGGTCAATTTCTTCGTAAAGATATAGAGTCTAATTCTCTAAAATCATTGTTATATATACGTATTATATATATGTGTACCATATACCTGGTACACATGATATACTGGTAAAATATGTATTGTAATGAAAATGTGCACTCTGGATAAATTTTATTGCGACTAAATTTAAAATGTGTATTATTTTTCTTTATTGATAAAAGAGTAGAATTTGATCCTGTTTACAGCACATAAACATTAAAAACCCTGGCATTGACCTAATCATCTTTGTTGGGTTATGCAGATGTTACAGGATTTTCATGCTGACAAATAAATGTAAACAAAGAATTCACTCAATATCCTACACCATGTACACAAAGGGGAGATTTCTGTCTGTACCTCATCAATAAAATTAGGTCAAAATGAAGGTCACAATGGTCTACTGATCTTGTATAACACACACAAAAAAAATTCAATCAACACCCTTGATTTTGTTTGATTCTGTTAATCATCTTACATGTAGCGACATTAGGCTGTCCAAAGTTAAATCTAAGTTTAATGTCACATTTAAAATATTCACATTCAAAATACAAAACTTACATGGGAGGGTAATAAAATTTCAACAACAAAAAAGTGATTTATATTATGTCATACATGGATATTATATCATATGTTGTTTAAGGATCTTTCCTGTCAGATATAAAGACAATCTCAAACAATATGCTATAAAAACTCAATAATATGCACAGTATATTTTGTATTTCTAAAGATTGCAGTTTTTTAGATGCCAAATAAACTCAAACATGAAAGGATAATATTGGAAATAGGGGTTTGTTTTTTTTTCAAAATAAACATTAGGGCTTCGCAATAATACTGGTATTCCGATGTATTGCGGTACGTGGATGAAAAATATGGTATCGTGATACATTTTTTCAATACCGGTATCCAGGCTTAATTGATTGGGCTCGGAATTTTGTTACGGGCTCGATATTACAAAATTCTGATTTGAATTAAAATGGCTGTTGCGTTTGTTATCGTTCCAAACACAAAAGAAAAGTTGGAGATATGGACACATTTCGGATTCAGTTCATAAATTAACAACAAAAATGTTTTATTTTTCTATTTTTTTATAGACTTATAGTGCAATTGAATTATGTATATAAATCAAAGTCGTTTACAGTCTATTTACATAAAAGAAATATTCAAATTTTGATAAAAGAAAAAATATCGCAATACATATCACAATACATTTTAAAATATAGTAATATATCGCAATACAAAATTTCCCTGCAATCTTCAGCCCTAATAAATATACATTGTACACGTGTGGGTAACACTTATATATAATTAACTTTGGTCAGCCTTGTCAGTAAAATAAGAAATTATTAGTGCTGTGTTTATGACTACCTATTCTTGATCCTTACCTTGCCATTTTCATACCAGACCACCGCGTGGTTCCTGGACAGCACCTTGCAGTCAAAGATGCCGTTGTTAGAGGCAGGCCGAGCTCGGGCAACAGAGCGGCCGATTTTGACGGGCTCGAGCAGGGAGATGTGTCGCTCCTGGAAGGGGTGGGAGTTCGGCTGGCAGGAGAGAATCACCACGCTGGACATAGCGTCCCGGTACGACTCGCTGCCCGGATCTACTTAAAACAAAAGCTTAGTTCAGTGTTCACAAACTTCTCATAGTGACAACACAGGGAGAGACTGATGATGATCAATGTGAGAACAAATCTTGTGATACTGAGCCAACACTCACATTCATTCATCCTACTCTAAGTCCTATCCTTATTGGGTTTTCTTTCTGGGACTTCTGAATAATAACAATACATGTTACATGCAAGTGCTTTCAAAATAGATTGTATTTTATCTTGTAAACCCAAACATATATAAAATATCACATGCAGTCTTTTATACTGCCAGAGTTTCAATATATCTCTTTTGGCATTTGAAAAGGAAAAAAAAAATTATGATTGAAAGGTACTAAATTACAAAACCTAACTTTTATCATACATGTCTTGGGGGGGGGGGGGGGTATTGCTTTAAACTTAAACCGTTCCTATTTTATTATAATTTAAATTTAAAAATAGTTTCAATTTGAAAGTGCAGGGGAAGAAAAATCAATTTGCGAGGTCTTTTCTCATTTGTGATTTTGTACAGGATATTAACATCAGAAAAAAGCTACTCTCCAGCAGCAATTAGTGCTACCTCAGATATCATGAAACCCAAGGTTTATTTTTTAAAAATGTCAACTTCTAAATCAATGATCGTCCTATGTAAACGTATCCAAAAATTCATAATTAACCAGGCTATAACCATGATAACAAAGAATTCTGCTCTTGCGAGTAAAATGAAATTAATGAAATATGCACTTGTTAGAATTAAAGGTCAAGATTAATCCAGATAGTGGTAATTATCATTTTTTCATTGATATTATAGTGGCAGAGGCATAAATTGCAGTGATTAAAATATTTGGGAATCCAAACTTAAGGAAACAATTTGGATATTAAATGCTAAGTTAGATCTTGGTAAGAGTGTTCATCTAAGGATGACTATTGAGTAGTTCTAATGGGTTCAATACAAGATTTCTTTCTTTATTATGATTATACACGTCTTTCCTGATTTGATCAACCTGATGTAATGACAAACAACAACAGTAAAAGATTACATAAATTTTCTGTCTCATAGTCTGATTTAAGGAGAAAAGGCATATGCTAACAGCATTGGCATCTTCTTCACCACAATGATCCCTTTGCATAATATCTCACGGATTTGACTTTTACATTGTTATTTTTTAATCTGGGGGGGGGGGGGGGGATCTACACAAAAAGATTTTTTGAAATTGACACTAATGACTTCAAAGTATTGCTGAATTCTATAATCAATGTCAAAAAATTTGACGGATTGATATCAAGGAGAATTAATTGTCATTATGTTATTCGGGTTTAATGTTTTAAAACACATGCATGGATCTAACTTCAAAACATAACTGACCACCTGTTATGTTTGATTTGGAAAAAAATCAGTTGTCAAGTAAAATCTCAAAAATCTTCAATCGTTATCTACTATTAAAGAGTTGAATATATAAACTTTATTTCGATGTATCGCAAATGTTTTTGATAAGATGGTTATAACATCTACATCGTAAACTGAAAAGGTACTCAGGATGGACCCAGGAAATGAAACACTATAACAAACTAAAGACATCCTGGATCTTAGCTTTAAATCAATCCAAACCCATACAAAACAACTGAACGGAATCATAACAATATTCGAATCTAGACATCTTTTAAAAATTACAGTAAAACTTAGGATATTTTACCTTTCATACTCATAGCCGAGAATTACTCAAGTCTTCCAGAGTCCGCCATCTTGAATTTTTCCTCTGTAATCTCCAAACGAAAACACCTTTTCATCCTTCAAAACACAGTCTTATCAAATTTAATATAACATGTTAAATATGGAAGATGGGGTTCGTTACAATTTTTGTTGGGTGTTCTAGACAGTATTGATAAAACTTTCTCATAAATAAAGTTTGACCTAAAAACATCAACAAAGAGGGTCAAGGTCATTGGATTAAAAATGGCAGCTGTAGAAGGAGACGGACTAGAGAGGAGGGTTTCCCTGCCCCGTGAGGCGACTCCTACCTCCCCCACGGTCCTTCCTTGGGACAGATTCTCCAATTGGATCCATTGTGCGTGTGTTGTCACATTCGATTTGGAGCTTGGTCAGGCAATGGAGGTATAAAACCGGATCAGCTGATTGTTTTTGTTGACATTTTATTTTTAAATCCAGGCAATGGTTTTCACCTAGTTCTTTCTGAATTAAAAGTTTCGATTGAAACTTTTTAATATTCTTTAATATTCTGTTTTATTTTGACACATCTGAAGATTTTATTTGGATGTGAAAGTGGATTTACAAATGAAATTTCGATTTCTTGATGTGAAAAATATGACATGTTCATCCCACAGTTTGTTATAGACCATGTAGATTCATTCAGTTGAAAAAAAAAGTATTAACCAACTAGATTGTAACTTTCGTATTGCTTATCAATGTGATTTACCCCAGATCATCCCGAGTTCAGGGAAATCTTGAATTCTTAAGACTTATTTGGTGAAGGGAAGTTTCAATTTTAATTATAGCTCAATCAGAATAAGTATAACATCTACAGTCAGATATTTCGTATGTACAGTGAAGTTGCCAATTCTGGGTCATCTCCAATTCCAGGTCCCTTCAATGTGCTCAAGTCATATTGTTTAAATTGAAGCAGAAAAAAACTTTATAAATACATTGATCACAAACTAAGGGCTTTCTGTCCTTGACGATAAAGAAATATCTGAGGATCAACATTTACAGAGCAATTTAGAAATTGGTCCCTATTACTTTTGTATCAGCGGTTGTAAATATTTTTTTCTAAGCAGCATTAATTTGTCAATACTGCAAATTATTAAAAGTTGTATTCAAAAATGATTCCCCGACATTACAGACCTTGGAGTCACATGACCTAAATGTAGAGAAAATGATTCAAAAGTGGGGAAACCAGGCCTTGTTGAAATACCTCTGTAAATATTATTCCGTGTAATTCATTTTGAAAGAGAAATGACTGTTTAATAGCTTACAAATTGTTTTTTTAATACATAGTATAAGATATACCGGTAATTTGAACAACTGCAAATTATTAACAAAACATTCTGACAAGATCCAGAATTGGCGTCTTCAATGTATAATTTTTTAATTAAAAAATTAATAATTAATTTTGTCTACTTGTTATTATTTAAAAAAGAATTCCGCCTGATTTTCAATGGGATTCATATTTGGCCCAGAACTACATCTGTTTTTTTTCCCCATTTGTTGTTAAAACCATCTGTACATATCAAATCCTTGAAAAGTCTTAAAGGGGCATGGTCACGATTTTGGTCAAAATATATTTTTCTGAATCTAATGTTTACAATGCTTCAGTAAGGCATTTTTAATAGGCAACCAAAATTTGAGTGTCATTCATTGAGTTATAAGCTAGTTACATAGTTTACAATTTTATACTATGTAAACAAAGCTTTTGTTTACATTTTTAATGTTGATGTGAAAATTCCAGTTTTAGGCTAATAAATGAATGTGTTAAATGTTAAAAACTGTTTATTTATGCTTAAAATGAATAAGAAGATATACAAATCAGCTTGAAAAAGATTTTTTACTGGTAAATTGAACCTATGTAAACAAAAACAGGGCACGAGACTTGATTACATGACAAAGAATTGTGAGCCCTGTAACTTGCTTATAACTCTACGAATGACTCTCAAATTTCATTTGATCATTAGAAATGCATTTCGAAAGCAGTATTAATAATACAAACAGAAAAATAGGATTTGATCAAAATCATGACCATGCCCCTTTAAGAGGCTCTTAATTTATGTACATGTAAAAATACTAACGTGTTTACAATCAGTCGTTTTGTAATATAAACATAACCTAAAAAAATTCAAGGAAAGTTTCAATTTTCATTTACCGGTAAGTTGAAGATAAAAACGACTACAGCTAATGAAGTCTTAAAATTCAAGTTGGGACTTCTGCATACATTTTCAAGTATCTGTGTTCTGTAGCCTTTCTAACTCTGATACAGACTTAAATCTAGTACATGTATTTTGGGTCACACTTATAAATTACACAGAATTAGATCCATATTTAGCTTTTCATGGGGCTCTATGAAACGATTGCAGCATATTTTTCTCATATTATTAATTTAATCTGTTACAGCTGATTTATCCAGGCCATGTTAAACTGACAGATGTGGAGGTAATGAATACATATACATATACTGTACAGTCTGGTAGTGTAATCTATATATATGTAAATATTACATACTCAGTAATCAATATCGTTGCACTTATTATTGTTCTTCAATCAAAAGTTTAAAAAAAATAAAACGAGTATTGAAGGGGACACATAGTTAGAAATCATATGCTTTATTCAGTAGCTTGGTGATAATAATGGATTTTTTTTTTTTTTGCATATACATATAGCTTGCAAACAAATTATGCCACAAATTTCTATCAATTTTATTAATCTCATAAAGATATCCTTGTTGATATATTATTTTATTTCTTTCAACAGAAAACAAACATTTGCTATTTGTCTTTCCCTGATTCCAATTCGGGTAAGAGTGCCTTACCAGTTGAATAATCAATGAAATTGTTAAAAGCTACTTTATATTCCTTATACAGAGTGTTGTGTTCTAGTTCTATGTGTATGTACAGTAAACAGATAAATGGGATCTACTTTGTTTTTTTCAGGTTGTATGGGAGACACACAGTTCCATTTCCGGATTCGTCAGAGTCCAGGCCGGAGACATTTTCCAAAGTCGGCGATCCAGAAAGACTACCCTCACCAACTACAGGTCTGATGTCACATTGTCAATTGAATTGTTTCTGTGTTTCACTATTGTGGTAACAAAAATTGCAAAAATAAAAACAGCATGGGGAACTTATTTGAAAGATTTAATTGTTTGCCTTATATATACATGCAAATACTTAATAAATGTAAAATAATCTAAGCTCAAGTATTATTTTAAATACAATACATATACATGTTGTTTAGTTTATTAAATATAATTGAAGAAAAAAAAGATGAAAATATGATTGAGTATGGTACAGTAGTTAGTGAAGCGAGAGAAATTACGATACATGTAATAAAATATAAGGTCTTTTAACCCAAAAACCGGGGACGTATATACGTCCCTGCTAAAACACAAATAAAGCTTTGCTACCAGTGGATGTGTAATTTAAATTGCATATTTCAGGCAGACAATGGTTATTTGTACGGTTTTGTGTATTTCCGCCAAACAAAAGACAAAAGCATCAAAAGAGGATACTTCCAAAAGGTACTGTCAATATTTTTATTTCAATCCTACATATAAATGTATGTTAATCTCTCTCTCTCTCTCTCTCTCTCTCTCTCTCTCTCTCTCTCTCTCTCTCTCTCTCTCTCTCTCTCTCTAACAGTTGGATGTTATCTGTTGCAGTCAGTTGTGCTGGTTTCCAGGCTCCCATTCATAGCTTTGTTCAACCAGTTGGTCAGTATTATTGCCCCAGAGTACTTCGATAATGGAGAGCCAAGTCTTGAAGCAGGTAATGATAGTTTTAGTTTACATTTACAAGGATAAATGATAAGCTAATTATTTCATACAAAAAAAGATTTTAAGAATCAGATTTGAGTATTTTTTACTTCTATCTTAATGCCCACTACTAATGTATTGAAAGTTTTTCATGATTTCTTTATTCATTAGCAAATTCAATGAAAAATCTCTTTTCGCAGCCTGTCATGACATTGACCAATGGCAGTGTCCACTAGGTGGAGACACTGTCAGTCTGCCCATATTTGGAACAGTCTTACAGGTTTGTTCTGTGAAATATGTGCATGTGTTGATGCTTGATTTAAGACTGAAAACTGACATTTTGTGTCATTGTAAATGCAGTAGTTTTATGAAGATATAATTTGCCATAGAATATTTTTGATTTATTTAAATTTTCATTCAATTATAATAGAAGCCTTCAAAAAAATTTACAAATTTCTGTCAGATTTCTGTCAGATTTACTGAAAATTATAGAAGCCTACAAAAAATTTACAAATTTCTGTCAGATTTACTGAAAAGAGATATTGTTTGAAAGTTTTTTTTGTCCAGAAAGATTAAATTATTTTCAAGCAACTTGGCAAAAATGGTTCATGGATACTTGTGGAGTTGTGATGTGAAATTAAAGCACATTCAGCTCAGTTCAGTTCTTTATGATTTACAATTATATTAAGATATATATACAGCATTAAATTATACATGTACGCCTTAGGCCTTAGTTGAAATTATTTTTGACAATTTCTCTTCTTTGCTTTTTAAAGTTGAATTTCGTTGTGACATTTCCTTTGCTTTTTGTAACCAAAATAAATTACGTTGTTTTCTTTCTATTTAAATTTCTGTGTCCTCCGTGTTGTATGCGTCTGTTGTTGTGAGTTTATTATGTTGTGTACACAGGTCCGGATCCCCTCGCGGTCGGACAAACTCCTAGACAGGGTACCAATCAAAACCACTCCATCAGTAAGTTACTACTACCCACAGTATTCTTCACAGAGGGGTATACCGTAAAGTCTTGTGTATAACACACACTTTTTTCTGCCAAAATTTGATAAAAAGTGGAGGTGCGTGTTTTTACCCCATATTTTTAGGCCGGGATTCTGGATACCGCGGGAACAAGACTGCCAATATATCGCGTGTTCTGCAAGTTGTATGAGTGTAAACTAAACTTACTTTGTCAGAAATACCTTATTCTTAATTTTATTTCCATGTATTAAAATATTTATCCACTCTGACCACTGCTCCTTGCATCAAACAAGTTTATGCCAGTGTATTCGCTATTACATAACCAGCCACTTGTGGTCAATGTTTTTTCAACAATTTCTGGTGTCAGTAGCATGCACCTGTCTCTTGTCGGACTTCACAGGTTATTCAAGTGCAGGCAGATTAGCTTCTTATTTACTTTGTGTCCCATTATGCAGTTAAACTTTATTGCTTTACTTAGACACTGTTAGAAATAGATTGATCATTTGTACGACTTGATAATGACGATGTACAACATACAAACGTTTCTTCACAATGTTTATTTAACAACAATCAAAGAATTGGACTATAATTAATCAATTAAATATTTTCTTTTTGTTTTTGTTTGGTTAAGATCTGCAAAGGTTGTTACTTTTAAGCACTTTGATTACATTATTAACACATGCATAACAATGAATTTTCAAAACTCGAGATTGAAAATTTCTTTATTTTTTTGGGTGCATATTATACATAGGAACAGCAGTTTTTTCAGCACTTTACACCCAACTTTGGTGGTGCATATTATACACGGGTGCGTGTTATACACTAGACTTTACGGTAGATCTGATATGCAAATAGATTATACAAACTTTATCATATTTCTCCAATCTGCTGTATGAAGTTTTGTATATTGATTTTATGCATGATTGTTTTGAATTGATTTGGCATAGTCTTGCATGAATGTCAATGTATAAGTTTTGTATAGAGCTATTCATACATGTATCAGTCTACATACAGTCTGTATTTAAGGTGGATTGGTTCTTTCTCTCTTCCAGCCTGTTCTTCCAGCCCCATCCATCTTGCCTTCTCTCTATGAAATTGACATTTTCAGGTAATTCATAGTGCTTATTCCATCAAAATTAAATTTAATGATAAAAATATAGATCAATTAGGAATGCATTTTTTCCTCCAGTATATTGAAAATATCTTTGATTTCAAACAATTGAGATATTTTTTTTAACAATTTATTGCTTTTAAATAGATATCTTGTAAATAAGACATTTGGTTATCTAGTGCAGTTCTAAATACCAGTTTTAAACTAACATGCAGATATGAATAACATAATTCAAGACTATTCAGTTCTAAATTCCAGACTCATGCAGTTACAATTTGTTTTACAGCTCTTTTCAGACCATTCTTCCCCACATTCAGATGTTGTGGGAACTGGTGCTTACAGGAGAGGTCAGTGAAACCCAAGATTGTGTAAAATATAATAATACTAGTGGTTTACATAGTTGACATAGAATAGCCTATACAGGAGAGCCCAGGCAAACCCATGATTTAAAAAGATCTAACAGGGTTCACATAATACAGGTTGTCTTCTGATAGTAGCTTTATCACGATCAAGCAGGAAACTCTTGAAATGTCAACAAATAACATGTATTGAAAAAAATAAGGAGTCTTTGGGGGAGAATGTTTCAAACATATGATTTCCTTTAATTTTTTTTCCAATGAAAGGTCCACGTATGAGTAAACTATGCGCCAAATATAAAGTAAATTGACCGGAAAGTTTATCTGTTTACCGTGCTCAAATATGGTCGTATGTCCGATCATTTCCGCCATTTTATATAGGATTCTATAGGAAAAAGGGCTATCATTTTCAATTTCATTATAAAAAATTACAAACATACGATTTTCTTTTAATTTTCAGCAATGAAAGCGTAAGGTATAAGTAAACTTTTTGAAAAATTAAAACGAAATCGACCTGATAGTTTTTATGCTATGATGATGTAATCTGCCCTCATAGTTTGGTCCTAAAAACGTGTCTTGCCAAGAGTTTTACCTGTAGAATTGTATAGAATAAACATGATAAAAGGATGTTTACAAATCAAATTCAATTTTATTTGTAATAGATTAAAAAATATGAATCCCCTCACATAGAACATGAAAGGATGGCACATGTTTTTATTTTGCAAAGTATTATTTCAATTTTAATTATTGACTCAGCAATAAAAAAGTGCACAACGTATATTGTTGTCAATTTTTAGTCAAAGTCTCAACTGACGTCATTGTAAGACGTTGACTCCGACATAGATAGTGTCGATTTTGAAGTTGCTGCGAAATGATAAAAATACATTATTCTAAGGATTCATTTTACTAAAAAGTAATTTTTTTTGGAATAAAAATGTTATATGATAAACTATGTATTTGAACTTCTTACTCTGCATTTGCGTTTTAGGACATCTTTAAGTAATGCGCAATAACCTGCGCAAAAATTGCAACATTTTAAACCCGCAAGTGATGTTAAGTACAAAAAAACATCCTAAGTATAAACAATCCAAATCAAATGAATTTTTAAACAAATACATGTATGCATGTGAAACTTTTACAAATGTTGTATAAACACGATGACATTAGATAAGTCTTGTATAGAATTGTGTAGCCATGTTTGTTGTGTTTTCAGCCTTTGGTTGTCATGGCAGCATCTCCATCAGTGACCTCAGCAGCAGTCCAAGCCTTAATAAGGTCAGCTGCAAACACATGATCGACTTTAATTCTGATACTCTGATGTCATAATCATTACATTTCCTTATTGCATTTCCGGGTTGTGTTTTGTAGTTTGATTGGACCACAGAAGTATTGCTCAGACTACCGACCATATTTTACGATTCATGACAGCGAATTTAAAGAGTACACAACTAAAACCCAAGCTCCGTATGTCCATGTGTTTAATTACAATTTTAATTTCTTTTTTTTTAAATTCACTACTTGTTACATGTACATTGTAATATAATATTTTGTAATGAAACTGCATGTTAATTGCTTGTTTTCTTACATTTATTTCTACTTTTCCAGACCTTCAGTTATATTGGGGGTTACCAACCCATTTTTTGCCAAAACATTACAGCACTGGCCACACATAATAAGGATAGGAGAGATGATGACTCAAGGTAAAAATACAGACAGAGCATAACTACTCCTTGCACCTGTACTACACAACCTCATAATATTTACATGAACCTATTCTTTGTCTATTAGATCCAATATATTTCATTTCACATTTGTCCACACCTGTTCACTGATTTAGAACTGTACCAGATGTATGTTTGCTAGGTGTTTATAACATGTGTAGCTATGTATTATACAGTCAAACCTCAGTATCTTGCAGATCAGTATCTCAAATATCTCAAATATATTAAAGCATGAAAGTCCCAACTGCTGTTTATTTACTTCAACCTCAAATCCTCTGATGTTGAAGTATTGCTCTGTCCCATCATTATAAGGAAACAGGGAGGTTTGACTGTATAAGACTTTTCTCAGATAATAAACACTCCCTGAGTACAACATGTAGACATGCTGAGCTCTGTCACACTCCCTTGCCTGTGTGCATAACCTGCTGAATTGTCTTGTCTCACTGTTACAGTGCCTAAAGGATTTAATAAACTAAAGAAAGTCAGCAGCATGAAGACCCTGGATGCCAAACCAGGTACAAAGCACTAGTAGATTTAGTAGGTCAAACCAGGTACATAGTTCTTATTAAGTAGGTCAAACCAGGTACACAGCTCTTATTAAGTAGGTCAAACCAGGTACAAAGCATAACTACTTGTAAATGAAGTACATCAAAACAGGTACAAAACTTTAGGGAATAAAGTAGATCAAAACAAGTACAAAGCATTTGTAAATTAAGTAGGTCAAAACAGGTACAAAGCCACCAAAGTACCGGTACTCATAAATTTTAAGATCAGTTGGTACAAAGCATTAGTATAAATTCTAATTAGGTGGAAACAAGAACAAAGCCAAATAATCATAAATCAAAAAGAACAAAAGATTTAAAAATAACCTGAAGATTAGATACAAGTAGTTATATATATAACATAGTTATAAATTTTATTGAAAAAAATATCCCAAGAAATTAACATTACTTACCTGTACACTGTTTTTCTCAGTTCATGTTCAGTTTCAGCAGAACAATATTTACATGTATATAAAGACGATTCATGAATTGTATAAAATGCATGAACATAGTCCATAAATCTTCTACTGTACATGATATGTTATAAACTGTATGTAAGACTAACTTAAATTTTTGTATGATTTTTTTCATCCATGCATATGAAATACTGTGTACATATAATTAGATTCATCTTCAGAAATGAGGATGTCATTGCAAAAGTATTTGCCTTTAAGTACTTATTACTTCACAATAGCTGATAATATAATTGTTTAAGATATTTGATTAGATTAAGATAAGGTAATAAAACCATGTTAAGAGATTTCTGTATCTACAGTATACTGCAAGTACAATCTCAGTATATTAAAGAAGATGATGATCTGTGTGTTAAGGTATTTCCATGTCCAAACTTTATATCAACAATACCTGTAATATGACATTGCTTTTTGGTACAGGGGTTTACACAAGGTACAAACAGTTCCTGGCCAAAGATAAAGGAATACTCAAACGAATCATCAAGGTCAGTTGTACATCAAGAATATGACTTAAGGAGAGATTCGGTTTCTCATTCTTGTTCATTTTTTAATGAATAAGGTATTTTTATGCTGTAAATGTTCTTAAATTAGAAAACTCGAGATTTAGCAACATCTGCCTCTTTAAAAGACTAGCATATTCATTTACAGCAAAATTTCAGAACAAAATATGTTTACAGTACATGTGTCTGTTAAACATAAGTCATTTTGCTATATTTACATTTGCAAATATGCTTCCTTATATGAACCTATAGAATATCAAAAACGTTCAATTCTGTGTGAACTTTTTCATGAGGTCACAATGATCACTGCATGCGCTTATCTTTTGACTGTTGCATTATTGTAAACATAAAAATCATGGTAATTTTAATAATTCTGAACGACTTGCCTTTCTCAAAAGTAAATATAAGTAATAAACAGCATTGTTAAAAAGTTCACCAGGATATGAACTTGGTTGGTACGTGATCAAATCTTCTGACAAGTCCGAACGTGACCAACCAAGTTCATATCCCAGTGAACTTTTTAACTTGCTGTTTATTTCTTAATTGCAGCCTAAAATCTGATTTAGAAATATAATGAAATACAAAATGTATATAACTATAAACTAACTACTTGTACAAATACATGCATATTGTAAGAGTATAAGAGTGCTGAATGTTAAGAGTGTTTAATTCTTTGTTCAGGGAATGCAAGCAAAGCGACCAGTGGAAGCGCAGAATGCAATTCTTCGGCGGTACTTCCTTGAGTTGACGCAAAGCTTCATGATACCATTGGTATTGATTTTGATTATTAATTTTGTACTTTTATTTTGTAGATTAATCAATTTAATGAATACAGAATATTGAATACCAAGCAAAATACTGCTAATGCATTTAGAGTATTGTATAAACTGTTGAGAACAAACTTGAAATTGAGATTGTCATATAAAATGAGTGGTATTTTTCAGGAACGATACATGGGAAGTTTGATGCCTCTACAAAGAAATATTTCTCCACATAAGGTATGTCCGTTGTTTGTGACATAAAAAGTTTTATGTCTGTAATGCCCAAGATAATGTATCAAGTACATATAGATATTAAAGTATCATCACACTTCACAATTTAGATACTTATACAAAGATAGTGATGATAAACATGTAAATGATGAAATGAAGATTTTAACATGGTACTCATGTACATGTGTAAAAAAAAAAACTTTAAAGTTTATTGAAATGAGATTTATATTAATATATCTAATGGTATATTTTTTAACCACACAGCCACCTTAAAACAGATGGACTGTGCATAGAATAGAATTAATTTATCTTTCGTTTTTGGCAGTGCCCCCCAAGTCTTCGCCCATTTGACACTGATGAGTTTCTGCGCACCCTGGAACGCTCCGGCCCGCAGCTGACTTCCGGGATCAAGGGAGACTGGGAGGGGCTTTATCGTAGGTTCTTCCGGAGTCCGAACTTTGAGGGGTGGTATCAGCACAGGCAAACAGAGGTCAACCAGAAACTACAGGTTCTGCATTTGGAGGCTCTTTGTAATGCAGTGAGTATGACAGACTTGCATGTAGATCTTATGTATTACAGACTTACATGTAGTTCTTGTGTATTACAGACTTACATGTAGTTCTTGTGTATTACAGACTTACATGTAGTTCTTGTGTATTACAGACTTACATGTAGTTCTTGTGTATTACAGACTTACATGTAGTTCTTGTGTATTACAGACTTACATGTAGTTCTTGTGTATCACAGACTTACATGTAGTTCTTGTGTATTACAGACTTACATGTAGTTCTTGTGTATTACAGACTTACATGTAGTTCTTGTGTATTACAGACTTACATGTAGTTCTTGTGTATTACAGACTTACATGTAGTTCTTATGTATTACAGACTTACATGTAGTTCTTGTGTATTACAGACTTACATGTAGTTCTTATAATGCTGTATAATGGACTTAATGTATTTTCTATGATACTATATGATAGACTAAAATAAATGTACGTTCTTATAACTCTGCGAGTATGAAATTTACACGACATTGTAGATCTTGTAATGCTGTGGGTCAGACATACTTGCATATAAATTTTATAATGCTTTGGTTTTGATTTTTATAATGCTTTGAGTTTGAGTAAGTACATGTACTTTGAATATATAATTCTTAGATTTTCTAATGTTGTCAGTATGGCAAACTTACTTGTAGATCATCAGTAAGATAATTTTGAGCTTCAGGAACACATTAAAAAGGGAATCATTGATGAACCAGTAGACACACAGTTTTATTGTTGATTTTTTTAATTACAGGATCTGGTGGATTGGATTCAGGACAAAGAGGAAGTGGAAGTGGTGGATCTTATTCTGCGAATCCGAGAGAAACTTGTAAGTTTTTACAATCCATATCCAAAATAATTCAAAATATCACAGGTGTAGATAAGTACTTGTAGTTTGAAAAAGATTAACACATTTTTGCAGATACATACATACATACATACATACATACATACATACATACATACATATTACCATATTTTGCTGAATATAATACGCAGTTATGTATAATACGCACCCCCCACTTTGAGCCTGAAAATTCTTGAAAAAACAAAGTTTGGTGTATAATACGCACCAAGACTTTTGACTAAACTGTCATGGTAATTCAGGGAAAAATCTACAGGGAAAGTTTTATGTATTGAAAATTTTACATTCACGATAATGTTTCTGATACAGGTTTTTTAAAATCTTGACTTTCTGCATAGCGGTAATCTTCAAACAGCTCAAAGGGGTGACAGATCACAGACAACAGATGTTACGATGTTTTGATTATTTCTTTGCCACAAGAGTATGTCTAAGATAATCGGCATGAATAAGTGACAAGCTTATGTGTGTACAACAATGGCTTTGATAGGGCCGCAATGGTGTTAAAAATAAGGGTGAAACAAATATTCAAGACGAGTTGTTTTATTTTAATTGATAGTAGTTCATCATATGTCTTAAAATGCTTATTAATTCCGAATAACACATGGTAGGCTAACAGGCCCTGGAATCAGGATCTATTGCACAGATCTATTAATAACATCTGTAATGGCGGCATACACAGAGATGGTGAATGCACAACTCTGATTGCTGAATAAACTGTTCATATTTATTAAAATGGCCTTTTTAGAATAGTTTTTCTATCTACGAATTAATAGTTTAAAATTTTCTGCTTAGTACACTCCAACAATAATTTCCAATTGTTTAGATATTGCGGTAAACAAACAGAAGTAACGTTTCCATATATGCAATGAATAATGATAGCCAATACTTTATCTGTTAAAAAAAAAAAAGTGTCAAAATTCCATTGTTGTGTATAATACGCACACCCCTTTCTCACAAAGATATATTATAGCAAAAAAGTGTGAATATTCGGCAAAATACGGTAAATATACATGAATATCTTAGATTAGGTCAATTCTGTATGTTTCCATTTTGTTTAGCTTTGATTACAAGGATCATGGTCAAGGAAAATGTGTGCACAGAAGTCGTGTTCAATATGTTTTGACCATTCAAAAAAGTGAGACTTGTTCAAAATTTGCAAGAATTCAAGTCATGTTTAAAGAGTGCACAGTATTCAGCCATGAATGTTAGAAAATCTGAATGTAAGAAGTCTGATATGCAGTGAATGTATAATATCTTTGTAGAATATATGTAAATGTACAAATTTCATCTTATAAAATTTTCTTTGCTCCAGACTTTTGCTGTAAATAATGATATTGCTATAAATGAGGAAAGTGTTCACAAACTGAAGAAACACATGGATGTGATCGTTACCTCCCTTCCTGATGATCTTCAGTCTGTTCTCAAGAGTTGACACCAGAGGGAGCCATAACAGGAAGTAACTGGTGCACGTTCTCAGTGGTGCTCAGGTCATCGTGTATTTGATGACATATGTGCTATAAGTAAACACAGGATACTAGTCAAGACCTGTAAATAAATAGACATACTGAAGTAGATCTGGTTGCCATACTCACTTGTATGTGAATGGGAGTTGTGTTTGTGTATGCAGACTATTAGACAGTAAAATTCATGTACATGCATGATGCAGATGCAGCATGTGTTTCTTCATCAAAGAGTCTTTGTAAAATAAGACTAGGAAACATGTTTTTGTATAATTAAGGAAATGTACAGGTATTGGAGATTGATGAGTTTTACACCCACGTGTAATGTCAATAAACTCCCTTGTATGAATGTAAAAAAAAAAAAAAGAAAGAAAAAGGGGGTCCATCAAAAACTTTAAGCTATTTTGACATACATTATGGATGTCTTTTTGATAAAATCATTGTAAACCAAAAACATGAAATGGCTGGTTTTAAGAAACTAGATTTTATATCCATATAATTGTATGAAACTTTTACAAGGAACAACATTTTTGAGCTGTTGATTTTATCTTGGGTAAGAAGACTTACTCAGATATTTATTCACAACATTGGAATGCTGTAAGCATTAAATTTTTTTCCTTATCAATTTTTTAAATTCAAATTTTTTCCATGGCTTTTATCTAAATTCTAGAATAAAGGGGCCTTATATAAATGTTATCAATGTAGTAAACAGTGTAACTATGTAAAGTGTATGTTGATCAATTGTTAGAAATCATCAATTTTTTTTCAATAATTGCATTGGTAAGATATGTTTCTGGTTCATAAAAACAGGTGGGCTTTTTTTTGTCTTTAGCTTTATGAAGATCTCAGAGACACCCTATTGTTATATGTTGTTTAAGTAAGCCTGAGGGTGGGGGAGAGACAAGTCTAAGAAGTTTTATTTGGTATGACCGTGAATGTTTTTGCTTTGTTTGTGGAAGGCTTGTAGAAGGGATGTTGTGGCAATGATTGAAGGCAATGTAAACGTTGCCACTTGATCTGGAGCCATAGAATTGAGTTTCGATGGAATAGTTGTGGAATTTTGAGGGCAGAGGCCAAGAAATTTTTCGGGCTGTGCCATTAATTGTTGTAGATGTGGCCATGTCTTTCTTGTTATATATATTGTGCCAAACCCGAGTCAAAATCATGTTACCCTCATGTATTGCACACTGCTACAGAACTGTAATTATGTCACTATCTTGCTAAGCTCTTATTTCACAGCAGCTTCCAGGGCTAAATTTAATACATATTAGATTAATGAATACATGTAAGAGTGTTGAGGAATGGGTTAATTAAGAGGGCTGCGTGGTCAACAAATTACCCATCAGATCTACCCAAGACTTTTTTAAATGATTTATTTATCTATAAACTATTATTAATTAAAGAAAAATCCCCTTTTTTAACATTAAAATTTCACTGTTTTTCTATTTCTTTACATGTATAGGGTACAGAGCTCATCTTCTTTTAAAAGGAGATTCATATAGTTTTTAAAAAACCGGCCACGACCGCCCAGCCCTCTTGACATTAACTTTATAGCTGTTCATGTTATCATTGCATTATGGAAATGCTGTTAGATGAAAGACAGACAAAAATGATGTCAGTGCTTAATATTATTTGATATTTTCAGCTTTAATTAGCTTTACGGTTCATATTTTCTTACAAAAAGTGTTTTGTTTTTAATCATTTCCTCAAACAAGCTGGTCTTGTTTTCTTAGTCCATAATATACTGTTACTATTCATTTGATAACATGGATTATAGATGAACAATCACAGCCAACCTAGAGGATGTTGTTATTTCTCATTCATCAGTTTAGCTGCCAAACTTGTATTTTAGTTACTGTGTGATATCCTATTTTAAGTTTCCAGCAATCAGTAGTGTTCACAATCAGTAGGATTTAAATTTTTATTGATTTTATATATGATGACTAATGTTCCCTTTTTCTGCATTATTATGTTCCGTTTTTCTTTATTATGTTCCATTTTTCTGCATTATGTTCCGTTTTACAATGAGATCCTATGAATCTTTTATTGTGTGGATGCTGTTAGAATGACGACAATTTCATAAAACTGAGGACTATTGGAACCTGGAATTGGACAAAAATCCAATAATTGAAATAATTCCAAATTCCAATAAAACTCTCTAACAACAATACTTGTGTTGGTGTAAAGCATTGACCATGTTAGTATTTTCACACATTCCATTTCTGAGGCATTATTAGTGTTAGTCAAAATACTCAGTCGACCTTTTAAGAAGCTTGCTATTTTTCAAATTATTAATTTTTGTTAATTATGTGAAATTTAAATTTGATTTATTTTACGGCACATCATTTTAATGGAAAATATTTCGAACTTGTTAACTTAGAGATAATTATGTAACTGTTGACACACATGTACAAAAAAATTATATAGACATGATTGATGAAAGTTGATGATGTATAATACATTAAGTTCCAATATAGTCGAATGGTCTTTTATAATAAAATTTTTCCATATTTTCATAAATTTGAGAAGTAGTATACATTTTCAATCCGAATGTAACAATTTCACAAGAAAAAGCATATCTGTTTACTGCGTTGAACAAATATTATATGAATTTTCTTTTCTTTCTGGATCATGATTCATACTACATGTACATCTTTATAGATTTTGAAATATTGTATATTTGTATCAGACTCTTTATAACTTTAATTTGCCTTCTGTAAAAGATTTATTCCCACCAGTATTTGTACTTGGTTGTATTGTTTTTTAAATAAATTTGATTATCAGTGTACAACTGTGTTTCTGGAATTCAAACTTTTCGATAGAGGGTACTTTATGATGAAAGCTCAAAGTGAGCACCTGTTGTAGGTAAGTTATGATTTGTTAGCTCACCTGCTGCTCACCTATTGACTGGATAAGCTTTTACATTTTGTCTCATACTACAGAAAAATATCAAAAGCACTAAGTAGTTGTAAAAAAAAATATGTCAGTTAATCGGTTAAATCAGAAATTGTAGAACTTTTATATTGTACTTTGCACTTTATTATAGCATATAACAAAACAGAATTTTTTTGCATTACAATCCAGGAAATTGTTCTAATGCAATCTTCAATCTTCAACTTTAAAAAAAAAATCTTAAATTAAAAAGTCTGATGTTTTCAAGCAGCTTGTTAGAATTGTTAAACACCCCGTCTTTTATACGACTCGATAAGCATTTTAAAGACTGAATTAATGCTCATTAATTAATCAAGTGTGAAAATAACCTATCTCGTGCAAAGTCTGAACGCCAGGATATATACCAATTCTAACTTACCTATATGTCAAAAACGTCCATCCCCGCGCCCCTAACTATAACCATACTCCCAACAAAATAAATTGTATATATATATGATGAGTTCGAGTCCAGATGGGGTATTTACAATTTTCACCCTCATAAAAATTGAAAACTTTAAAAAGAAGATTATAAATTTAACTTATGTTGTACTTGCATCAATATTGTTTTCTATGGTTTCACAAATACTAGTATTCGTTGATCACCAATTTTCGTGGATTTTGTCGATCAGTCAATCCACGAATTCAAATGTTCAGTAAAGCATGACATCTGATAACATATCACACTGATAGGATCATTGTTCACGAATTAGCGTATTTTTATAACTGTAAATTTTACTAAATCCATGAAAATTAAAGCCCAAGAATATAATAGAAACTTCAGTAATGTACTAAAAATCCCTTTTTGAGATTTTTTATGTTCATTAAAGTTTTGAAATTCATTAAATTTAAAACTATCTAAAATTGTTATAGTAGTTTTAAATTCTGAATTTTAAACCTTTAATATAATCTACTACGATTCCAGTGTTTTGCCTTTAAATCAAACCACGCCCTAATTATGAAACAAAAGTACATGTATATATATATATATATATATATATATATATATATATATATATATATATATTTATATGTATTTTCCAAAGCATGAAACCAAATTGTCGTATCACGTTTTCAGCCACAGGGAAGTTCAGGGAAAATCAGCTAAAATAGAACTTTCTCTTTATCTTTTATTCTTCAATTCTATTCTTATCGACTACTAGTACGTAGTACTATTTTTGCAAATTATTTTCTACTTCAACTATCAATTAGTCCCAAGTGTCATATACTTAAGAATAATTGTATATTTCAGTGGCGTAGCCAGGAACAAAATATTTGTAAACAGGGTGTCGGGGGGGGGGGGGGGGAGGGGGTGGGGGGGGGGGGGGGGGGGGGGGGGGGGGGGGGGGGGGGGATGGAGCGGCGGCAAGCCCCCAGACGCTGAGCACATTTTTTTTAATTATGGTGGTAGTAATTTTAATCTTTTACAATGTATAGATTTAATACCTTAGCTATGATATTGTTAGTCCGAAATATCTGACGTTTTCCTGACTTTTTTCACGATTTTGATATTTTACATGCCAAAAAAAACGTATGATTCATACCACATCTTTATAGATTTTGAAATATTGTATATTTGTATCAGACTCCTTATAACTTTAATTTGCCTTCTGAAAAAGATTTATTCCCACCAGCATTTGTACTTGGTTGTGTTTTTGTTGTAATGATTATCAGTGTACAACTGTGTTTCTGGAATTCAAACTTTTCGATAGAGGGTGCTTTATGATGAAAGCTCAAGGTGAGCACATGTTGTAGTGTATGTTAAGATTCGTTAGCTCACCTGTCGTGATCACCTGTTGTCTGTAAATAAGCCTTCACATTTTGTTTCAAACTACTGAAAAATGTCAACCAAACTCGGCACAAAGCATCATTAGGTGAAGGTCTGTCCAGTTTGTTCAATCAAAGGTCACACAATCTTTCTAGCAAATAATAAAAATAGGACACAGTGTTTTAAAATCTTCTTGTAAGAAATGAGAAGTCATATCAAATATTTTTACATTACTTGTAGCTTTTTTATATACATTGTGTATACTCAGTCTGTAAAGTAGATTGAAGCAGAAGGAGGGCCCTTGGAAATTTTTATGGAAATTCAGAGTTCTTAGAGATAGAAATAAAATCTAAGGATGAATAACTTGGAGGCTACAATTATAATAAATCAGGCAAACCTGTTACTTTAATTTTACTGTCAATTTCCTTTTCTCCACGTCTGCCCCCCCCCCCCCCCCCCCCCCCCCCCGCCAACCCAATGCTACGTGCCAGCATGATGTATGCAGAAAAAATCTTTTGTGGGGGTTACAGGTAAACAAAATATCTTGGGATTAGCAGTGAAGTTTCAATTGTTCAAGTTTTTATTGATGTTAAGGTAAACATTGAAATCAAGAAAGCATACACGAAGTCTCAAGTTTAAACTCGATGAAGTAACTTGCTACTTGGGTCAAAGTTGAATATACTTGCATGTTTCATGAGCAGTATGACCCTTGGTCCTCTTGTTTTTGTGCTCCATTCGCCATTATTTATTTCATTTGTTTAATGCTATAATTCCCCCCATATTTAAATCAATACTCGCAGCACTAAGTAGTTGTAAAAATAAATATATAGGTCAGTTAATTGGTTAAATCAGAAATTGTAGAACTTTCCTATTGTACTTTGCACTTTATTATAGCATATAACAAAACACAATTTCTTTTTGCGTTACAATGCAGGAAATTGCTCCAATATAATCTTCAACTTACAAAAAATCTTAATTAAAATGTCTGATGTTTTCAATTTGACAAGCAGCTTATCAGAATTGTTCAACACCCCCGTCGTTATACGACTCGATAAGCATTTTATCAAGAACTGAATTAATGCTCATTAATTAATCAAGTGTGAAAATAACCTATCTCGTGCAAAGTTTGAACGCCAGGATATATACCAATTCTAACTTACCTACATGTCAAAAACTTCAAGGCCCGCCCCTAACTATTACTACATACTTCAAACAAAATAAATTGTATATATATGATGAGTTCGAGTCCAGCTGGGGTATTTACAATTTTCGCCTTCGTTAAAATTGAAAATTTTAAAAAGAAGATTATAAATTTAACTTATGTTGCACTTGCATCAATATTGTTTTCTATGGTTTCACAAATACTATTATTCGTTGATCACCAATTTTCGTGGATTTCGTCGATCAGTCAATCCACAAATTCAAATGTTCAGTAAAGCATGACATCTGATAACATATTGCACTGATAGGATCATTGTTCACGAATTAGCGTATTTTTATAACTGTAAATTTTATTAAGTCCATGAATATTAAAGCCCAAGAATATTATTGAAACTTCAGTAATGTACTAAAAATCCCTTTTTGAGATTTTCCATGTTGCATTAAAGTTTTGAAATTCATTAAATTTAAAACTATCTAAAATTGTTATAGTAGTTTTAAATTCTGAATTTTAAACCTTTAATATAATCTACTACGATTCCGGTGTTTTGCCTTTAAATCAAACCACGCCATAATTATGAAACAAAAGTACATGTATATTTGTATTTTACAAAGCATGAAAATAAATTGTCTTATCACGTTTTCAGCCACAGGGAAGTTCAACCCGACACTAATCAGCTAAAATAGAACTTTCTCTTTATCTTTTATTCTTCAATTTTATTCTTATCGAGTAATAGTAAGTAGTACTATTATTGCAAATTATTTTCTACTTCAACTATCAATTAGTCCCAATGTCATATACTTAAGAATAATTGTATATTTCAGTGGCGTAGCTAGGGAGAAAATATTTGTTATCAGGGGGTCGGGGCGGAGGGGGGGGGGGGGGGGCAGCCCCCAGACGATAAGCTTATTTTTTAATTACAGATGTATGGCGGCAGTAATTTTAATCTATTACAATGTACTAGATTTAATACCTTAGCTATGATATTGTTAGTCCGAAATATCTCACGTATTCCTGACTTTTTATACAATTTTGATATTTTACATGTCGAGAAAACGTAAGACGTTTTCCTGGCATGTAAAATATCAAATTCGTTAAAAAAGCCAGGAAAACGTCAGACATTTCGGACTACGATATTGTAATTGTACTTACATAAAAAGCTCTATTAGATATACATTTTGGGTTTTTTTCTTTCGTCTACATAAAATGAAATATATTGGAACAAAAAAAATCACAGAAATTGAAAAACGAAACATAACAAAATAAAACAGATACCCGAGGATCAAGAAAATAAATCAAAGTCCTTATATATGAGGCAACCACGACTGACAAAACGGTGAAAGTGGGGACTAGATTTTTTTTTACTAGTTGCAGTATTTCTTATGCAGAATCAATACCTGGTATAATTATCTAACAATGGAATAACAATTGTAATTTACGGTTACCATATCATGCAAACGTATTTATTACTGTGCTCTGAACCCCCACCCCCAGTGTTGCCTCTTTTCAGTTTGATGCGGATTAAAGCGCTGCTAAGTTGATTGTAGTAAAATAAATATTAAATATTCAACAAATATTCAATATTTGTTCATTTGTACCATATGGATATAAATTTTGATCTTACGACTCAGTCAATATATTTCGAAAATACATTACTAGTATGAGAACAAGTTTAGGATGCTTCATATCCAGGAAAAGTAACGGCCCAAAATCCAAAAGTTGTCGATATTTGCAATGGAAAAATAACAATTGTTTTTTTAACAAAAATTGCGATTCAGAAAAAAATTGTAAGAACGTGCTTAAAATGCTTAAATGTAACTACGCCACTGCAGTATTTAGTCAGTATAAATTAAATATGATTATAATATTATAATATACGGTATATTAATAATAAGATGACAAAAAAAAATTCCGATCATTTCACACTGAGAATGAAATGAAGATCAGCCCATGTTCCGGTAGTAGTTCGCACTGCTCTTCCACATTGGATGTCCCTTCGTCAGCTCTCTCCCGAATCTCGCGCGACCATTGACGAAGAGGAAACGAACCCACTTAACGGCCTCTTCAGCAGACGTAAATATTGACAGAGAGAAAGGGGGAGCCCATTCTGATACAAGATGCTGGCGATGGAATGTCTCCTGATATTAATGGCTTGTCTGATCGCAGTAAGTCCTCTGAGAGAGAGAGAGAGAGAGAGAGAGAGAGAGAGAGAGAGAGAGAGAGAGAGAGAGAACTTTAAATTTGCATATATATTTATTTTAAGGAATATTAGTTTGAAACGACCTGAAAGACTTTGATAAAGCGGAATTGTGTATTGGTCTATGCTTTAGTTAGTAATGATATGGAACAAAATCAGTGCTCTGTCCTTCGGGGTACAAATCTGTTCACATTGACTGTGCTCAGACTAGATCATCGACCATACTGCAGAAATGTCAATCGATATGTATGTAGGTTCTGTTTTGGGAATTACACAACACGCGCCACGACATTTCGGAGTTAGACGTTGTATCAAAACACTATATCATGATTTTCTGAAGCCAGCTCCAACCATTATGTGTCAGCACAACACATGTATCTGCAATATTTGATGATCAAATTCTATAGCTTGCACTATAGCAGAGATAAGCGTTGTACTGACATTATTGATGCAAGCATTTTTAAATGTAATCATATTTGTAAAAATGCTGAAAATGATTTGAAAATCTCGACATTTCCATTGTTCTCAGACATGGTAAAATAATGTAGATCCCAAACCATAATGCAGCAGGAAAGAAATTACTGCGCGACTATTCGACCGTCTTCAAACACGCATGTATTTGGACAGCTGAATATAGTTAATATACAGATTTCATTCGCAGTTTTAGATAGCATATCTTGATATAAGTATAATATGTACGTTGGTAATAATGACATTTCTTTGAATGCTTATATAAATTTGACCCAGTTAAAAACCTTCTGATTTGCGTTTGAAGCATCTGACACTTGTGCGTTCTTACAACTCACGAGATGTCAATGGACAACAGACAGAGAGTGTAAAAAGCGGTATTATTATTGTCAATTTAAAGTAGATCTACATTTGCAAAGGATCATCAGTCAAGCATCGTCATGTAAAGAAAACAGTTTGATTTGCGTGTCAGTTTTGGGTTACTGGATTTGTATTCACGGCCAAGTGTCTAGTAAATTATCACAGATCATTTTTAAGTAGAACAATTACTAGGTAAAACTTTTATCGGATTACTATCTAATCCCCAATCGAACACACTTGAGATTGTCCATCTATGACGAAATGATGTCATAACACAATTAGGAGAAAACTTAACGATACCCATTTAGTTCATTAATCTTAAGGTTGTTTACCGGTTACTGTCCAGCTAATTGTCACCAGACCAACAACTTGTGTTGATCTTGGATATGTGGCAAAATGCTTACACCGGTAAATAGGTGAAGAATATTCACGTTTCTCTGGTACGTTTGATTTAACCTAAAAAAATGAAAATTAATTAATTCATAGTCAAATTTCATATGCGAAGTAGAAATATTATCTCGTTATACATATTTTGTGTGTTTTTTGAATTAAAGTAATGCCGATTAATATTTTAAGTCAGTCTTATTTGACGACTGTATGCGCCTTCGTTTCCATATTACGTTATTGTTAGGTACTTTTAGCCCCACGCTTCAGACAAAACTTTGATAGATATTTGTAATACTTAATGCAGTACACTGACCACGCAGTGACAACATCATGAGTCACGTGACTAACGAGGTTTACAAACTTGACCTATATCTAGAGACCGTCCAGTGTATCACAAAGTTCACTCTTACCCGAAGTGTATCATGATCAGTTTTAACAAAATGCTAAGTGATAAGAAGTTTTGTGCATTGAAAGAACGCCGACTTTCTTTGTAAAAAGACGTTAAATTTGAAAGTAGTAGTTGTATAAAGGTTTTGTTTCAAAAATTTTGAGATCCTGTTTATGTCATGTTTCCGTAATGGAAGCGCAAACAATCATAAAGTAATCACTATTTTTTTTTCAAAAGTTCGTCATTTGATTCTATTTCATGAATTGATAAAATCGCAAAAGATCTTTAAAGTTTTGATATCTATTAAAATATGTTGAATATATTATTATCATTAAATTATATGCTTTTCATAGCATAAAAAACTTATTTGAAAAAGTAATGTCATCCAAAAAACAAAAAAATCAAAAAACAAAAAAAAAACCAACAGGAAAAGGTTAATAGAGAATCTTGTCTTTCTATATATCCACCGCTAAATCTTATAAATTAAATAAATTCCACTTATGTTTGTTACAACGTTTCAGATAAAGAGGAAAACTGAATATATCTCAACACCACTTGTAGAATTTAAACTCATAGCTACACGATACGTTTAGAATTTTGGGCCAAATCATGGAGCACTAAAAATAAATGGAGTATTTTGTTTTCAAAAAGAAGAGAAGTGACCTCCCGTGGCTTTAAAACAGACTTATAATAATCATCCGAATTGAAAGTTTGCTATTTTAAATTGGTGAATTTGATCGAAGGCCTAATTTCTACATACACAGATAACACCATTTCTAATTGAATCATATCCTTTTGCTTTTTACGATAGATACGATGGATATGTATTGTATACAATTCTTATACAGTACGATCGTTTTATATCGCCCCCGATATTTCTGAACATTACATAACATAATTCGTCGTAATAAGGTCTGAATGTAGGAATGCACGATGCCTCAAAGGCGACAGAATTATTATAGGCCTATAAAAATATTCAATGTTATACTACAGGTGTGTAATAGTTCAGGACAGGTCTCCCTCCAAATGATAAGGTATTACAACCCCGGGGGTCGGGGAAGCAACGGCCACCCATGTGACGGAAAATTCTTCTTCAGCGGGAGTGACTGCGACCATCGCTTCATTATTTGCCTGGACGAATCAAATGGGTAAGGATAACGTTGTGTGTAATACCATCCGTGTTATAAAAATTTCTCGATTTTTAAAAATTTTTTTTTATTATAAATGTTTATTTAAGGAATAAGGAATCATTCTCTGAGTATTATGGGGTGATAATTTTGTTCGGGGCGTGATCAAATCCAATAAAGCCTGAAGTGCTTTATAATAGATTTGATCATGCCCCGACAGAAATCATCACCTCGTAATATTCAAAGAATGATTCCTTATTACTTATATTTATATATTTTTCAGCAATTGTACGATTAAATATTTGAATATAAATAAGCAAACCCCGCTTGTGCCCCAAATATACGTCATTTGAATTTATTGGATTGTATAGTTCAAAATTGATACGCAGTGTTATTACAGGCAAAGACTGAAAAGTGTAAATATTTGGTAATCAAAACAATTTTTATTACCTGTATTATTATTTTCTTAACCACTTAATTTCGGTGAATTTGAATATTGAATTATATGTATATATATACTCTATTTAAGAAATAAAGTACGAGTTTTCGTGAATGTTGCAGAAATACCTCCGAGAAATGTTGTTTTGAAATATAAAAGCCTAGGCGTTAGCCGAGGCTTTTACATATTTCAAACAACATTTCGAGACCGAGGAGGTTATCCTGCAACATTCACGATAACAAGAACTTTATTTCTATTCTACTAACGGCCCAGTATTTCTACATATCGTTTCTCCTATAGAGAGACGATCTGGGTCATTTTGACGGCTGTTCCGTGTAACCCCAACGGTTTTCTTAGTAATGTTTACATGTGAATCACATGCAGACGACAGAATTTTTCTTTGGATTTTTAATACTCTTCACTTATTTATATAATATCTTTGAATCATATTCCTAATATTTTAAGGGCAATTTCAGTGCGAGACAAATAGGTATTTCTGATCTGATAATTTACTGGTGACGTTCATGGTATATTGGAGAATAATGTCCGCGGCATCTCTTTGATCTTGGCAATAACTGTAGTAGAATGTACACTATTAACCCTGTTTTCAGACCTAACAGCGCCTACAGGTGCCCGTATGGACGGAAATCCACGAGTGAAGTCAGCAACACTAACAACGTCTACTTCGGTAGTTCTGTCGGGGGCGTGCCCAATCCAATGCTGTTCCCCTTTGCTATGTGGCAGGTAAAAACGTGTGACATTTCTTGTTTTATTCGGCAAATTATGTAAGAGGGCTCGATGGTTGTGACCATTTTTACATTATTCACATATCCTAAGAAGAAGATCTCTGTATAAAGATGCAAGAAACTGATAAATTTTGGTCAAATTGATTAAACTGATACAATCATTAGCCAATGGTTAAATGATCTGTTTGATTGTGTAAGAAATTCATGAATTTCTTAATATATACGATACAAGGGCATGCTCTTCGTATGAACAGTTTCTAAGGCGAGGCAAGCTACTGACAAACAAGTTGATAAAACAGGACTATCAACAATCTCGTTTGAAGTCACCTTTTCGTAGTTCTATGGTCGATACAACGACCTTGTCAGCAAATACAATCTTCTACTGGGTCGCATGTTGACTGACGTTTTTCATACTAATTGTTAGACTATAATTAATCACTTAATTGTCTACGGATTTTCCGTTTTTCCCGATTAACAAAGAGCACACGGCGGGTGTGACCGGTCAGCAGAGGATGTTCGCTCCTCCATGACACCTGATCCTACCTCAATTTTTTTAGAGGTCCGGGATTTTGTAATTTTCCTTTGGACTTTTGAATTTGAACACTGTTCGTTATCACCACATGTCATTTTTAATATAATAAGTATGTCTGATAACGAGAAGAATCCTTCCTTAATGCATATATTGGGTGTAACTTTTTTTTTTACTTTGGTACTCGACTTTCAGGGAAGCATAAAAATCAAAGTGGAGGTTTGGGATTCTGACGATAATAGCGATGATCACGTCGACTTCCTGCATTCTAGGTTTAGAGCAGTTCCGTATTATAACGCCTCTTCCGCCCACGCCATCTCCTATACACTCAGTGCAAGAACAACGTATGAGTCTTCAACTTTTTTCACAAATATTTTCTATAACACGATAGACATATTAATGTAAAAATTAGCATATGTGTCATTCATACAAATGATAGACATATCAATGTATAAATAAACCTATGTGTCTTTCATACAAATGTCTTGAAAATCGATTTTAAATTATTACATGACTTTTAAAGCTTGGAAAGTATAATTAGATATTGAACCATTTTGAACAAAAAGCTTTGACTTTGGATATTTGTGTCAAACAGCAATGTGGTGTAGGTCTGTCTATTTCCTTGTTGGCCACTCAGCCATGGCTCTTTGAAATCAACAAGATTTGTCTGGCTTTTGAGCTAAGACTACGCAATCTGAGCATATTTCACTCGAAACCAGCGTCGTTTGTAACTTGTTTTGATTCAAGAAATGATTACGTCATACCGAAAGTCCAAGATCTTTTTAAAATAGTTATAATTCAAACTTTAGCAATAAATTCCATAATTGAAACATCGGCAACACGGATTAAGTTAAAAGAATAGTTTTCAATTTTAGATTGTGGCTGAAACTGAAGGTTTACTGTGATAAAGATTTCTACGGAGAGAATTGTGCCACCTTTTGTCGACCACGTGACGACAGTTTTGGACACTACTCCTGTGATCCTAAGACAGGGTCAAAAATATGTTTGGATGGTCAGTACATATTCTTAACTTTTAGATACAGGGAAGACAGTCTGAGAGGCATTTTATGTACAGTAAAACATGATTACAGCGAACACACTTATAACGAATTCATGCTTACAGCGGCCGGTTTCATTCCCCCTAACCTTAACGATATACTGTATTAACATTAATAAATAAAATTAAGTTTATTTGTTTACGCGCTATAAATATTCATAGAGCACGTGACTAGACTACTCTAAGCAACGCTGGTCATTCAAATTCGGTATCGACTCTCGCTATAACATGAAGACACGTATATCGTGAAGCACGGGCAAGGGGATACTAGTATGTAGGAAAAAATAGAACGACTTTGAAGAAGAATTGCTTCAAGACGACCAAGAGGAAACAGAAATATCTACAACTGATGCAGTGTTGCTTTTTAATTTTTTACTGACCAGAGCTCTTGTACGTCTAAACGCTAAAATTTTGGGAGAATTGACAGAAGGCGCAGAAAATTCATCGACAAGCGTCAGCGTGAGTACTATCATCTTCAAAACCAGTTCCAATGTAAATACAAGCGCTTGTCAACTATCAAAATTTTGATTAAAGCAAGAGGGAACCAAAATACAATTTAACTTTAAGTTTTGTTAAAATCTGGCAATAATGAAGATATGTATTCTTTAACTCAAACTGGGATTTCCACCATCAACCAGCGCAATAAAATACTGAAAATAGAAGACCGACATGGCTTGGATGATCTCCTAGGTGATAATGTTGAAGATGCTTCAAAGTTACCGTCAGCTGTCATGAGCGCTTCCAGAAAGAGGACCCCACCAAGAAGCCTTACAGCAGGGGAATGAATAGAGGAGAATTCAATCCCAGGGCCTTTTTTGTGGCTTCGGCCAAAACTATGGATAGAGAACGACTATTTAGCACAGTAAAACAACACGCAGTATAACGACGGCTTGTGCTTCTACTGCAAGAGATTAGGGCACACAGTATGATTAATTAATATTTTATAGTATTACTATAGAAAACGCTGGTCATTAATTGACCCTCGCTATAAACTGAAGACACGTAGATTCAAGCTACTAAAAGAAGAATTGTATTTTGTTATATGCCTTTACTATTTTGCAAGTGATTAGGAGCTGAACATATGTAATAAACAGACAATGGATAGCCGTTATATATGAAATATTTTATGTAAATAAAAGGTTACAGCGAGTAGCATTCCTAAGTATTTGTCTTTGTCTTGTTATTACATAGAATAGAATTCATTTATATTCGGACGAACGCAGCAAGGGAGAATATATAGCAGAAATGGAATTCGCCCCCCCCCCCCCCACCGTTGTTTCGCTATAATCGTGTTCTACTGTATCACATTTTTGTTAAATTCTTAATTCCAGGTTGGCAGGGGACACTTTGTCACGTTAAGATTAACCACTGTCAAAGTTCACCATGCCTGAATGGAGCCACATGTCTTAACTCAAATGGAGGCTTCGTGTGCGTGTGTCAAGATGGTTTCAATGGTATGACCTCAACATTCCTCACAAATTGTCTGCGTATCGATATTCTATAGTGTTAAAGAATTCCTTTTAATTTTTTTGTGTGATGAATGAAATTTATCCTGTATCGCTTCCTGGTGTTGTTATAAAAGGTTTTTTTTTTCGTCACTTTATACAAGTTATCAATCCGCCATAGCCGACAGCACCATGTATTTAAACCTTGAATTGGTAGAGTGCAATGTTGTTTGGTCGCAAATTATTCATTTATCAGCTGATAGAATAACGCAAGCTTTATGAGTTACATTTAATCCCTCTTATCAATTCATTGCTTAAGTCTATTATAGATTAGGGTTTTTTCGCTCACCAAATGCTAGATTTAAGGTACTAAGGTACTAGTTGTCTGCAAACCATAGCATTTTGTGGATTTTTTTTTAATTTTTCAAAATCATTTTACTCCCCTTTTAAATCACGATTGTTATATATTATATTCATGGTCTACCAGCAATTACATACTGAACTAGTATACCTCTTTTAATCACTCCATTATGTTTTGTTGCTGTTTTGCAGTAGTTTTATTTGTTTTAGGCACACGATGTGAAATTGACGTTGATGACTGTGGACCGTCTTCTTGTCATAATAATGCTAAATGTATTGACTTGGTTAACAATTTTCAATGCTTGTGTTTGAATGGGTTTTCTGGAAAAACATGTTCCGAAGATATTGACGAATGCAAATCTCACACGTGTCAAAATGGTGCCACGTGTCAAGATCTGATTGCAGGGTTTGAGTGTCGTTGCCAAAATGGTTGGGCAGGTACTCTTTGTGATATCAATGTTGATGAATGCAGTAGCAGTCCCTGTCATCAGAATGCTACATGTGTTGATGGTATCGACAGCTTCCTCTGCAGTTGTCCTCTGGGCAGATCTGGAACCTTCTGTGATTTAGACGTTAATGAATGCCTTACATTTCCGTGCAATAATGGTGGAACATGTGTTAACACCGACGGAAGCTTTCGTTGCGCATGCTCTGATGCCTGGACTGGAGACGCATGTGATGTAGATGTCAATGAATGTGAGAACATTCCTTGTCTCCATGGAAACTGTACCAACCATGACGGACATTTTTCTTGTGCGTGTCCCGCGGGATGGTCCGGTACACATTGTGACGTTGACGTGGATGAATGTATTAGTGGTCCATGCTCTGGAGCAGCAACCTGTAAAAACAAGGATGGAGGCTTCATATGCCTATGTCCGCCTGGTTTTTCGGGTAAACTGTGCGAGCAAAACATCGACGAGTGTGATTCTAATCCCTGTATGAACAATGCTACATGTAAGGATAGAGTAGACGATTTCTTTTGTTTGTGTCCTATAGGCTATAGCGGCAAAACATGCGAAAATGATAAAGACGAATGTATGTCCAACCCTTGCCAGCATCATTCCACGTGTTTCAATACACCTGGATCTTTTCAGTGTCTTTGTCCAGTTGGGGTTCATGGTGCCTTGTGTGAAGTAGATGAGAACGAGTGTGAGTCCAATCCTTGCCATGGAACAGCCACTTGTGTGGATGAGGTAGGAAGGTTTAGCTGTGTCTGTGCGCCAGGAATGGAAGGCTCTCTCTGCAAAGTCAACATCGACGATTGCGCGACGTCACCATGCGCTGCTGGTTCAACATGTGTTGATGAACTTAATTCCTTCAGTTGTATTTGTCCATCGGGTTTTTCTGGACGGCTATGCGATGTTGATATTGATGAATGTAGTTCAAATCCGTGTAAGAATTTCTCGACGTGTATCAATAGGGTGAATGGGTTTGTCTGTATTTGTCCGAGTGGTCTGTCCGGAGTTTATTGTGAAGACAACATAGATGAATGCTATTCAAGCCCATGCCTAAATGGAGCCACGTGCGAAGACGTTTTGGATGGGTTTTCTTGTATTTGCAAGCAAGGCTTTTCTGGAAAGCATTGTGAGGAAGACAGTGACGAGTGTTCCTCTCATCCATGTCAACATGATGGAACCTGTGAAGATCGGATAAACGGATATCAGTGTCTGTGTAGTGCTAGGTTTACCGGAGAGAACTGCGAGCTCGAAATCGATGAATGTTCCTCCGATCCATGCCATAATGGAGCAACCTGTGTGGATGGGAAAAATGGATACAAATGTATATGCCTCTCTGGGCATACTGGAGAACACTGTGAAACCGAAATAGACTTTTGCGAGTCCAATCCATGTCCCGGAGAATCAGAATGCGCGAACTCCGATAATGGGTTCACATGCCAGTGTCAAAACGGTTTTCATGGAGATGTTTGCGATGAAGACGTCGACGAGTGCGCAGAATCTCCATGTGGAAGAGGCACTTGCGAAAACTTTCCCGGATCGTTTACATGCGAATGTCCAGATGGTTTGAAAGGAGATACGTGTAATGAGGATATAGACGAGTGTTTGGAAAGTCCTTGTCAAGGTGACTCCACTTGTGTCAATGAATTTGGATCCTTCCGGTGTTTGTGTGAATTACATCGGTCAGGTAAACGGCCTGGTGTACCTCTATACTTCCTTTTCTGAATTTCTAACACACTGTGAAAACTTTGCCTTCTATCTGACTACTTATACAGTTCTGTATAAAGCTTCTTCACACGTGACGGCAATCTTTTGATCTTTGATCTTCAGAACAATGTTCTTTCTATTCTTGTAGAGTATAGTTTTCTCTGAAACATGTATCACTAGTATTATTTACAGTTTTTGACATCATGCATGGATCTGAAAACATGTTTTTATAAGTGCATGCTGAATGCAAAAAGCTTGATGCTATGCATGTGCATGGAATTCTCTTGGTTGAATTTTGTTGATTTAATATGATATCAAATATATATGAGACTTGACATTTTGTACGTCAACTTTGCAGGGTTTTGTGTTGTTGTATCGTAGAATAATTATTCTATACAATAAATCTATCATTCCAGGAACACTGTGTGAATTTAAAAATAATTGCTATAACAACCCTTGCGAGAATGGTGGAACTTGCACAGTCAATGGGGCCGGGGAAACCCAGTGTGACTGTGCCGCTGAATGGACGGGCCCAGGGTGTTCACTGCTGATACCGCCCGGATGTAGGGCAATCACAGGTAAAAAAAAAACTCATAAAAACTGAAAAACCGCCCATTTCTTTTTTTTTATAAGACCGCATGTCTTCATTTTTAAAGCAATGATTTTTTCTACAGTCAAAATGGATCAAAACTTCGGCGAAGGAGAGCTAAAGGTGTTCGAAGATGAATTTAAGACACGGGTAGCGAACAGATTTGATGTGGAGCAGGCTGACGTTTATTTGAACGTTAACGGTGAACTTGACGTCCAGCAAGAAGAGAAGTAAGTGTTGTGACAGCAAACAACTGAAACCATAAAGTTTTCATCAGATACTTGCATCATTCTCAATTTTACAGCGTACGTACGTATCATATACTACGGTTTATGACAAGCAATTTAAGCTTTATTATTTTTTACAGCGTGTCAGATACAATGTTGACTGTGAGAGCTTTTGTCAAAAGTCGAGCTGTGTGTTTGGAGGATCTGCAGCCATTGTTAACGGGGATGAAAGGTTCTCTCATGACCGGAAGTCAGCCTCGAAGTGGCTTGATAGTGCAAAAGACAGACAATAAGGTACATTAAATTACTAGCAATCTCGCAAAGATACGTGAGACTGACGTCACATGTCTGACGTCCACCGGAACAGTCTTACTCTATCCCAGGTTCTTTAGGACCTGAAATGTATTTCAAGTTTACTTTTCCAATTCAAAGTTTTAAAAAAACCCTAAAGAACAGTGAAGTAATTTTGAAGTGATTTCTTGAGGAAATGGAGGAACTTTTCATAGAACAAAAATGTCATGCAGTTTTATAGCAAACATCAATCAATTTGAAATTAACATGTAATCGTTTTGTAAAACGACTCCTTTGTGTTACCGTGTCTTTGATACATGTACACGACAGAACATGTCCAATGAGAGAGAGAGAGAGAGAGAGAGAGAGAGAGAGAGAGAGAGAGAGAGAGAGAGAGAGAGAGAGAGAGAGTCATTGAAATACTTTTCTTTTTTGTGTTCATTTCAAACATTGCAATATGTACATTCTGTTTATTTCATTTTACTAACAATTCCACACGATGGAAAATATATGACAAACTTGTATGCTATAGTCTTCAGTTTTATTGTACAGACATTTATATGCTGATTGTTTCTTACAGAACTGGTTGTCTGTGAATTGGTACGTGGTAGTGGTAGCTGTGGCGTCAGCCATATTGTTCATTCTGATCATTGTCCTGGTTCTGAAGAAGCGCAAGTAAGTACTATATTTTATTGTAACCTTTTGATAATCATAAGCACATCTAGAGCAAATCTAGAGGAGGGTGGGTTTAAGGATCACGATTTATTAAAATTGTGAAGTTAATGAAAATAGGTGTTGGTCACCCCCTTTCAGTAAACGAATCCTCCCACGAATACCCCCTTCTGGGTGAAGTATCTGTATCTGCGCCTATGTACTTGATTAATGAAACATTCAGTTTTATGACATTAATATTTAGTATTTCTTTTTATCATGAAATTAATTAATAAATTACATGTATATTATAAGTTCGCCAAGTTTAGTTATGATGAGGTTATGATATTAGTTTTCGCATAAATGTCTGAAAAATTCTTGCTCTACCCGCATTTACTCTCGTATTCGTTTGATACAGGCAAAAGACACTTGCGATCAATGGAAGCCGTCGCTATAACAACGACTCAGACCTTTGCCATCTGGATGAAGCCAACGGTTTTACTCCCATCACTTTTGAAAATTCCCTTTATGCAACAGTTCAACCTGACGAGCAAATTAGAGTTTCTACCAGATATGATTTCGATGACAGCTGACAACAAAATGTCTTATGAGAGAGAGAGAGAGAGAGAGAGAGAGAGAGAGAGAGAGAGAGAGAGTGTCATTGAAATACTTTTCTTTTTTGTGTTCATTTCAAACATTGCAATATGTACATTCTGTTTATTTCATTTTACTAACAATTCCACACGATGGAAAATATATGACAAACTTGTCAAATATTTTGTCATATGAATAAAAAAATCTTATACTGTACATATGTTTTTTGTTTATCTTCCATAATTAAGTACAAGATCAAATTATTGTTTTACATGTCAACAGTATTCAGTGTTGGTTTTACCCTAGCTCTTAAAATTCATAAAAGCATTCAGCTAAAATTAAAATTGTGCAGTTAAAATTTAAAACTAAAACTTCTCAATTTATTCATTCAACTTTAAATGTTAGAAACTGACATCATTTGTAAGCTGTTTATGTATATCACATTTTTTTTTTCAAAAATAGGAACCACATGAACCTAATACTGCAGTAATCATATATCTTACTATAGCTACAAACACTAGCACTGGTTTTTCAAGTTTTCCATAGCAATCTAGAATTTATACATTCATGTTCATATTAATAATCACATTAACAGTATATTATGCTTACGGTATTGACAATGTTATGTAAAGATCTAATTGGCAGCACATAATTCCATTAATCATTTTAACACACAAGAATAATAGCACTCCTAGGATAAACCATTCACACACTATGGACAATAGTATTTAGAGACCTCATTGGCAACATAATGTTTCATAATGTCAACAAACAAGACTAATGGTAAAGATAAGAGAGTTTTGTCTAAAGCTGTATCTATAAAACGCTATTTCTTTTCAATAAGAACTACATCAATGTATTAATCATAATGAAGTCTTGCTCAGTAAAACTCTTAAGTACGAAATCGGATATAGCGAAATCTCGGATATAGCAAAGTTTTGTTCCGTCCCCCCAAAAATTATAAATAAATCCTTTTAAAATTTTATGGATATATCCCACTGGGTTTTAACTAATTTATGGATAGAGAACTGATTTTGAGTTGCGTAGAGATTAAAAAAAACAAAATATACATCTTTTACAATGAATTATTATATTATAGTGTTAAAGGTTTGCAAACCTTATTGACATATTGTTTGACTGAATTTATTTTCACATCTTTTTTTCAATTTACAATCAAATTACATTAATTTTCCAAAAAAAATATTTTTCATTAATGCCTCAATAAACACAATTGGTAGTCATGAGGAAAGAAACATGTATAAAACGATTTATGGATATATGAATGGAATTCAATGGTCCCAAGGAATCTGCTATAACCAAGGTTTATTCTAGCTAATGTGAACGCTAACATGTTGTCCATGACAAATTAAGGTTTAATAATTCACTTTAAATTCTATAATCACATTGTCAGTTCATATGCACACTGTATAGACAATAGTATGAAACGATCTCTTTGGAAACACATAATTTCAAAATTCATTTCAACAAACGATACTAATACCACCTTAAGATTGGCCATGCACATATCATTCTACATGTTATGTAGAGAACTCATTGGCAAAACATAATTTCATCATTCATTTCAACAACCAAGACTAAATAAATAGCACTTCTAGAATAAGCCATTAGCACACTATTGAAATAGTTTACCAAGATCTCATTGGCAATATATAATTTCATAATTACGGTAATGTTAACAAACAAGACTAATGGTACAGATAATGGAGACTAAAGTCCTAACTCCACTCCCAGGGGTTAGCTGGTCTCTATTAGGTTGGAGGACAGCACCACCTTGGCCTTGTCATAGACTCCCAGGAAGATAGCTCCACCCACCGTAATCCACAGGATCCTGGGAACCACCCCAGCAAACAGTCTGACCGAGAGAATCAGGGGAAAGTGTCAAAATCAACATGTAAAATTAATCAATGCAGCAACATTGTATTTTAATCTGAAAATGCCTGAAAATGTTTTTATTTTGGTCTTAATTGACTTATATAAATACAACTTTTGAGACATACCCCTGCATTCCGTTTTCTCTGTACACAGCTCTGATGGCAAATGATATGCTTCCAGTAGAGAGAGCTGATCCTGTCTGTGAAAGGAAGACAATTCATAAAAAATGTGTTTCTGTTTCATTAATCAGAATATTTTAATTGAATAAATGAGAAATTATAAGTGCATGTTCTGTCATAAATAGTTAATCACATTTAAATAGGAGATTATGGACAAATTTTGAAACATCAATGCTAATTGAACCATCACGTCTCTGACCATTCTCCATTTAATTTGCTTTGGTTGACTTGTTTATATAAAAAAAGTTTGACCTGTATGTAATGGTGTTTGACCCTTTTTTTTCTAGTTTCTTTTAAATATCTTGTCAAAACCATCTGATCATCATGATCATAGTTAATTAAAGTGCCTATGTCATGGAATGATTTATCGGATGTGTCATTGAGTTTAACAGTCTCCTACCTCTGCCAGCATTATCCTGGTTTTAGCCACATCCAACGGAGTGGTGATCCCTGCTGCTATGCAACCTGAATTAATTGTATACCAGTAAATCTGTATTTAAACCCTGTTAATATTTCAACTCATGGTAGGTACAGTAAAACCCACATATAACCAAGGACGATTGCATGTGATCCATTACTGTAGATTCCTGATTAAATGCGAGGAATTAATATCCGCGTAAAATCACGAGAAGCAACCCTCGCGGATTTCAAAATCACGCTTTTATTTTTCAGAGCAACCCTCACGGATTTCAAAATCACGCTTTTATTTTTTAGACAATTTTGAACTAAAAGGAATTATAGCAAAAAAAATGGTGCTCGCGATTTTATATTCTCACGATTTGATACAATACTTTGTAATCGCGGAATTAAGTACTCGTGTAAAATAAGGAATTTACAGTAAATAATAAAAGCAATTTGTTTTATCCAATGAGTATATAAAAGGTTCTAAAATTAGGGAGAATGAAACTGGCTTTACTGTAAGAGTGAATTTGTCACAAGTGTGTGTGTTACTTTAAAATATATGATGAATCAGTCATTGACATCAATCAAGTGGTTTATACTGTGTGTTCATCATTGAGGTACCTGCAGTAGCTCCACATATAGATGACTGCCAGGGATCAACTGGACTCTTTTGAAAGGAAGACCAAGTTTTCTGTAAACAGAATTGTAGTCAACTTGCAAATGTTTATCTGATTCTTGACTTACACTATCGAAATTCCTTATTTACAATTATTTGAAACAAAATGATAAAATTGTCCTCCAAGTCTTTGAGAGAGAGAGAGAGAGAGAGAGAGAGAGAGAGAGAGAGAGAGAGAGAGAGAGAGAGAGAGAGAGAGAGAGAGAGAGAGTAGACAATGGACACAATAGTTCACAATGGATACAAACCTTGAAATATTCCCACAATGGAAACTGTATGAAGGAGAAAGGGATTTCTCTTAACACAGTACTGATATACCCTCTGTACAGGCCTCTCAACCCCTGTGAATATCAATTTAAACCTTTGATATCCTCAATTAGTTTTTCCTTATAATTAATTCAACAATATGCAACTTCTAAAATTACAAATCAAGTAATTATTTGTCCTAGTTATCTATCTACAGTCTTCACAACAATTCAGAAATGTACAGTTTTTAAAAAGTATATTTACCTCGGTTCTAAGCGTCTCCCTAAGAATGTCTGATGAGGAAAACCTAGTCGCCTGGGCCCGCTGTTTTATAACCTCTACAGGAACTCTCACCAAACATGCAGTCTGTAAAAAAGTGCAGTAAATAAATAAATCCGCTGGTCTGTTACATTATGAACCTATAATATATATGTTATCAATGTTTACAGAGCTATTGATACAACTGCTCTGCTTTATGATTCCACAGGTTTGCTTTCATAGAGGATCTGATTACATATAAAGTGGTCAGTAAGAAGTTGTTATAGATAGGGAGATTAGTGAGTTGGGGACGTTACGGATAGACTATAGAGAGGTCAGTAAGATAGAGTAGGGGGTAGTCACAGATTCTGCGGTCAGTAAAATGGGTTTAGTTATAGATACTGCGGTCAGTAGGATGGGATACTCACCACCTCCCCAACTGAGGCTGCAGTCATATGGAGGACCGGGTCCCAGGTCTCACTCAGGTACCCCCTGCCAAAAATCTTCACTCCCTCGTAGGCACAGAAAAACAGCCCAGCTGAAACCAAAGTTACTATGAAAGTCAGACACTGTCAGCTGTTATTTTGGGAAGCCTTTTATTTCAGTCGGTAGGTTCCATTGCATGACAGGAAGGGTGAGAGTTAATATTGACATGTTAGATACCATATAACTGTTATTTTCTGCAAGTGCAATTTCTTTTGCATTTTAATTTCAAAATAAGTACATTTTTTAGGTGATTTCATTATTGACCAGTTTTGAACTGATGAGATTTAAAATAAAATAATTTAATTCTGGTAGTAACGCACTTTTGATTGGCTGAAAAATTATTTTATATCGTATAAAGAATGTTGCCTACGTCATAGTACGACTAATGTCAAAAACGTATTAATCCGCCTGATGTTATGTTTGAATTTTGGACAATTTGAAGTCATTTAAAGGTCAAATGACCATTTTTATCTACAATTAAGAGCGAAAAAATTAAATTATAAGTAATGAATTCAATACTTATTTGTTTTATATGATATAAAATGGTTTGAAACTGTTTATGCATTTTTATAAACTGCCCCAAGCCATTTTATATCATATAAAACGAATAAATATTGAATTCATTCCTTAAATAAAACATTTTTTATTTTGAATTTCTTACGATTGAAATGAAAACCACAAAATTTTGAAAAAAAAAACAGTATCATGCAAAAATTCAGTTATAGGTATTCAGTACATGTATATGTAAACAATCACTAACTCCTAAAATAATAATTACCAGTAGGAAAGGATCCCGCTATAACTGAGGGCAGGCCAGAATATATCCCACGAAACCCCCCCGACCTGGAAAATCCCACCTCACTCTGAAGGCGGGTCTTGACTGTATCCAATGGAAACAGGGTCACATCCACAGACATTCCTGCACATCCACCCGCCTAGAATAAATTGTTGACACACACAATGATATAAAAATGAAGCAATTTGTTTATTACGAGCATGCAGGTAGTTATATACAGTTGAACTTTGATATCTCAAATACAATGGATATGTCGAAGTGATTTGTAAATACCAACCACTTAATTTTTAAGAATTTTACCCTCGATATTTTAAAAACTTGGATATCTCGAAGTTTTTAAACAGTCCCATCTAGTTCAAGATAACGAAGTTTGACTGCATGTATTTTATATTTTATGGGGTTTTGATCATTATTTAATTTTTTTTTATAAATTGAAAGTACATGTATTTGTGTACTGTAAATCTATCACAATTGATTGTACATTTACATATACTTTTTAGTAAGTATATTGGTAAATGTCATGTACATTTAAAATAGTTCTAAATTCAGAAATGCACAAAGCCAAAGCTTCACTAACTTGTAGTGAAACCAATTACTGCCAAATATAATATGCATTTCATATGTTATGCATTTACAGTAAAACAGACTAAAAAATGTTCATAAAGCTATTCAGTAAACGATATTTCTTATTTTCATTTATCTTCACCCTTTGTGACCCTTAATGCCGCCTTTTGACACATTGGACATATCCTTAACATTCTACCCTGGTCAACCCTGAACCTGAATTTTCCAACTTTGTTGCCATCTTTCCCATCTCAAATGTCTTTATGCCTTTAATTCAATTAAAACTTTCTCAATAAAAATTGAACAGCCCAAACTGATAGGTTTATCACTTACCAATGCCGTCACCCAGGCCTCCTTTGCATCCATTCTTTGACACAAGTATTATCACAGCAAATGTCACATGTGCTTCTTTATCAGCAAGGTATAATTTCTAGTGGCTAAAGAAAAATAAAGTAAAATGCCCTCTTTACATGTAACATTAAATAAACTAAAATAACACATCTACGCTATCATTAGAATAATGAGGAGGTAGCGAAAAGGTTTGATTTTAATCAGACTGAATAACATATACAATGTATTGTATACTCAAAGTCTGATGGTATTTTGACAGTAATCAATTTCTTTGTCACAATCCAAACATTGAAGTATATTAATGACTTTTTCATTACTATCATCTTACATTTGTGCCCTTGACCTTCAAGGTCATCAAGTACATATAAGAAAAACAAACCCAAACAGTTTTCTGTCTCAATGGTTTAGAAGGATGCCCCAATATTTTATTAAACAATTTTAACCCCCCCCCCCCCCACCCCCAAGAAAACTCAATATTGTGCTGGTTTAAACAAATCACAATGACCTTGACCTGTGCTGTAGTTTACGATTCAAGGTATCTGCACAAATCAATTTTAAATGGATGATAATTTAATGTCAATGATATTATACACAAAGCTTGATGTAAAAGACATAAAAACATCAAATAAAAAAGTGAGTTTATGGACCTATAAAATGACATAATCAATACCTGCATGGCGTTTTGAATTATTTAAAACTGCAACTCATTTTCTCACACATTGGTCGGAATGGATGAAATATTACATGTATAATTTATGGTAAGGATACACCGAGAATTCTAATATAACATATTTCTGTTCTCTTAAATAACCCCTGTCCTTGCTTGTGCAGAGCGCTAACATGTGCTGATCACGAAATGTCCTATAGATTGAACGTTCATAGTTTCACAATCATTCAATTCTCTGCATGAATTGATCAACTGATCGATGTAAAATTGTATTAAAATCATTACCTGTGACATTCATGGTTCCACATTACACTAAGTTTACGATCGAGTAAAAATTCATTTTCTGTTCAGACCATAGTATGGGTAACTGCATCAGGTTAAGAGAATAGAGTTATCTGCCCTTTGTTTATATGGACCACATGGTTCCGGTTTAATTTTCCGAATTTTCTTTATGATATCGAATGTCAACATTAGAAGTAGATCACTCGTCCCTCGATGTTGTAGCTTCGTGGTTTGGGCAAACGTTACCAAAGAAAAGAAAAAGTGAAGATGTAGAGGACAGGTTAGAGTTGTTATTTTAACGATTAACTTGTACAGTGTGTGTATGTGTGGGTAGGGGTGGGGGGTGTATAATTTAACATGGACAGTCTCTTTACAACCTGATAAACAGAGGTTAGAGTTTTGGAACGGGTCGATTGCATTCAAATGATTGTCCTCCTTACACCTAACTTGTAGGAATGATGTATATCTGGAAATGACAGTACATGTATACATTACAACAGAGACATATGTCTCTGATTACAAATGTCAATGATAACAAGAACCGTACGTTATTATCGTTAGATTTTAGAGACAATTAATTGTACATGTAACAGTCAAATTATAGTAAGTATACAAGTATACGTCCCTGTTAACTAAGATCATTAAATATATTTGAAAAGGCATGACATAACGGATCCATGAAATTAGTATCTGTCGATGCGGATTAACTTGTACATTCATTGTTAGTCCGAAATATCTGACGTTTTCCTGGCTTTTTTAACGATTTTGATATTTTACATGCCACTTTTCCTGACATATATATAATATATATAAAATATCAAAATCGTTAAAGAAAAAGCCAGGAAAACGTCAGATATTTCGGACTAATTCAGTGTATGTATGTCAAATTGGTCATTGACTCGGGACGATTTCCTTGTGTATTATACATGTAGTTGAAAAAAAGTGTGGATCCCTCTTTCTCTCAGTCTGTGTGTATATAAGGAGGCTGGGTGGTCAACAAATTAACCACCGCTGTGATAAGATCTGCCTTAAACTTTGACATAAAATATTTTAGGCCATAGATCACAGAAAATAAAGAAAAAATCAAAGTATTTATGTTTTAAAATTTGAACATTTCCAATATCTTTATACAGAGCTCTTCTTCAAAAAGAGGTAAATATAGCATAAAAATGGCTACGACCATCCAGCCCTCTTAATACAAGACATGGCCGAGGTAAGCTTTAAAATTTGATAACACGTACTTGTCCTATTTTCAAGTGAGCAAAACAAGAAAGGAAAACACAAGAAGCTGAATAAAAGAAGTCAAAATGGGATGGGAACTTTGTCAACGTCCGACCGCACTGGTTATTCACGGGACATAACGCCAGGGAAGGTCAGTACTCTCCCACAAGGTAAAGGTCGCTCAGAGGATGCGACAGATTTATCCGTGTCCAGCTTTATACAGGGGAAGGTTAACAAAAAACTCCTGAAAGCTAGCCACAAGAAAAGAGAGCAAGGACTTTCCACCACAGACACAGGTACATGTACATGCACGTAGCCTAAAAATGCAGTTCATGAGTATAATTCTATATTGTACCTTTTTAAAAAAAACAAATAATATGATCGCATATGAATTGATATTGAATATTGTGTATGTTCTCTATGATAACCCAGGCCCTGTTATATTGGTACATATTCTCAAGGTACTTTAGTTTTCTAAGGTACCAGTTATCTACACCTTAGAGTCTTTTAATATGCATTTTCTTTCAGATAAGGGAAAGGCGGATTTAAACAGAAAGAGAGAAAGACACGGTCCTCTGGACCACGACTCATCGTCGGAGGGGGAAGAGGAGAGTAGGCTGGGTTTGATCACAAAGCAGAGGCCGGTGCAAAAGGCAGCGCCAGACTCGACCAAGAAGCGGAAGCGGAAGCGCAAAAAAAAAGTCAAGTGAAGCATAAACTAACCCGATTTTATCAGTTCAAAATATCAGATCTTGATAAATGTTCATGTCTAAATAGAAAATCACGCGTCATTAAAAAAAAATGTGAAATATCGTGTTGACTGAATGGAATGTGAATGTTATTTGTTGAAGGCTTAGAAAAAATAAAATTGTCAGTTTGTATATATACATTGATTTTGTTCATCCATTTTGTCCAATGCGCACTTGTTTAATTAATATGCCACAAAACGTGAAAGTAAAAAAAAATCACCCACAATTTGTCCTCAGCAATTGTGTTTTCAAACATATGGAATGAACAATGTATTGTAAATGTTAATAGGATTACAAATGCTGTCAAGCAAAGATTCAAAGACCAGTTTGTGCAAAAATGGTCGGCTGATATTGCAAATTCTTCAAAAGGTCATATATATAAAACTTTTAAATTAACTTTTGGATATGAAAAGTACTTGAGTATTTTACCATCAAAACTTCGAAAAATACTTGTTAAATTTCGTACGTCAAATCACCGACTTCCTGTGGAAACTGGTAGATGGTTAGGCATTCCTCTTACTGAAAGATGCTGTACTTTATGTAATAATAATCAAATAGCCGATGAAATGCATTTTATATTAGAATGTAATGCTCTTTCATGTATCAGACAAAAATACTTGGAACCTAGATTTTGTGAAAGACCAAACAACTTTAAATTTTGTGAATTATTGTCTACTTTAAAACTTAAAAAACTCAAAAAACTCTGTTTATTTAATAATATAGATGAAATTTTGAATCAGTCCGTCCTCCTTGAATATTTGTACTTTTTTCCCCCTTATTTGTACTGTACATGTACCTCTGACTCTATATCTACATTTGTAAAATTTGTATATATGTACCTCATGTACCGTCATATTGACGGTTTGAGTGATATAAATTGAATTGAATTGAATTGAGAATTGGCATTGATATTGTAAAACAATAAATAGAAACTCCAAATTTTGTCTAGATTTTATTAAAATAACAATTCTGCAACAACATCAACAATTACAAAATATAAAGTTTTAAAGACGATGGGCATTTGTTAATTTGTAATACATATAAAGCTACATTTATTCGGCAGTTTTGACCTTAAGACGGAATCTGATAAGAACTCGCAAACATTGAATCAAAGTTACATAAATCAGTTCGATTTTAAAATATGAAGTCATAAGCAGAAGTGCATTGCACTTCATTTTTAGGAAACGTGTGAAATGGAATAATTTTGGTACAGGTTAATACATTTGTGATTTTAAAGCTGCTTTTTTATTGTGGTTTTTACATTTCACGATACATTCAGTATTCATTAAATCAAGAAGGCCGATGAATGCCCCACTGGAGGTGTGCGTACACAACGAAAGAAGGGGATGGTGGGGGGGGGGGGGTCTAGAGCCACAAGCACCTGTACTGGACATATCATTCCATTGTTAAAACGAGTACATTCTCAAATAATAATAAAAATTATACAGAAAATGTTTACAGCGAATCACAGCAGTTTGACACTCAAGAGAATGTCCATGGTAGTAGCTTCATATATATATATATATATATATATATATATATATATATATATATATATATATATATATAAAAATTATTTGCTATGAAACACCAGACATTGATACTTGAGATTCATCTTTCATCAACTACAATGGCGGGGGCACAGGAACATCGACGATGGGCAAAAGCTTTGATATAAAAAACTTTGAACAAGAACTGATAATACATTCATTACATTTGTTACTTTTAAAGTGGTGTGAGACACCTGTTGATATTAATGTGGATAAAAGAAGATGATAATCAAAATACTTTGACCGGTTTAGAATTTTCAAATTTTAAATATTTGACCAAAAAAAAAGTTTTTAAAATGTTTGAAAAGGCAAACATTATAAAAGCCCCAGCTGGATTCGATCTCTTGAATTGCAGATTCGTAGTGTATGGAAAGGAATATTTCATCAAGTTATACTTAATTTTATTGTTTATTTCGATAGGAAGTACGTCACAATATTGAGGTGTCCCATACCACCTTAAATGCTGTCGTAGAAGCACAACTACCTATTGACATATATTGACTATAATGATTATATTTAACAGCAGTAGATGTCTTGTTTCTTTGAAACGTTTTATCTCATTACAAAATCATAGTGATACCAATGTCAAATGAAAAGGTAAAACATCATCACAAGAAAAATAAGGTTATATCACGATGGACTTAGCGTGAGTAACAAGTTAGATCCAAGTTATATTGAGGCTAATTACAGAAAGTGTTGATAGTATTACATTATAATGTAACAAATGTAATACACGGCTCATTCTTAAATGGCACTAAAATATTGTCGTTGTTCGTGATACATGTATGTGTCAAGTATGAATTGAATCAATATAAGCATAATGTTATTTTAAGTCAAAGACAAATGTTTACCAAATCACCAAATCTTGATTCCACATCGTAAATGAGAGATAAATAATGGACGGATGTCACGTGATAAAATAGAGGATCCTGATTGGACGCTTAGAAATTAGTTGCAGAGATCTCGCACAACTTCCAGTTGGACCCATTCTCCTCATTGGCCAGGAATACAATGACTTCCTCGCAGTGGGCTGGGGAGGGGCATGCACACCTGAACTGACAGGAAGAGAAGCTGTTAGCTACCGCGTTGTCCACCGTCAAGGTACAGAACTGGATGTTGCCATGGAATTTTCCGACCGAACTGGATTCTGGGTAAGAAACCTGTAAAGACGCAGGTGTAGTCACCTGCAGTAAATATAAATGCCGTCATTTGGTACTTAACTTACCTACTCAAATATCTGAAATTACAGAAGTACTAAAAGCCATTATACTGTGATTTATTCAAAGAGCAAATGTTTTCTGTTAGTTTTTACTTTTATTAAATATCTGTCTTTTATTTGTAATCCAATTTGAATCGACAAAAGCAAAATTTAAAAAAAATATACCAAAGCAACTAATTCAAATTATAATTATATATGTACATTGACTTTAATGCTTTTGTTTATCGATTGCTTTAATAAATCATTGACCATGTTCCATAACATTTTGTACGACGTTGCTTTATATTAATAATTCATAACTTGAGTCATCTTTAATTGAACACAACAGTTATTACATGGTTCAGTTGCGTTTTCAAAATTATAGTCTCCTTTTGTTTCAGAAAAAACCCTAATGAGTTTTGAAAATGTATGCTGGTATTATAATAACATTTATTCTATTCGCAATCAATTATTAAGTAACATAATTACTTCCGACGAAGACTAAGCTACGTTATGCCAGACTTGAATCAGTTATGGAAAACCACTGGATGATACAAGCGCCATTTATCAATTTTAAAGGAAAATACTTTGCTGTTTCTAATAAGGGAGACTGTTCATACATGTACATCATAATCAAGATAACTTCATTTTATTTCACCTGTAAGACTCTGTTGTTGGAATGCTTGGCACAGGATATGCCCTCCCCCGTTATAACTATATCAAACTGAGAGGCACTAATTCCAAGAACCACTGATGTATTCATCCGCGTCCAGAACAATGGCGGCGTGTCACCTTGAACCGGAAGAGCAAAGCAGGTGTCGTTGTCTCCGTCCAAAGCGATCGGGGTTTGACTTTTGAGCGCCCCGGTGTTATCGTTAAATATTTCCAGATAGCCATCAACTACAAAACGATCAAATAAAATGTTGAATGCTTATTAATAAAGTCAATGTATATATTTTCAATTGTAAACATATATCCAAATAGAAAAATATCATATAACATGAAAAAATATAATTTTGGAATTTTGAAGTGGCAATCTTCACATTGCGGAAATGGGAAAAATAGAAAATAATGGAAGATAGGTCGCGTCTGACCTTATAACATAATTGCTTTTATGGAGTTGTGAATGCATCTGGAGTATGTTAGGAACATATAGAATGAGAGTGTATTGATCTATGCCAGAACCATGTTGAGTTTAACGTACGTTTTGTAACCACCATTTCGTGGTTGACGTAGCAGCTGGCTTGGCAGGTCTGGTTGGGGAGATTAGTCATGCCCACGTACTTGGTGATGAAAGGTTTGTCGATGTTGTACACCGATGAATTCCCCGCATCCGGAGTAAACTGTAAATATTATTCAAAGCCTTCATTTAACCTAAAAACATAAAATTAATCAATTTCCCTATTACATATTACATGCAGTTTGTCTTGTTAGATATTTCATGACGTCGTTCTAATCGACAATTCATCATTAAGGATTCTATATAGTCTTGGTAATTTTATAGTCTTTTTCTATCTCCAGGCAAAGAAGAGTGTGATTAGCTTTTAACTAAATATTATAAAGATGAAATAAATAATTATTTAAACATATTTATCATACATGCAATGCTTACTTGCCAAGATAACACAAATGATCACTGAGGTACATGCATTGAAGTTTAAAGACGATTTTTTTTTACCAATGATAACCACTCGACCACTTAGTTAAAGGTACAAAAAGTATATGTTTAGTATTGAGGTGAAATAATAACTGGTACATAGTTAACTCACGACAACAGGTTTGTCCTTGAACTCAATACCATCAAAACTGTACTCAATCCCTCTGACCCCGGGGAAATCTCCCACCAAGTCCGCAGGGTCGATGGCTACCCCAAGGACGCGGGCAAGTTCTGAATAGTGGTCCTGTACAATTATATTGAAAGATGCATGTTACTGAATATAATAGATACCAGTTTAATGAACTCAAGAATGCTTTAATGATAAAAAGCTTCGATTTTTTTATTATCTCCATTATGTGTTTTTTTTCACGCACATATTGTCAAACATAAAAAATAATTTCAAAAGTCAAAGTATCTTTTAACCATCTTTGTTTATTTGAAGAAACAAAGAAACAAAACACATGAGATTTATTATTTATTGAATTGAATGATAAATCTTCAACTTTTGAACTCTAGCTACTGACATGAAACGGAGTGTTTATTTTTGCTAATATGGGTTGAAACCTACAGGTGCCCGGATGCAGATTTTGTACTGTCCGACCCAGACTTGAGTGGTGCTGTAGCGGGAACCTAACCCAAACCATTCCTCAGTGGTGGAGTTAACGGAAGTGTCATTCCGGATTCTAACCGTCATCCGGACCCGAACTTTATCCTCCTCGTTGTCGTTGACGACTCCAAGGTTGCACATCACGGGAAAAACCACATTAACTCTAGAATAAGTCCCATCAGACAACCTAAAGATAAAATTAAAGGACACTTCAACTCTAAAATAAGTCCCATCAGAGAGCCTAAAGGAGATATATAGGAACACATTAACTCTAGAATAAGTCCCATCAGACAACCTAAAGATAAAATTAAAAGACACTTCAACTCTAGAATAAGTCCCATCAGAGAACCTAAAAGAGATATATAGGAACACATTAACTTTAGAATAAGTCCCATCAGACAACCTAAAGATAAAATTAAAGGACACTTCAACTCTAGAATAAGTCCCATCAGAGAGCCTAAAAGAGATATATAGGAACACATTAACTCTAGAATAAGTCCCATCAGACAACCTAAAGAGAAATTTAAGAACACTTCAACTCTAAAAAAGTTCAACCAAACAGCCTAAAAAAAAATATAAGGAAATGTTTACTAAGTCAAATTAGACAACGTAAAAGAGAACTATAAGGACAAATCAACTCTTAAATAAGTCCCATTAGATAAACTTAAAGAAATATAAGAAAGAACTCTATTAGACATGACAGATTACAAGTTGCTTTCATAAATTCAAAATTCAACAAACCAAAGAGTTATACCGATATCGTTTTTCAAAACAAAACAAAAAATCACAAAATTACCCACTTCCTATTAAAGGTACGAGTACTACGAAAGTAAATTTTCATTATTTTTAAAAATTTAATATACATGTTTATTATATACAGAATTCCGTCTGCAAAGTTATCGACAGATTTTAAAAATAATTGATTTGCTTGTGTTACCAGACATTGATTTTATAAACATACCAAACACTCTTCTTTAATACTTTGATTCAGGTATTCAGTACTTTTATAATCTATATACATGTATATATGCCATGCTTTTTAATTTTTGCTATAAGGTGAACTCAATATTTTGTAATCTACAATGTATATATTTATATATAAACCATGATTTTGAACTATGACCCCTTTACTATAAGATGGACTTTTGGTGTTGTTTCAGATCCGTTAGTCCTTGACATATTGATCTATATTTTTATCAATCAGTTTTGAATGTAAATATTTGCTAGTTCACGTTTATTTTAGAATCTTTCACTTAGAACTCCGGTTGGTATTTAGGACTATTGATCAATCTGTACAGCACCATCGTCTGAACTAAGCCTTAGAATTTACGAAATAAATCAGCAATAACCTGGAGATTCTAATTATGTACATTTACTACTTTCATTTTTGTTTTTTTTTATCAATCATCTTTTTAAATCTAATCTAAAATCGTAGTAATTTTATTAAGAATGCACTATAAAAAAAATTACGCACATTGACATTTTTTTTTCAAAGTGCGTTAAATTTGGGACCAAGCTAACGCACTTGAGTTAGAGTTGATTTTTTTTCAAAGTGCATGAATGTTATGAAGGCACATCAACATTTTTTAATATCAGCACTTAGCGAACTATGAAAAAAAAATGTATAAATCACAAATTCTGGGGTTCAATTTTTAATTAGTCGATAGTATGATGATTTATGAACACTAATAGATATGATTTACCGAATTTGAGAACGGGGAGGTCACAACTAAATACACAATTCAATTTCCAGTACATAGATTACAGGAGTTACATATTTTTTCTAGTTGCGTTGACTTGGTCCCAAAATTAACGCACTTTGAATTTTTTTTTAAAAGTGGGTAATTGTTCAAAGTGCGTTGTAACAATGCACATATCTTTGAATATAAATCACGTGCTTTCAATGACTTCCCCACAATAAGTAGCTGTGTTAACTCTTACGTTGTGACATTGGTTGCCTCCTCTATTGTTTTGTTGGATATACACTTCAGATTCGACCCGATCATGACGACCTCGTACCCACAGATGACAAAGAAGGAGTCCGAGTCGTTAGTGGGCACGGCGAGCTCTACGTTCACGCGCCCAGGATTCTTGTTTCTCTCTGTTGTGATATCCAGGAAGAATTCGAACACAGATCCCCTTGTTAAGCAGTTTTTGGTGCAGTTGTGATAAAAATCGAAAACGTAGTTAACAGGAGCCTACAGAAAAGTTTAAGAGAGTAAAATCATATTTTAATAAAGATCACCCCTGGATATTATAGTGTATCTTCATGAAATTCGATCAAGCCATTTTCTTACTCGTTACTCAAATAACATTACACAGTATTCACATAAGCTAAATAAGAACGGATCGACCGTTCAAACGATGTACTTACATCGGGTTGATTTTCACAAACGATGTTTATCACCGTAGTCTCATCCGTCGTATTCGTGGGACCAGTGAGCCCAATTTTTACTTTGTACGCGTCCCCCGTGACTGCATATCCTGGTAACGGCACCAAAACAACCTTCACAGTGATCGTGCTATTCCCGCCTAGGTCTGTCATGGTACCAAAGTTAGTGATTTTAAACTCCATACTCCCGGAGTTGTCTACGGCAGTGTTAGCTGTAGTACTGGTAGTGGTGAAGTTGATCTCGCTACAGAGAACATTACTTCCGGTCTCCAAAACCTCCATGTGGGCGACAATGACCCCCGATGGTTTGATGTTGTTCGAGTCCACCACTTCCACGTAAAAAGAGAATGCTGTAACTCCCGTCTCCGCAGTGTTGATGTTGACAGTGAACTCATTCAACGCGCCGACGCATGCCGATGTATTCACGTCACCAATGTAAAGTGACATAGCCGACTAAAATGAATATGGTATTCAATTAATAAACAGAGATGCATATTGAAAACCGGATGTTCATACATGTAATAAAAAACGTTTTTAACAGAATGATTCATGATTTATCTGACGGATTTTATTTCATCTTAAATGCATCAAAGCCAGAATCTGTTAACAAAGCTGGAGTACAAAATTTAGAATATGGATGTTTGTATCATGCAGATAAAAAAAAACCTCAAAAACATAATTATATTTATGTATACATCATGTATAAAACGTTTTTGAAATGTAAATCAAATGATATAGAAACATCTAAGGGACTCTGGGAGTATTGTGTTACAGCAATGGATTAGAATGTGTCACGCAGAGATGGTTTATTTAGCCAGACAGGTTTACCCCTGTTCCCGAGGGAGCATTCGCTGTGATGTTGAAGTACGAGACCCACACTTCCGCTGCATCCACCTCAATTCCGAACCCGACCGGATAAGTTTCTCCCTCTACAGCATCCGAAGTCATGGCTATGATTGCTTCGAATTCGATTTTGTCGTCTGCTGTACTCGTGGATGGAGACGTTGAAAGCGATTCTGTGTTCCGAGAAAAAAAAATCCCAGGATTATTGTAATCGATAGTATTCAATCGACCTGGTCTGCATATGTAAATGCCTGCAGTTATATTCTGTGAAAGTCGAGTCTCATCAAATATTCCATTATCTGTGTTTGCTTTCAATATCAGTGCCACATTTAAGAAAAGGGTAGAATATTGAATATTTTTCCTATCCGCGGTTTGTATTATTAATTAGAATTTGTTTTCGATATTTAAAACCTGGAAAAGATGCCATTGATTTAAGACTAAAAATAATAAAATACAATATATATAAAGAAAATCAGACTTGGAAGCATTTTAAAAAGAAGGAAAATAAAGAAGTAAATACAATGAACTATACATATGCATTCTAACTCGAAGTTTCATTTCATACAGTTTTGATAAAATGCAAAAGTAGTAACCCAAGAAATTAGCACATTGTGTCTCGATTTGTTTCACATTAACGAAGCATTCCTTTGACCATGGACAACCTTTATTTGTTTCAGATGATGTTTACTATACACCAAGTAGAACAAACTAAATTTAATGAACAGTAATAACAGGTGATTTAGAAAAGTTGTTAATTAGTGTAAGATGCTGACGTTGTACCATGATAAGTATCATTTGTAAAAAAAAAAAAATGTTAGTATGGCATGGTTAATGTCGTACTTTGTTTGGAAAATTGATTTGTGAAGATTGTTCATTTGTACTTTGCGTCATTTGGGTTTGGTTAATATTTGTGTAACCGGTATTTCGTATTGTTTGCTGTCAGTGTGATTTATCAAAGGCTGTACCTTTGTTAGTGAGAGTCGTCGGAAGAACCAATCGAACACGTCTACTTCCGGACCAGCTCGTGTTACACAGAACCCCCGTCGATGTAGATTTGGACAGGTCAACCTGGAAGGCATTATTTTCTTAAATTACTCTATATTTATAAATATTTATAAATATCTCTGGGTTCAAACGATGTTCATACTGTAGTATGAAAAAATCCCAAGATTTCCTCTTTGAAGTGCCCCGCTAGCTTGTCAGGTTTTAATACATGGCTAAAATCAAAAAGTCTACGGGGATTTTGCAATGCAAAAGAGATAAAAGTACCCGGATGAAAACATAGCGAGAAATTCCGAATGATCTCCGAATGGAGAAAAAAAGTAAACATTTCCCATTATAAATCTCCGTACGAAATCTGTTTTCGTTCCTATGAATTTTTCCGAGTGAAAAATAATATAATGTGCCAATGAAAATATCTAAGATATTTTCCCTTTCATCAATTTCAATTGCACTTCTTTCACAGATATGTGTATTTTTATAAAAATCGTCCAAATGTGCTGCATAAATATTTTGGGACAGACTATAAGTATTTCCTAATATTAAAATGGCGTATTCACTAAAAGCAAACCTGTGGTGCCTCAGCTGTTCCATCGAAATTTTCGCCAATCGCCTTGACCCTTAGCGACACCACTTGGATATGGTTGTTGTTGGGGTCGCTATGGAGACTGAACGCCTCTGCCGCCATATCTGGACTCGGATAAGGCATCCATGTCTCGAAGACCACAATCATTTTGTCACCTTTATCCATTGAAGTAGCGCTAGTGGGAGACGTCAAGTTGTACGTGGGGATTTTGGTGAGAGTCTTGAAGAGAAGATTGAAATAAAAACTTAGTTTACTTTGTCCGTCAAATATTACTATGTAAATTATGTTTTTATTAAATATTGTAATTATTTTGACATTCATCAATGCTTTAATTATAGTAAATTAATGATTTCAACCCATTTACCCGATAAAAAAAAAAAAACATGTACCATGCGCAGATCTACATTCAAATTTCTTAAATTCTTTTACATAGTAAAATTATCGACAATAAGTCTCGGACCCCATCCCCTGTTAAGTTTTCTGGATCCGCGCATGCATACCATTAGAACAACCTAAATTCGATTAACTTGTGTTTATTTATTAAAAAAAAATATCCTGCTGCCCACAAATGTAGGCAAACAAAACAATGTTTCAGAGAGTGGCTTATAAATTGTGTAGAAACAAACTCAAACCCAATGCTAATTATTTTTCAGTTTTGTTGTATTTTGATAACATTTAAAAAAAAAATCGAACTTGTGAATAAATCTTTGATAACTTTATATATGATCTAAGAAATACACAACAACCATTCAATTTGTATAGGTTTACTTAGTTTCCTAATAAATATAAGTTTATCTACATATAATCAATACTTGAAGGACTTGTCAGGACATAGTATCAGATACTAGTATACGTGTATCTTCTTACACAGATTGCATTCAGGACCCGCTGTTCTTATAGCACAGACCATCTGACCTCTCAAATACAAGTAAACTTGCCTACAGGACTAGCAATCCTCATGACACTGATTTAGAAGGGGGGGGGGGGGGGTCAAATAAAGTTATTGAAAAAAGGCACTGGACGTCTTTTTGCAAACAATATTTTTTCTCGGAACCACCCAAACCCCTCCTCGGGAAAAATATTGGGTTCCGCGCTTGGTCCTTTTTCGATTGGATGCCCTACCTATATGATACTACATAGTTTCTACATTCACCCCTAGTACTTACATGGGCGACTGTCCACCTGACCTGTATGCTACTAAATTATTCATCTACATACACCCATTACTTACAGGAGCGGCTGTCTTCATGGTGTATGACACCTGTCCTATCCACACGTTGTAACTGTTGTTGTACTCTATCCCCGCGCTCACCCAGTGCGTGGCGCCATCGGTCAGGCCATCCACAGACACCACGAATGCCTCGTAATCTATCACAAGGTTGTTCTCGGCGTCTGTGGGGTTACTGTTGGCGTTATTCACGTCAGAAAAGTTGTACACTCCACGAGTGTAAATTTTGAAGGCGCTCTGGGAGAGAAAAATTCTATTTACATAAACAAACCAAACTAGAGAAAATATATATATATATATAAATTAATAATTAAAAAAATAAAAAAAATAATAAAGTCACAAAAACATGCCAAAATGGGGAAAAATAAATATATTAATATTTATTATTAAAAAAATAATCAAAGAATTAGTGAAGATGAACAGAAAAACAACTTACGTCCTTGGATTCCTCGGTAGGGTGATAAACCATCTTCGTGTTTGGATCAATGTCGAGGTTAGCACCCCTTGTCATGCTGACCGCCCCAACCGCCATGATTGTAACGTTAGTGGAGGGGAGGATCTCCACAATGACACCACTAGTGACCCCTGCTGGGAACCCCACGGTCAGCGTGAATGCGACCTTTGAACCCAGGTAGAGGTTCGTGACCCCGGAGTATTCGGCCTTGACAGCGACGCTGGGACTAAGGGTTGTAGGGGCTGCGGCGTGACCTGTAGAGAATGAAAATTCCTCATTGCAAAATTGCGTTGTCGTATAATTAAAGGTCCGCCACATAAAATGGTCCGGGGCGGACCTGTAATGTTAACATTTATAGTCCGCCTTTGCGCTTAAAGGGTCCGACCAGTATAAGAAAAGGTCTACCTAACATAAGTTCCGGGGTACTAGTATATATTTCATTTCTATGTTTTAAATTCCGAGTCTTTGCATTTCAATTTTGTATTTTAGTATAATGATACTTCAATTTCAATGTTTTGTACAAATGATGACGTAAGTATTCTGTATCAGTGTCTTATTGCCGTGCATTGCCATATACATGTCGACAGGTGAAAGATCTCCTATTTGTGTGCTCTGGCGACATCTCAAACAAACTAGCAATTCATCTAATAACATTAAAATGAAACGATTGCTTTTCCTTAAAATTTCAAAAATTCTATTTTATATCTTAACGAAAATGACAAACAACAGCAATACAGGTATCATAGGTAAGAAGATCTGTGTTTTAAGCTCAAACATATTAGGACATGAGTTATTGATTCAAACAGCTCTACTGATGAAGTTGTTAGAAGCCGAACACTGGACCGGGTGTTATTTGAAAATAGACAAAACCTTGACTTGATTTTGATCGAAGACCATCCATTCAATGAAATAATTGACAATAGAGCACATAATGATAGTGTTTGGGTCTTAGACTCATAAGTCATTTTATATACTGGTATTTCACTTTATGCAATGAAGAAAGTAATGTTTTGATGCGATCTTTTTATTGCCCGATGTCATCGACTTTCCTTTTAACTTTACAGTTCGAAAATTTACAGTACAAAAATTTAAATATGATATGTTTGGCTATTATAATAAACTATATTTAGTAAAAAAAGAAACGCATACAATTTAGATTCAATTTTGAATATTTTTCTATATCTTTATACAAAGCTCTTCATCTAATGGAAATTAATACAGTCAAAATATGGCTACCACCATCGAGCAACCTTCAAAAGAAAAGAAAGAAAGAAATTAAATACAATATTTAGCAGAAGCTAATTGGTGAACACAATGTTTAGGTTTAATTTTTTCTTCAGCCCGAAAAGAGAAAAGAAGTGATGAGATGATATGCAGCATCGAGCGGAAACGAACAATAAATGTGGAATCAAAGTAAAGTAAAGTAAATACATGTATTCAGAAGAAGGTAGATGTAGGTCGGTATTAGCAGAAAAAAGCGTTCATGAAATAGTTATCTTTTTTTCTTGAACCCCCAAAGTAAGGTTGCAAAAATAAACTGGTTCTAATGCTCATGTCAATAGATAAAAATTATTAAATTGCAAAAAAGTAGGAAAAAAGTTTACTGATCCAAAGAGGATTTATGTCAGCAAATGTTTCACATTACGTTTTTAGATGTAGAAAAAAGAAAATCAGAAAATTATCAAAATATATAGCGATAGACCTTTTGTCCCTAAGTGGTATACGAACTCATTCCGTACAATTATAATAGCTCCAAAATTCTGTTTTTGTTTTAACACAGACTTGGTTCATTTTTGTCGGATCTATTCCACATCCTTGAAAGACTTGTTCTCCCAAAGGACACAGGAAAAGTGCAATTCGAAATATTTTAAACGTTGTTTAATCCATTGTTTCTGCAAAGCAACAATCAAGTAAATTTTGAAATGTTTAACTATAAATATATATTTGGTATATGGAATTAAAAGCTTATTCTACACGTCATTCTTTTGGTTTAACGATCTATGTTTTTATTATGCATTTTATTTGTAATTGCAAAACAACTGAGAGAGTGCTTTGACCCGAATCTAGTAAAATCGTTGAATATCAAAGCTTCATTTTTTATGGCACGTAATGCGCATTGATTAGTGCGTGGAATTATAAAGCATTTCTGGTAGTCTCACTGAATTGATCTAATCTGGTTCATATATATGCGTTTAACCAAATACATTATGTGTGTGAAGTGTAAATGTAGACTGGGGGAAAATGAAAACAGTTCATGCTTTGATTATTAAATAATCATAAATTTTTTCTCTCTTGATTTAAAAAAATGAAGGAACGTCGATATTTGAAGACAAAAACCATAAAGCAGTATTGAACCATTCCAAAATCTATTTGTGAAACTCAGCTGGTTTACAAGAATGCAATGTCTTTTCCAATCTTAAGATTATGAATTAATTCTTTTATATACTATTGAAAAAATATCAGAAACCATTTGCTATCTATATGCTTTCTTCGACAATGGGTGCTCATCACACAATTTAAAGAACTGTTGAAAGTCCCCGATTTTAAATGAAAATGCTAAAATCTAATAGTTAAACATGAATGTTATGATATTTTTGAACAAACCCGATAAAAAAAATGTCATTCTTGAAACATTAAGAAAATACATTGATGACTATATACCGGTATCTAGTGATTTGTATGGAAAAATGTAGTTATGTAGAAATATCCGAAAATGATCATGTGTCAATAAAGAAAGGAATTTGAATCGATCTGAAACTTCATGGAAATGAAAACCTCAAAATCAATTGCTTTTATATTAAAAACTATATCTCGCACTCTTCTGCTTAAATGTGCCCGATTTTTAATATCAGATAATTAACATGTATACAATTTTGGTTTAACAATATATATAAAAGTTACAAAAAATTGCACCACTTTAACAAAAATCAAATAATGAGTTTTTAAAAGGATAAGTAAAAATCGCACAGTGCAACGATTTACAGATTCAAATCGGAAGCTTCAACTAGGCTGAACAAGGCTGTTGGCTAGATGATGAAATTTTTAGAGTAAATAAATTGGTACTGAGATTTTAAATTCCTTCATAATCACTCGTTGGTACATGTAATATCTTTTATTTCGGATTGGGGGGGGGGACCTCCCCCCAGCTCCCGTCGAAAATAAACCTTTCTGTTTTGAAAGAATAAAAATATATTGTGCATCTGTATAAACAATTATTTTATTTATCTTAAACGTTATATTGTAATATTTTCATGATATTGTGTAAAAACAATTTTCCTTCATATTTTATAGCACGTCCGGTTTAGAGAAAGAAAAAAAACCCATTCACGCGGTAACCAATAGTGATCGAACCAGAATTATTTTTCTATTAACAACGTAGCAATGATTTCAAAGCGAGTCTAAAAGTATATATTGATTGTTGGAGAAAAATGGCAAGCCTTGATTGTTATGATAGCAATATAATCTGAAACAATGAAAATTAATGTACTTCAGGTTTGAGTGTAAAGACAATGTGGGTCTTCATAATACCTAAATCCTATCAAGAACCGATCGCAGGCTTAAACGATTGCATGCAATCAATCCATGGCTCAATAATATAGTTTTGTAATGTAGGGAGCTAAACATCCATGATTGAGATTGAAGACGTAAATTAAACACTCATTAATTTCTAATCAGTTTTTTTTCCAAAAATGGCAAGTCTCTATTATACGCATACGGAATATAAATCTAATTTAAATGAATAAAATTTCACCAGAGAGAGAGAGAGAGAGAGAGAGAGAGAGAGAGAGAGAGAGAGATTTGTAAACAAATTCTTACTTGGTTGGATAAAAAAATACGCCACACTAAAAACAACAATATGTCGGAGGAACATATTTGGCGTTAGCGACGACACCTCCGAATGCCTCATTGTCGTCTGTTTGGAACGATGTCGCCTGCTAAAAGTGAACTCCGGTGATGAATTATACATGTCGCTTCAGAAGTTTGAAATCCTACAAAAATCAATAGAAATTGATCAATTGGCAAAAATGCTGAAGATCAGAAAGCCGCCATAAATATCACGGGCGATGAAGTGTGGGAATGGTTTTACTAGGAAATTTGTTAAGACATCTAAAATATCCATAAAGAATTGATATCCATCGATCTGTGGTAAGTTTTGACATTCAATTCAGAGTTCGATGCACAATGCTATTCTAGAGGTAAACAATGGAGCTAATATCAGAATGGAAACTGTTGCAGTGAGCCTCAGGCCTCTATACATGGAACGAGACTCGACTCATTAAGTTCCACTGCTGATGCAGTTTAAATATTTGTATCAGTTTCCTGACAATTTTACTACCGTGAGACTCTCAATGTAAACAACGATTAATAATTTGTGTACCAATATTAAGTGCCTACCAAAATGTAGACCTAAACTCTGATTTCTTCCATAGAGGCCTGCTTGGAAATAAATGAGACATATACTGACGGGGAACATCTCACTCCATGAAAATTCAACAGAATGTTCCATTTTAAATTTAATAAAAATTTAATAGTCAGTGACATCATTAGGTAATTCTTGGTAAGTCAGTTAAAGAAGAATAATAACCCCCGTCGAATAATGACCGGGGTCATTTTTCGATGAAGAATAATGACTCTCCAGCTGTAGAATAATTGGATGTTTTGAAAAAAATAAAAGACCCAGAAGTCATTTTTCGTCATGTTAAACATGAGGAGAAATGCCCCCCCCTCCCCCCGTACTCAATATCCAAAATATTTGACTTTTAAAATACTTGAATTTTCACTCTGCTCAGCTGATTTTGAAGCGAAAATACTAAAAATGTTAAAAAAATCTGTAGCAAACACACTTACATTGACACAAATTGATTGTTGATAAGGTAAAGAAAAAAGCATTTACGTGTAGTTCACATTAGAGATTTCATTCTTTACATATATAAAGTTTCAATTGCAATTTTATGTAAAAGTAAATACAGTACACCTGTGATCACCGTGTATCAACGGACTGAAATATAGTGTGTTACCTTACACAGAGTTCTTAGGGTGACTGGGTGGTCAACAAATTAACCATCAGATATGCCTTAAACTTTAACATAAGATATTTTTGTCCATATACTAACATTTAAGAAAGAAACAATCCAAAATTTTATTAGTTTCCTATATCTTTATACAGAGCTCTTCTTAGGAGATTTTAATAGTCAAAAACTTGTCACGACCATCGAACCCTCTTAATATTTCGATTTCATTTTTCTCGACCCACCATTAATTTATTTGATGGATCAATACAGAATCTTTTTTTTTATAATGTGATTTCACAATACAGAGACCAATTTCGACTTTGTATTACTTTATGTGATTTTTTTTAATGTATTTTTCAACTGAAACACACAAAAAACTGTTTTTACCATGAACATGGCATTTTAGACTTAATATTTGATAGATAGATAGATAGATAGATCATTCTAGTAATATTTCCTAACAGTGGAGTAAACTTTTCATGATTTTGGTTTAATCACTAATTCTGGGTGCTGCACATTACATACATACATCCATACCCAGTAGTTACATGTAGTAGTAAGGGGGTTATAAACGTCAATGCATGTATAATTCATGACAAAAAGAGAGTCTACTCTTTCATCGCCAATGAAAAGAATTTCGTTATATAGTGACTTGTATCTCATGTAATTAGGGCCCGCTCTGCGGTAACACTATTGCAATCAGTTTGTCCGTCCTTCCTTCCGTTCGTCCGCCCTTCCGTCCGAGATCACTTGTCCGGGGCGTATCTTCTCTCCTCTTGGCCTAATCTAACTCACTTAGTCACCTACAGAGTGTCTTTGGGTATAGGGTGTGCAGTGTCCTTGGACCAAGTTTTTAGGTCTAAGGTTAAGGTCACAACAAAATTTTCTACGAAATCCTTGTCTGGATCATAGGTCCAATCCGGCTTATGCTTCACCCATAAAGTACCTTTTGTCAAAGGATGTGCTCTGACATTGGATGACCTTTCTAGGTCAAGGATCAAGATCATATCAGACCACGCAAAAAATATTTCAAAGCATATTTTATCTTCCCTTAGCCCCCATCTGGCAAATATTTCACATAAATAGAGCTTTTAGGTAAAGGGTGTGCAGCGACCTTAAACCAACTTTCAGCTTCAAATGTGAAGGTCATAGCAGATCTCTTTAAAATCCAGTTTTAAACCACAAATTATTTCCTTAATTTGCCCATATTAAACAAAAAAAAAAGCCTGTTGGTAAGGGATAACGAGCTTAACTTAAAGATCTATGGCATTCTGAAAACTCAAAGCAAAATCCTCTAAAATGTTTTTATCCTATTTTCCATTATTTAAGCGGGGCCCTTTAAGATGGTCACTACCTCAATGGTGTTTATAGTTTTAATGTGTTTTCACTCGTAATAATGAGATACATGGAACTTGTTGTGATGAGAACTATACCTCGGAACTTGTGTTAGTATCTTGTTAAAGGGATTTTTTTTTCTAAAATATTCCCCTTCTTTCACTTGAAGTTTATTTGAAAATGAATTAAATTTTTTGTTACTTTCTGTTTACTGCAATAAAAATGACAAAATTGTAGAAACTATTTTACATATAACAAGAAATGATACTGAAAAAATGACACTTATTCTTCGGGCAAAAGGGTGATTTTTCTACGCAGAATAATGACCACCGGTCACTATTCTTCATCGACAAATGACCCCCGGTCATTATACTTCATCGACAAATGAGACCCGGTGATTATTCTATGGGGGTCATTATTCTTCTTCACACCAGCAAACTTGCATTAACCAGGAGCTTGGAGAGACCTATCGTAATGTTATTTAAATGATCAAATGAACTGATAATCATTTTAATGGGTCTATATAACCAAACAATCAGAGACAGAAAAATTGAATAGCAATTAAAAAGCGGTATATCTTACATGTTATAAGAGAATAAACCTTATGCATGTACACTAAAATATTTCTCCGAAATATAATCTTAACAAGTAAATGTATTTTAATGAGACAACAGTGAGAAAAACAAAACAGAATCAATAATCTTTCAAAAAAGTCACGACAGAAGTACATTATGTATATTAAAAAATAATGGGAAGCCAAGGTATTCTAACAGTATAATATCACGTTCAATACCAATCAACAAACAAGTCTTGTTTACCAATCAATAAGTAATCGTAATATAGCATTCCACAGTGCGATATACACATCCTAAAGAATATGTTTTTTACATATCCAATAGTTAGTTATGCACGTCAATTTAAAAGTAATTGTTTATACTTATCCAGAAGTAGGTAGTACATACATTTGCATAAGTAGTTATTTTATACTAATCCACAATTAAGTACTGAAGTCCATAACAAACTTATTGATACGAAATAGTCGACAAATGTGAATGAATATAGTGAATGTCACGAGTGCTACAGATTAATTGAAAATGGTGCTGGTATTTGCAATTTTATCTTTCTTACATGCCCCCTTTTCTTTCTTTTTTCAATACCTTTTGTATCATTGAGATTGTTTGAGAGAAATAAAACAATCCATACCAACTTTTTAGTATACCAATCAATTAATGTATCTAAATTCATGAGCTAGTGTTCTGTGCAAATCCAAAAGTATATGTTGTACACAAATCCATAAGTATATTTGTACACAAATCAATAAGTATATGTTGTATACTAATTCATAAGTATATGTTGTACACAAATCAATAAGTATATGTTGTATACTAATGCATAAGTATTATGTTGTATACAAATCTATAAGTATATGTTGTACACAAATCCATAAGTATTTGTTGTATACAAATCTATAAGTATATGATGTATACAAATCTATAAGTATGTGTTTTATAAAAATCCCCAAAAATGTTACTTTACCAATCAATAAAATTTAAATGTAACTATTCACAAGTATTTTCTGTTAATCAGTTCATTTGTAATTGTCGTACAAATTTAAATGTAACTATTCACAAGTATTTTCTGTTAATCAGTTCATTTGTAATTGTTGTACAAATTCAAATGTAACTATTCACAAGTATTTTCTGTTAATCAATTCATTTGTAATTAGTGTACAAATGTCTATTTGTAAATATAGTAAACAATCCATAAGTTACTGTTCTTCTTTACAAATACAGTAAAACACGCTTATAACGAAGTGCCAAGGACGGAGATTTTACTTCGTTATAAACGTAATTCGTTATATCCGTCAAGTTTACAACATGTAAAAATGTCACGGGGAATGAAAGTCACTTCGCTGTAATCGTCAATTCGTCAATTCATTATAAGTCTAAAACCGTGTTTTACTGTATATTAGTATAATTTGTTCAACAATATACATTTATTGCATGATGGTGAGGGAAATATGAAGATTTATTCCCCCAAGAAAAATCATATTTCCCGATGGCTTTGCCCGAGGGAAATATGATTTTTCTGGGGGAATAAATCTTCATATTTCCCGAACATTCATGCAATAAAAGTTTTATTATACCGAACAACATATGATTATACAAAATACGTCGATTTCTAATAATTTTTCGACTTGTCAAAAGCAATAACGTCGTGATTGTTTGGGTGTTTTTAATTTTCTTTCTTTTCTTTCATAAAATAGAATCAAATATAGTAAAATTGGTTTTTGTGGTATAAAGAGAATTTAAATGCTTAAATATTTTTCATTTAATCATATTTGTCAACATCCTATGCTCATATTGGCTTTTTCATACTTTTGGAATGAAAAATCCCGAGATTTCCGAAGACGTGAGACACGATATTTATTCCCCGGGAGACACGACGTTTTGTTCGCCTTGTCACGTGACTCTCTAGACCAATCAGATGACGCGTTATATAGAATAATCATATTGAGGTATAAGAATACGTATTTATCAATTGTATTTCAATCCTTATGTTTACTATACTACATAAACCGTTATGTATACAAATCTATTATTAAGTGAGATAAACGAACACATATCTTTGTTTTGGATACCAATTCACGAGCAAGCGTTGAAGTAAACATCCGTTAGTAAGTTTTTCATGCTAATTCATAAGTAAGATCTACTGATCATTCTATGAATATTGGTTGTATACCAATGAAATAAATTTCCCCAAACAAGATTTCCACAAGCAAATATCACAAGACGACTAAGAAACAGTCTACGGGTAAAGCAAAGGACTGTTAGTGGTAATGGATTAAAATGGTCCCCAGAAATCAAAAGCCTGATTCAAATAGATTATTTTGCACAGATAAACAACCAAATTCTCTTGATGGTTATGACTTTAGTTTGAAAACCCTTAATAGATATGACATAGTTTATCACATTATAGCAATTTTGCACATTATTTTTATTAAGTGCAATTATATTCTATCAAGAGTAAAACCGAACAACTAGATTCCTTGTATAAATTTGCATCATATTTTAACCATGGGGAAAATGCTCAGATTGCCCAAAGCTAAGTTGGTCGTCTTATTTTAAAAAAGAACGCTGCATATTGTAGTGTGTTCATTTTAGAAAGACAAATTACGTATAGATATGATTTAAAGTCTATTACAATATTCTATCTTTCAAAATGATGATATGTTGGATGCAAATCTGACCTTTATTATATATATTACTTTGAATGTCCACAAACAATTATAACTCTACATGGCTGTACTGTGTACATTAAAGTATTCTGAACTTCTGCACTAAAAATTGTCTTCAAGCTAAATATAATAAAGAGAATGTCAAAATGCAAATGATATACACAATCAAGTGAAGTTCCGTAATTTTTTCACTTATCGAGCCAAAGTATTAACAAGGAATAGATTGAAACAACCGAGGAAGCACCCCCAGGTGATAAAGTGATCAATCGAAAGTCCACAAGCAGTGCACGAGTTATTAGGTAAGTACTGACAGTCATTAAACGTGCCCTAAAATGACTAACAAGGTAAGATTCCAAATGTCATTGACGAAATCACCACGTGAGGCAAAAACATCCACAATAAAGTTTACTTAAAGTATTTCATAATGACAAAATGATCTCAGGGATTTGTAAATCAGAACATTTCCATATTAAAGGTGTACAGTTCAGGATATGCCGCCAGTGCTTTGATGTTTGACTCAAGGTAATCAAGGAAATCTCTGTATATAAGAAAGCGTGTGACTAATGTCCACCAACGTGTATTTTCTTTCACTAAAATGTCAACCATTTGAGAAATGTATGTCCTTAAACATCTCCTTAATGGGAAAATCTTTCCGAATCAAATAAATAAACCAGCTTTATTTAAATTTCACTTGGGTTTTAGTCATATCCTTTGCATTCTAATCATGGTCATGTTAGAATAATTACATCAGATGTTTCATTGTAAAATAATGGTACCCATACGCCCTTGAACGAGTAATAGAAGGTTTTGAAACACCACAAATAAAAAAGGTATCTATTTTCCTTCTTTTTTCCATTTGATAATTTTTTGTGGAATTATATTGTTTAACCAGATGATTGCTTGGGGAAAAAATAATGGCGAAAAGAAGACCAACAGAGGCAAAACCCCTGAACCAGAGCACCATTATCGCTGTTATTGCTTGAAACATCTACAAGATGGGCTTACGGATTCATACAGATGGAAGGTCTACTTTCAATATAAAACGCTTGGGTTTTTTTTTTATGGTAAAACAGTTGGCTGTTCTGCTGTGTGTTGTTATAGGTAATGTTCCAAGATATTTCACAAAGTGGGATCTTGATCACGACAGGCTTCATGAAATAGTATAATAAGCAGGTAAAATCTTACCAAAACTGTTGTACTAGAGTATGACTTTATTAGCCATGTAGTTAATTTGAATTATCTGTTTAAAATATCTTTCTGTACAAGTGGGCAAACTGAATGCCAGAATACAATGAGCAAGGAGACCAAAATTAAGAAATTGTTACCTCTGCAGGGCCAGTGTGTTTGGTGTTAAGTCGAATTGTTTTTGATCCATTTCTTTAATTCTACAGATCTTACAAGTACTAGTAAACTAAACACAAAAATAGCTTTTAAGAAGGCAGGGTGGTTGTGGCCATTTCTAGACTATATAAATTTCCTTTAAACGGTAAGATATGTATAAAGATATAGAAAATGTTTAAATTCTAACACAAAAATATTTGAAATTTTTCTCTATAAATTAACAGTTAATGGTAAAAGATAATTATACTATTTAAAATTCTAAGGTTAACTATGCTGCTTCGTTAATTTCATATCCTCACACAAGAGCGACATGTGTTTTGAGCGGAAATTCTGTGAACCATCATGAGAATATTTAAAACGGATATCCTTAAAGCAAACTAAAGACGGTGTAATTTATGTACAAACATGGTTCTACAGACCCCTTGTTGTATAGGGATGTTGATGAAGTTTTGGGGAAGGGCTGTTATTCATTTTTTATTACTAAGATGCTTTCCCTTAACTTTATAATCACGTAAAGAACACCGGATTGGAATACTGAACAGCTCAGGTTTAAGGTATATCATCTATACCCTCCATCTAAACTATAGGTCGTGTAAGGGAAGACACATATACACTTATAAAACGTTTGTATTTTCCTTCTCTTTGGAAGGAAACCTTTCTGTGTAAGTAATTACTATGATGAACATCAACTTCCACAAATCTTCATATAAAAAAAAAACTCCAAATGCTTAAGGACTCTACAACTCTTAACTTGTTTAGATATACCAACCTAATCTATATCTTTCTTTCATATTTCATAACCAAGCAACTTATAAAGTCTACTGTAATTAATGAAGTACACTTTCATTAATCATGAAGGGATCTGTATAGTACTCAAAGTATCATATGACTGTTAATGCTCATGCGCCTCTTTTATGGTATTGTTCTATCTGAGGATAAAGACGCGTGTTTTGAAGTTCAGAATAACATGATATGAAAATTAATCATTTTATACTAAGATGCAAATTATTTGTACTGTGCCAAGATCTCAGTGATGATAAGTGAAAAAGTATAAGTAATCTTCATGCTGATTGTATAAACGAATTGTTGACTACCCAGCTTTCTGAAACTAGAGATATATGATTCGCAAGCGCAACGAAGCTGTGCTCTTTTTTTTTTATATTGATGTCTCCTATGGTATAATTAAAAAAAACCTCTTGAAGAATCAAAGTTCTTTTTCCAAGCATGCTAGTCTGCATTGAATTGTTTTGGTTTAGTTCAGGAAGTACAATGGATGAATGTATTGATTCTTGGCGTCTGGAAACGTTTCTTCTCGCTCAATACTTCATGGTTTGATCGCTTCATGAATAGTATTCAACATTTAATGGCGATTGGTGTTTAGAACAGCTACCCATTTTTTTTAAAAACTTGATCCCTGTTTCAACTATTCATATTAGAATTCTTAGATGGAAATTGAGTGACAATTAAAATGGTTTTCACAGGAAAATAAACACTTATTATTATTTGTTTGCATTTGTCATCAAGTTGTCCTAATCTTTAGAATATAAAATCATATTGACCATTTACTTTAAGGAAACACCTTTATATCCAGAATATCTTATGAAAAGCGCCTCTGCTTAAATATTTGATTGACAAAACTCAACTACTGTATCAAAAATGCCAATATTTACGACAAAGCTTTTATGTGTATTAGTACTGTTGAATCATACTTGTTTAAATTGTTTAAACTGTGACATGGGACTAATACTGGTCCCAGAATGATTTCAGAGTTCTACAATACATTGAAAATGTTTTGTAGAACATGCAAAAGTTACGTCTTAAAAATCTCAATGCTTATTTTTTAAATTTTATTTTGCAAGCATCCTGAAACATTAAGAATTTTCTTTATAATAATTTCAATGCATGTGATATTAGTGACATTATCGTGCAGGCATCCTGATATATTATATAAATTCAATTGTTTAAACCTAAATTTACAAGCAAACAAGAAATTCCATGAACTGTTGTGAAGAAAAACATTTTTGTTGAGTTGTTTTAGCAATTAGCATGCTGTTGTTAGTATGTCGAGGTTTTATGCTCATGCATTGTATAATGCTACCATTTCACTCGATCAATTCTTATAAAAGTTAAAACTTCCAGCATTTTAATACAGTGAACACAATTTATCACCGAGAGCATAGTTGGAGATCCAGGTAACATACCATAATTTGTTTTTATATATGTTTTCTTTACGAATTGAACTATTTATAAATGGTGGAACAGAATAATTGAAGCCAGTTACATAAAATTGATTTTCATCATGCTTCAGTTTAATTTTGAATTCTCTTTGCCTCCTAAATGCTACCTTAAAATCAATACAAACTTGTTTAAAACGCAAAACGCAAAATACTTCACTTAATGATAAAACAGATGCAAACATAGAATAAAATTGATTTCAACATGAATGTTAGCTAACATAATGGATGAAATATTTTATTATTTATAGGGGCATTGTTACGATTTCGGCTTGAAATGGTAATTTTTAATGTTTAGACTGATTTACTTAAGCATTTCTTATGTATGACCAAATTTTGAATGCCCAAAGTTGTTGAATTATAACGCCTGACATAAAACGTTTTGTCAAGTATTGAATAGCTAAAGTTAAGCATTTTAGATATTACGGTCACCTGAGTACCATAGCCCTTAGATTGACCAATCAGAGGGGTCTCACTTTTGTATTTTAAGCTTCATTTTAATATCCAAACCCTAATCCAAGTCTGCTCTCACTGTTACCACCGCCTTTCATTATTTGATGTTTGAAAAAAAACAATTCATAAAATGGGGTGGGGGAAGCAAGAGACGGATGAATCTCAGATTATTTATACCCTAGCCACAGGTGCCAAACATTGTAAAATTGTAAAAAGAGGCGTACAGGCATATAATGGTAAATCGTTTATGATATTAAGTTTTATTCATACAACATGCATACAGTTTATTGCCACAAGCATACAACGTACATAATTAAAGTAGATTTTCCAACATTTGGCGGCAATAGGATTACCCGAGTGAATCAAGTGACCTAAAAAAAATTACATGTTCACTATTATACGGCCATATTTGTAACCCCCCCCCCCCCCCCCCCCCGAAATAAAAAGCATCAACCCCATGGGCGGTGAATTTCACAATTTGAGAATAGTACACTATGCACATAATATCAATGCATTTAGTTGATCTGCCACGACTGTGAAAGTACAGAAGAAAAAATTATAGAACTCAATACATTTTTACTATGTGGCCATATTGGCCCTACCTAAGGGTCCTGAATTCCTGATCCAGAGTTCATGAATTTCACAATTTAGGTAGAAGGCTTCATGAATACCATAACCATGCATTCAGTTTATCTCCCTATGCTGTGGATAGGGAGAAAAATATTTTCTAAGATGAAATTCAATTTCACTATTGATCATATTGGCCCCGTCCTAGGACCTGATACAGGGGCCATCAATTTCACAGTTGCTGGTGGAGCACCAGATCCATGCATTCAGTTTATCTCCCCTTGCTGTGGATAGAGAGAAGAAGATTCTATTAATATTCTAATATTAACACATTTTCACTACATTGCCTCGCCATTTTTCCTGAACCCCTGATCAAGGGACACTGATTAGGCTTTATGGACATCATAACCATGAATTTAGTTTTTCTGAAATTTATATGGGAGTGAAGTGGAAGATTTCTAAGATTTATTCATGTTCACCCTATGCCCATATTGGGCCCGCCATGACCCAGGGGCCTTGGAATTACAATATTGGTAGAGGGCTTCTGGGAGATCATGACTATGCAGTTAGTTTACTCAAACATGTGTGGGAGTAGAGAAGAACATTTTGAAAATATGGCCCTTTTTTGCTTATTTGGTCCCGCCTATGAGGCCACAGGGATGGTATGGTTAATAATTTTACAATTTATATTCCTCTTATCCTAAAAATGTTTCAAACCAAAAATGATAACAATTGGCCTTGTAGAATTCAAGAAGAAAATAATAATGTAAAATTGTTAACGGACGACGCGTGACAAACGAATTTCTTCTATGTCTATTACTCAACAGTACACCTTGATATATAAATATCTACAATGTAACAATGACATGTGGTGATAACAACCATTTTAATCAACGAAACGGGATATTTTAGATATGATTCATGTTTTTATTGACTATACAAAAAAGAGAAGTCTCTTAGGTAAACGTACAGGTAAAATTATGTTTGTTTTCTTTGTGATGATCAATGTTTCCAGCCGAATACGTTAACTTTCTTTGCATATAAAACAACATCACATGTGTTGCAATAACGATAAATTTTGTATTAACATGAATCTCTGGAAGCAAAATTTATGTTTAGTATCGTGGTCCTTCACAAACATGAGAAACTTGCAAAATTAAATGCACTTGCATAACATTATCTTATGGCTTCTTAACTTATCACCGGTGATCTGAACTAAAATACGATACAGTGGATGAAATGTGTTTCATTCAAAGATAAAAAAAAAATGTGGTAAATCAGTTCTATAGAAAATGTATCACAGAATTGGAATTCAAACATCACAAAATTACGCCATTATCTAATTAAAAACAGTTACATAATTTTACAAAGATTAGAAATAGAAAAGCTAGTTTAAACCAATATGTATTGTAATGTTTATTAATCAACAGCTGAAAAGTTCATTTACATATGAGACGTTTGAGATACACATGTTAATATAAACAAAATTACCAGGTGTACGGTTACCATTCATAATTAAAAGAAATTCATTCACCAACAAAAAAAAACCCCGATCTGTTTTGAGTACGGAAACGTATATATGCAATATCTTATATCAATTTCAGGTTGTCTTTCTTTGAACGGTAAAATATCGATTTCTGATTTCACATGTATTGCTTTCAAAAATGTATTATGACAATTGTAATGCAATCTTATATATTTTTTAATATATAACTTTTTCGGTTGAATAATTCTCACTTTTATGATAAGTTTTGAAAACTCATGTAGACATGACTATGACATGACATGTACTAACTCAGCAGCTGATGTCGAGAATAAAGTCCATCTCAGTAGTAATGTGTGTTTATTCCGAAGGTCGTTCATAGCACTTTAATATCTAAAATGAATGTTAAATCATTCAGCTGATGCTAGAAAAAGAAAATTCCTTGTCTAAAAGCCTCTTAATGTTAAAGCTCTACACTGTTTGAAATTACATTGGATTAGACCACACCGAGACTTGCGGTGTAAAGCAAAGCAATAACAATATTTCGACATCATTATCAACTAAGGATTCATTATCGTGAAACAACAGACTGGCTGAAATGACCGACATTCCTTTTATCCTGATACTGGTGAATCATAAACATAAGTTTATTAGTACAGACAAAAACTCAGTGTTTTCCAGTCAACATGAATTGTAGCTGCACGTGGTCCCTATATTCCCCTTTTTAATACAACTTTATCAACACACTATCAAAGGACGTTTTGTTAGGATTAATTGCATTTTCCCTTCAGAATATTACGTTTCTTTCAATTCACATTAATGAAAAAGAAATTAGAAATATAAAAACAGGATTTTCTTTTCTCCAATAGTTTTAACGTATCTGTGAAAATTTCATAACCCGTAGTGATCCACCCCTAAGAACGTAAGTATCATAAGGTACATTTGACCCCTAATCAAAAATATTTTAATATAGAAATTTTTCCTATTTTCTACAAATTGTAACTTTGTTAACGTCATTGTCTTTCAAACTATTTCTGGAACAAAATGCTCAAAAAGTAACTAAAATCTTTTGTCACTATAAAACGTATTTCCCCTCAAGGAAATATTTTCTATCACTTGATAATCTGCTTCGTAAATATTCACACTTATAACGGCGATGAGCGAAATATCTATCTAGTTAAGGTCAAACAAATTTTACGTAACAAATCACTTTTCAATTAGAAAGTTCTTTTGATCTTCAACCTACTCAATTAGTGTCAGGCCATCGGATTAAGTCCCTTTGTCTGTACCCACGCTAGACCTATCTTTTTGTCAAGAGGCCCTCAAAAGGGAATCCTTCCTTATTCTTATTGATATGATAAGTAATTAACCTGTAATGTACCTCACCTGGACCAAGTCGATTTTTGTCCCAAGATCCCAGCGCGTCACTTTATGCTGGATCTTTGAGGAATAAACTTGTAACTTTTCATCGACTTAATTGTCCATTACAGGTAGGACATTATTATATATATATATTGTTATATACATTTTTATTGCGATTACTTATCTTTTTAAAGGGTAAAACATTTAATATTTCCTGTCATTGAATTTTATAATGTCTTGAAATTACATTTATATACATGTATATTACATGTTTTGATATGAAATTATTGTTAGTCAGAAATATTAACTTGTATGTTTATTTTCTCAATCATTTTATATTCATAACCATTTTTCCATTTGTTCTTAATATTTTGTTATTTGATTTATTTTTTGATTTTCTTACTAGTCAATTATTACTATTCCCCGCTTTTCATTTCGATCATTGTTAAAGCGTCTTCCGGAATTACCACGTGATTGGTTCTAAATTTAATCATTGTTTACACTTCCGCCCAAGAGGAAATGCGGGTTTTACAAATGTATTTCGTAAAGACTATCCGTGTATCACTACATAATTACAATCGATTGTTCTTAAATTATAATGTAAGTGTTTAACATGTTTAATTTTACCTACGCTTTCTTTTATTTGAACTTAAGATCTACAATTAAATCACTTTATATTTTTATTCGGCTTGTCAACATAGCCGAGTACACGTGTACTCGCGCTAAAAATAAGTTTATAGCTTACTACTAAATATAGTTGACTTTTCAGTAATTGTGGTCCTCATCATAGCCAAGCGATCTCTCCATTTTAGTTAATTTTCCCCTCATTTATTTAATATTTTTATTTATAATCATATGATAAAGTTATGTACTTATAAAACACAGGTTTGATGTGGTCAATATTCACTTAGTATATATGTGTATATGTTACATTTGTGTTAGAGTATGCAAAGACTCATTTTTATTGTGGTCCTTTATATGTTGCATCTCTATACATATTTTGTAAAGACTCATTGTTTAGTACTCTGTTTTATTTGTCATCATTTTTATCATTTGTTTATAATTGACTTTATGCTGGATCTTTGAGGAATAAACTTGTAACTTTTCATCGACTTAATTGTCCATTACAGAACACACAAAGCACAAAAGTTTCTCGTTACATAAGTATAAATTTAGATTTCATCTATTGTGGGTTTTTTTTTTATACCCCTCCCCCCCTTTTTTAGATTTCTAGTTTTGCTCATGTTCCTCAATACTTGTACATATAATAGGTTGGAAAAATTGTGTTTTTCGGAAACATTCATGGAAATTTTATTCTTATAATGATTCCTCAAAATGATGCCAATACTCACTTCTAATAAATAGTCGAAGTGCTATATCATTCATAAAAAAACAATATCTTAATTTCTACACATTAAAATAGTTTTAATGGACTTAACAACATGGTTAATTTGTACTACATTGTAATAATAATGATTAGTTATTTGTGACAGGAAGAATTTGAAAGTTACCACATATTCCTATATCTTTTCTTCTGTAATTTTAATATTAAAAACTCATCTAAATTGGATTCCATTGTTCTAGCTTTTTTCACTCTTGTGGATTTAATGAAAGTTTGATACAATCATGATTTTACAAAGCAATGTAAATGAATCGTACAATTGTTTAACTATGCAAATTTTATTGCGTTCGTCTCTTTGAAAAGAACGCCAATAAATTCAAGATCTGACACCTGCAACGTTCACGCGCTGTACAGCCATCGTAATCAATTTTGGACTAAAACAGTTTTGGCATGTGACATGTGCCAATATTCACAGAAAAGCTTGTCTATACATGTATATTGAAAATTCTAAATTGTAAACATCATGACCCCCCTGGACCAAAACTGGGGCCCCAGGCGGGGTTCAAAGTTTAACATAGAAATAGGTAGGAAAAATGTGTATCAATCTTCTTTTCACGAACCACTGCACCAGAAATGCCAATATTTACAGAAAAGCTTGTATATATAGAGAAAATCCAAAATTGCAAAAATCGCGATCCCTTGGACCAAAACTGGGGCACCAGGTAGGGTTCAAAGTTTAATATAGAAATACATGAAAATAAAATGTTTAAAATCTTCTTCTCAAGAACCACTGAACTAGAAATTCCAATATTTACACAAAAGCTTGTATATATAGTGAAAATTCTAAATTGTAAAAATCGTGACACCTTGACCAAAATTGGGGCCCCAGGTTGGGTTCAGAGTTTAACATATATAGGAAAATATTTAAAAACCTTCTTCTCAAGAACTACCATGTAACAGTTTGGGATATTACTATACATACATCCTTGGCTATTGTTGATTCTAAATTGTAAAAATCGAGACCCCTGGACTAATACTGAGGCACCTAGAGGTGTTCAAATTTTAACATAGATATATATATAGGAAACATGTTAAAAATCTTCTTCTCGAGAACTACAGTTTGGGAGGTTACTATGCAAGGATCCTGAAATAGTGAAGTTTCTAAATTGTAAAAGCCGTGACCCCAAGACCAACACTGGGGCCCCAGAAGGGGATCAAAGATTAACATAGAAGTATAGGGAAAGTGTTTAAAATCTTCTCAAGAGCTACAATGCTACAGTTTGTGAGATTACTATGCAAGCATCCTCAAATTGTGAAGATTTTAAATTGTGGAAGCCATGCCCCCAGACTAATACTGGGGCACCATAAGGGGGCTCAAAGTTAACATCGAAATATATAGGGAACATGTTTGAAAATCTTATTCTCAAGAACTACAGTGCAACAGTTTGTGGGATCACTATGCAAGCATTCGTGGCTATTGTAGATTCTAAATTGGTAAAATCGTGACCCCTGAATTAAAACTGGGGCCCAAGAGGAGTTCAAAGTTTAACATAGAAGTAAATAGAGAAAATGTTTAAAATGCTACAATTTGTGAGATTACTATGCATGCAACCTTGGATAATGTAGATTCATTATTTTTAAAATAGTGACCCCTGGACTAGTACTGGGGACCCAAGACGGGTTCAAAGTTTAACCTAGAAGTATATACATGTATTGAAAATGTTTAAAAATCTTCTCGAGAACTACAATGCTTCAATTTGTCAGATTACTACGTACGCATCCTCAGATAGTGTAGATTCTAAATTATAAAAGCCATGACCCTCGATCTGATACTGGGGCCCCAGAAAGGATTCAAAGTGTACAATAGAAATATAATGGGAAAATGTTTAAATATCTTCTTTTGGAGAACCACAATGCTTCAATTTGTGAGATTACTACGCAAACATCCATAAATAATGTATATTCTAAATTATAAAAGCTGTGACCACCGGACTAATACTGGGACCCCAAGAGGGGTTCAAAGTTTATCAGAAATATATATCGAAAATATTTAAAAATCTTCTTCTCAAGAACTGCAATGCTACAGTTTGTGAGATTACTATGCAAGGATCCTCTAATAGTGTAGATTCTAAATTGTTAAAGCCAAGCATAAACCCCGGGCCAATACTGGGGCTCCAGAAAGGGGTTCAAAACTTAAAATGGAAATAGCATATGCTACGAAATAGAATGTAACAAGGAACTTTTGTTCAGGTGAGCGATGTGGCCCATGGGACTCTTGTCTACGTTTTTGGTATCAAAAGTTTCTTCTAAAAATTCTCTTTTTAAGGAGGCCGATTTAGGGGTTTTTTTTGCGGAAAATCTACAATAGCAAAACTCTTTATTTTTTAACCATATGTCATCTAGACCAACTCTAGTTTATTTGCGAAGTTTCAAGAAAATCGACCATCTGGTTTTTTTTAGGGGCCATCTCAAAATAGAGGTACATTTACAATAGGAATATATAGGAAACTGTCATTTTCTGCACTTAGAAGCAGATAAAAAAAAACCCCAAACTACATTAGCTTTTTTCTCAAATTGATATATTTGATTTGTAATATCATTTTCTACCTGATATGTAAAAAGTACTAAATTCTACCGTCTGGTTTTTAGTGGGGACCATCGCAAAATATTAAGATGGACCAAATTTTGCTATATATTTGAAGCATTACAAATGAAGATTGGATTCATTCAAAAAATAAGAAAAATGCCCTCGAGGATAGCATTATTCTGTGTATAAAATTTCAACGGCGTACGAATTTTACTTTTTCTTTTATGTTATTTCTTATAACATACTCCTAAAAAGCTTCATTTTTATCATGACGTCATAAAAGCACAATGGCAACGCTCCCCAACTGTACAACAGAAAATTCGTTTTAGAAAATAAAACTTTCATTTAAAAATCTAAATATTTTATCTGTATTTTGTTTATTGTGTTCAATTTTATAAATACTATCGAAAAAATTTCATAAGAAGTATAAATACACTGTATTTTATTAGAATGCGCAAAAACATGTGCAATGAAAACTAAAGTCAGCCTCCTTCAAAAACGTCTGGGTGGATGTTTTAAGAAACATTCTTACAAAACATACATGTGCTTTTATATAAGACATATATGAGACTTATTTCAGAGTACGCATAACACAAACATTTAATCATTTCGTGTAATTGGTTGTCATGTCATATCAATGTTGGATCAGTTTGGACTCTTAAAGGTAAAATAATGATCATAATCATAGTGTGTTTATTACATGTATTACGCTAGGATGTTCTATTTCAATGCTAGCCATGTGCAAAATATGTTTTGTTATATGATATTAATTAGGTTTTTAAGGTTAACATTTTGCATTAAGCAAATTCATTAGCGGCTGAGAAGAAATAACCTCAACCGCCATATGTCTTATTTGCCAAGGTCATAGATTGCTCTTAATTACGTTGACAGTTCACTGTTTTACCCAATACTTTCTAGTAAAGCAAACACCAAAAATAAGTTCTACAGAGCTGTTTAAATAGATTAAATCATCATTAAAATCAATTTTGAAACTCCGCATTGGTCAATTCTGTCAGGCACTTTTTAAAACTTTTTAACAATTTACATCTATTAGGACTAACAGGAGAATTGAAATTTGAATCGATGAACTCGTAGCAGCTATGGAGTACCTGTGTAGAAAGGGGCATACCTGATTTTTATGTTTTCTCTACGAAATACAATTTTAGGTTCATTAAATGACGTGACAGAATTCTGTATATAGTTTCTTTAGTAGTGTTAGTTGTAGTGCTAGATTTTGTTTTCCTTATTTTTACCCTTGTAATTTATTTCTTTTGTCCTGAAGAAGGGACTGGTTTTCCCGAAAATTTGACAATATCAATTGTTCGTGTCGTTAGCCATTTTTAGTGCTTTATATATTCAGTTTACTGGCTTAGTATCTATATATTGGATCCGACACTTCAAAGATGCCTAGTGTTGTTGATTTTATTCTGTGTTTTTTATATATATATATATATATATATATATATATATATATATATATATATATATATATATGGTCGTCTTCTATCAAAGTGTCGAAAACGCTAGACAAAGTGAAAACATGTTATGAAGCCAAGTGATCTAGAAGACGATCTTGCAAACGTGTCTGTGAAGATTTTTTTATATGAGCAATGTAGAGCAAACAAGCGATTATTACGTATAAAATGTAGGAGAAAATAAAACCTTTAGTTAGTTTGATTCCTGGACTCAAACTAATGTTCTACATTATACATTTTAATTGCTTGTTTTGTTTAACATCGCTCATATTTCCGATAACTGGGTTTTGAGGTCTCAGTTTTTGGATTAATTTACATGACATGAGTCTTTTTGGTAAATGTAATAAGAAAACTGGTTTTTCCTTCTGTCTAAGTTTCATGTATGTCCAAGATCATCTTAATGATTGAACACAATCACATTTCAACTGCATAGGCCCATTTTATTGTTTGCAAATTTTCATATATCGATAAAGATTTCGTTTTAATCAGGTTTTAACAGTGAAACAAATTGGTTTAAATATTACATTAAAGCAGTCTTAACATAGACAAGGACTACGAACAATTTTTACATCGCGAAGAATTATCAGCATTAAAGACAGTAAAATGAAATTTGAAAATTAGACACGAACTTCATGACCATACTAGTTTACTATCATTAGTATTAATATTGTATCGTATTATTATCGTATTATAATTAATCCTTCTTTTTATAGTTAATTTTCATGATATTGATAGATTGGTACATTATTGTTAACTGAAATAATGACTAATAGCATAGATGATTCAAAAGAGGTGCAATATATATATTCATGAACTGGCAGCATAAAACACCAATTCATGACAAGATATCACATTCTGACAAATCATACCTCAATTTTATAATGAAATGTATTTAGAACACGGAACGAGGACTGCACTTTGTCGATGTTAAAAATTTATTTTTGTCGCTTTTTAAAGTAAAAAATAAATTGGCCATGTTGTTGTATTCAAACTTTATATTTGATTTCAGTAGTCTTGGAACCAATTTAATTAGCGTACTTTGGTTCTTTGTTAAAAACCGATACTCCTGTCAAATTTCTTCATTAATTCGTTTTTGTTTTCATACAGAAAAGCTACAAATACCAACAAGCACTATGGACATCAGGTGGCAGAATGTCATCCTCTGGGAGTTTCTTTTGATTTGATTTGATTTATGCTCTTTTGATTTGATTAGCTTTGTCAGATCATTCAAGCAAATGATACTTTTTTTCTGAAGAGTTTCATAACTTGAAATTTTCTCTTGTCGTTAGTGAGAGTCAGGTGTTGGCTTTTACTTTGATCTTTTTGAATGACGCGCAAGATGAGCTATATTTATAGAAGATGTATGTCGGATGTTTTCAGTACATTTTAGTGCAGTTATTACACGGAAGCGGCAAAGATGTTACTGTACACAGTAACAATATTAGATAAATTTACCATACTGTCCATATTTGAACGCAATTATGAAATTCATATTATTTTAAACAAACATACCATCGATTGCAAACAGATGAACAAATGTTCTTTGAAGTTTAAAGTTGGACAATAGCGATATGTGTTAGAAGACAAAAGCGGTTTGATTTGTCATAAATGGCGTAGATGAGGCGAAGTTCTGATGTCATTCCGATATGCCTCATTGGTACAGTAATGAGTGTACTAATGATTCTGGTGATACCTTTAGCGAAGAATTGTGTTTAGAAAAAAATATTAAGATTTTTTGATTACGCTAATCTTGAAGAAATTATTGCATTATTATAGTAACACATCGGAAAATTATTGGAATGGTCTGTTTATCTTTAGAAGTTTTTACCTTCTTAGGAACAATAAACAATAGCCCGTGTTTGTTTTAGCTTGGTATGCTTTGTTTATATAACCCCTTTTCTAAGTTGACAATTTGTGAAATAAAAAAGAAAAATATATTTCTTCCGAGTTCGAGTCCATGCAATTATTTGAAAATAACCAGCAATAGCTGTGTAGTTCTTCATGTTGTAGATCAATATTCTGACAAATCAACATCACAATTAAGCGTAATGAGCATATATAACACAATTTACGCACATGATATAAGAATGCTGCTAAATAAATTATGTCCTGAACCCGATGTAATAAAATAGGGGTCAAATGACATACAGTTTATTGTTAGAGACTGAAAGACACATGCTACTCGGGACACTTTAAGAAAAATGAATGGTAAAGAATTAGTAAACAAGGCTAAGGTTAGCAGCTTTATTAAAGCTGCGGCAATACTTGAAAAAAAAGAGAAGAAATTTGTGAAGTCTACGCGCACGGCAACCGATGAATGTCATATAGACAAATGAACAGGTGGATGTCAAAATTCCAAAACGGTAAAATAAGCATAAAAGATCATTACGGTAATGGTCGACCACGAACAACAACTGATGCAATGAAAACTAAAATACAGTCACTGATGATTTGTTGATTAAATATCAGACAAACGCTAAGTTAGTAGTGATCTCTTCGGGGCAGTTTAAAAACAAACTTGTAAGGAGCGTGTGAATATATCAAACCAACTATTAAAAATAATTAACATATGTGATGGTCGACGATTGTCCGAAACTTTGACAGGTCACGAAACATGGATTCATTGCTTTGAACCATAAAGAAAAATTGATAACAAGACGTGGTTGACAAAGAGAACACAACGCCCAGGGATAGAACAGAGATTCCAGAACACGAGGATTTGCCTTTTCTTTAATAACTGTACTGGTCTTGTTGATCAAACTCTTATTTAGAAATGTCGTTGATTACTGGACGTGTCCACAAGACCAAATGTTAAAAAAAATAAAAAAGTGTATGGAAGCAGAAGACCAAATTCAGGCATGTGTTACATTAGTCTTCTATACGACAACGCTCAAGGACATACGTCTAGTATAGTAAGACAGTTTTTGGAGGAATAGAAGGTAGATGTTTTGTCATACACACCATATTCGGCAGGTTTCTCGTCCTGTGATTTATTTCTTCTCCCAAGTTGAAAAAACACCTTTCAGGAAGACGAAACAAATTTCGGAATTCCCTAGGTTCTGCCATCTTTCAGTATGTGAGTACCTACCCCAAAACGCATTTCGGAATTGGATTAAAAGGTTACAAGCCTGTGTTTTGATATAAGGAGAATATTATAAGGAAAATCATTAAACGAGGATCATTGGAAAGGGTGTATTTTTTTTTTTTTACACCGAGGACATAACTTGTTGAACAACCCTTGTATTATACAAATTAAGCAAATTAAGTCTATTTAAGTATCAAATTCTAATTAAAAACAATTTTTGTAACAATATCAATGAATGGGGTAAGGGATTGGCTGTTGTTGAGTGTTAATAACCAAAATTAAAAATAGCACGAAAATACTGATTTTTCTTACGGCTATTTATTGCTTTTATAACATATACATCTATTGCACAAAAATAGAGAGAGAGAGAGAGAGAGAGAGAGAGAGAGAGAGAGAGAGAGAGAGAGAGAGAGAGATTATTACTCAAATATAATTACGGAACTAACTGCCTTGTCATTCAAAACCTGAACTAAAGACATTATAAATATCTTTAATATAAATATAAATTATACAAAACTGATTATCTGGCCATGGGCTTCTTTTTTCTACAAATACATCAAACATCAACTTTTCATGTTACCTTGACCTAGTTTCCTGGTACCATGTTCTGATAAAGATGTGAGTTGACTAAATCTAGCGCAAGCAAAAATACAGTTAATTTCACAGAGCATGCACAGAGGTTTAATCACTACATAGCGTCCATACCTTGATGAGTGGGCAATATGGAAGATTGGGGTCCCTTGCATCGCAAACCATCTCATGCAAAGTTAATGCATTTTCTTAAAAGTAAGGCATGTAAAATTAAAATCGACGCATCTCAAAGGAGAAACAATTTCAGATTATTTTAATGTCTTTCCTCATGTCAAATACATGTACGCTAATAAATTTTAGAGAAATAAATAAATCTTGATTTTCCTCTTGTTACCTGGAAAATTGGTCATTAGTCACAAAAATAACTTTCCCTTTTATTTTCACATAATATTATCATTGTTTTCAAAATAGCAAGTCTGAGTTACAATAATAAATGCTTTGACAGGACACGATCTCTCTCTCTCTCTCTCTCTCTCTCTCTCTCTCTCTCTCTCTCTCTCTCTCTCTCGTGTACAAAGATTGAACACACTATATACATCTATACTTATAAATTAGGACTTTTTGCCAATAAAATAAAAATGCCTACGCCAGAGTAACTGCTTACACCTTTGGTATTTCAACAAGTGTTATATGAAGTCCGTAAGCTATAGTTGAATTTTACCTGATAAGAAATTATTGTACATTAAATTAAAAACCTACTTCCATTTTCGATAAACAACCTCAAAATAGTAAAAATGAGAGTAAGGTGGTGGACACGCTTTGGTGGATCCAAGTGGGAGTAACCATCAAAATATATACCTGCAATGAAATAATATTGAATGATTACGTAAACAATGAATAAAGTTATAAGGAACTTACTTGGATTATACATAAAAATTAAGATTTGACAAATGTTGAATAAATGAAATAAGGCAAAACGTGTTGGGCGGGTTCATCGTGCATCGCGGGCAGATAGTCATAAACGAAAAGAAATTTACCAAATCAAAACTAGATGCTGTCATTATACAGTAATACCCGCACCAAGTGTTTGCCTCTAAAACACTCTCTTGTACTAGTTTTAGTCAAAAAAAGGCGACATGCAATATGTTACAATGAAATGATCTTTGTCCGAAGTTACGTACACAACAGAGTGTACAGGCTGCATCGGGTCCTAGTTTTACCCAGCTCTTTGGTTAGATGGGTTTCACGTGGTGTACATGCATATGTTTTCTTGATATGCAGAATAGGATTAATTAACATGAATAAACATTTCTTTTGTGGTGATCAGCTGAAGGAATTCGTATTTTGCTAATTGGATTATCATTATGATGTTGACCAATATAGGTAAGTATAATACATGTAGAAGTGCAATATTATGAGACACCGGTATACAAAACAGTTAAGTTTTACTTTCACTTTCTAAAATGT